>JAAAKM020721499.1:60337221-60793790 GCA_010016025.2 Alatinidae sp. Z8VKAUB7J3
CAACTCCATCTTTGCTTTTGCTCCACAGACCTTATCGCGTTGACTACGCAAATTGAGGGCGTAGAAGTTTTAGCTGGTAACGACCAGAGTAATCAACTTATTCCTGCTTTTGGCATCTCCCGGGTTGAAGGAAGAAAAGGGGATGATTTCCTTTTCGATTCTCATGGAGACGAGACCCTGATGGGAGGAGAAGGGAACGATACACTTAAGAGTACAGAAGGACAAGACAAACTCTATGGTGAAGAGGGTGATGATATTCTGATTGCTCACTCCAACTCTGGAGAGTATTACGGTGGCAATGGGAATGACACGTTCAAACTTAAGTTGCCAGTTGGGTTGATTCGTAATAGCTGTTCAGCACGTCGATCCCGATCACTCGCTCGCCCCGGTCGAGCAAACGGCGCGCGGTATGCATGCCGATGAAACCGGCAACCCCGGTCAACAGAATGGACATGGATCACTCCTGGCGGATCGATGCGACGGTTATGCCGGATCGCGCCGGTTTGGCCAAGTGATTGGTTCAGTGAAAGACGGCGGCCAACCACCCGGCCGGCCCTCATCGCCGTGTGTTACCGCCAACTCTCGCGAACCCATCGCCGCCAGACCCTGGCTTTCGCCAGGGATTCGGAGAGGAAGAGGCCAAACTCCTCTCCTCTTTGATCGTCTGCGTAGGTGCAAATGTCTTTGCCTTCCACATATTCCATAGCGAAGTAGTGCACACCATCTTCGGTAGTGCCCACGTCGACCAGGGCCGCAATATAGGGGTGATGTAGGTTTGCCAAAGCTTGTTGTTCCAGGGTAAAACGCTCGTTCGATGAACCTAGAACATCAGCGTTTAGCACTTTGAGCGCTACTTTTTGTAGTACACCTTCGCGTTGACGATGGGCAAGAAACACCGTTCCCATGCCACCCCGGCCCAGTATCTGCTCGATCTTGTAGTCACCTACCCGCGTACCAATCCATTGCTTGTTATCGCTCGATCAGGCCGGAATCGAGGTCCCGATTCTGCTGCACGGGGCCGGCGGCAGTGTCTGGCCGATGGTCAGGCTGGCCGCCCTGAACGGGCATGATACCCGGGTCGGATTCGAGGACGGGCTGGCGCTTCCGGACGGGGCGCCCGCCGGATCCAACGCCGACCTTGTCCGGGCGGCGGCGGATATTCTGCACAGCGGGTCATAGCCAGCGCGGCATCGGATGTGGGCAATGAGTTCTATGCCGCCGCGCGCGCCCCGAACAGCGTGACCGCATCGGCAACGCCGCGAATTTCCTGCCGCTCGAACCGCTCGAATCTTTTTCTGGGATTTTTTGGGGGGTTGTGGGGGGGGGGGGGGGGGGGGTATTTTCTACGGGCAGAATTCTTTATTGGGAAAAAGTTTCCAGGAGTGAACTTTCCAGAAGATGTATTATACGGGAGGAATTTACCAGGACTCATATACTAAGTGCGATTTAATTACCTTGTTTTCTCTTTGGCTACTCGATTTTATGCGGGGAAATATTCTGGGGGAAATTTTCAGCGAGGTTGAAATTATATGGAAGATTTCACCGTGAGGGGGAGATTATCCAAGGGAGAAATTTCCGTGGGACTTTTCACCAGAAGAAAGGTTTCCTTCCAGATCGCCGAGTCAACCTTCGTGGAGTCGTCGAGACGGACATCTCCCTTGGACTTCCGCGGTCCGTGACAACCGACACAGTACTTCTGGAAGAACTGCCGATGAGGCTGGCTGGATTCGGCGGCTGAGGCAATCACAGGAACGCCGAAACAGAGGATCACAAGTGCGGTCTTCATCGTGGATCTCAAGTTGCGAGCCTCAGAGGCTGACGGTTCCCGTAGCGTTGTTGAACCGTTCCATCTCTACGCCGAATCGTTGAAGCATCGTCGAGAAGAGGTTGTTGAGCGGAGTCTGGCGTCCGTTCCGCTGCTGGTTTGAAGCACAGGTTGCCGGTACCTTGGCGGCCGGCTATATCGGTGGCGCGGTCAACTTCGTAGCTACTGCCCAGGTTGTTGAACTGACGGATCCCGAGCATTACGTGGCGGCCCTTACCGCCGATACAATTGGGGCAGTGGTATTTTTGCTAATGCTGTTATCACTGCCAACGTTGACATGGGCCCGTGAGGCGATGCCATCAAAATATATCACGCCAGAAGGGGTAAACCTTGGTGCCGAGACTTGGCAGGAAAATAGACATACCGCGGCACCTTTCGATCTGCTTGGACTGGCCGCTGCGCTAACCACCAGCTTCCGAGTGGTCCGTGCTCGCCATCCACAAAGAACCAGTCAAATCCGGCATGAGACAAAACCTCAGCAGCCGTTGGATCGGGCATCGTAATCATGGTTCCATAGAGTTTTTCGCCGGCTACGAGGCGTCGTTTGAATGATTGTTTTGACATTGCTCGATTGCTCCGAATACTTGTTGATCTGCCGCTGCACTCTGCCTCAAATGTCCAGTCGAAGTTGCGTCCGATACGGCCGGCCTACTCAGCGCGGCATCGTGGACATCTGCTGATTTTGTCCAAAGAATATTTTCGAAACGTCTTGTGGCGTAGATTAAAGCGCCTACTGTATCTGATGATTTCAACATCGAAGTCGCTGTTATCACGACCGAGGACGATGGCGATACGGCCGAATCAGTAACCAGTCTGGAAATCGAAGTTGCTGTTGCTGACCCGGTTGTAACGAACGGAACTTCCAACGCTGATATTCTTGAAGGTAACAGTGGTGACGACACATTGTCCGGTAGCCATGGCAATGACCAATTGTTTGGTCTTTCCGGCGATGACCATCTTGATGGTGGCGGTGGCAATGATTCGCTGTTCGGAGACATCGGTGATGATGTCCTGATCGGCGGTCACGGCAATGACACCCTTGATGGTGCTCTTTGTTCCGGAGGATTAGTTCGAGGTCCCTAAGAAAAGAGCTTGAATGTCTTAGAGAGGAAACATCAAATCTATTGAAATCATGAATTCAAATTTAAAGCACAATAAAACGGGGATTCACTTTACCATATAACGTGTCTGTACCCTCGTTTTGCTGTTCCTTGGGTTGAACTGGAAACAATAATATTTATCTGTAATTGTTTTGCCTCACTCTCTTTAGGTTAGAGTTTATATCTACACATTGAAAGCTCTTAAGGGTTTGTCGTTACATTTTGTTTGCTTTTTGTTGCTGTTGTAAAAAGGGGTCTTAGCGGCAATTTCGGCAAATGACGCTGTATCTTGCCTGTCTCGCCATCGATCCCGATCACACCATTCGACCAGGAGCCGAATATTAGGTCCCCGTTCGGCAGAAACAGCACCGAGGACAATTTCTCGCGGCCGGGCAAAGCGACACGCTGCCAGGTCGCTCCAAAGTCCTTCGACCGATAGGCGCCCGTCTGTGCGGCAATCGCCAACTCCCTGCCAGCGGCACCGGTCACCAGCGCATAGGCGTCATCCAGATCGAATATCTTTTCATCTAGCTAGTCTATCTACTATTTCTATGAGTAATATGCAAGACGTCATTTTGATAACGTGCACTTAGATCCCCCATAGTCCGATTTAGGGGCGAGATGTGCTTGCACAATCGTCCTGTACTTCAACGTTCGCGAAGTCCAATCTCGCGTCAACGCCGGCAATTCTTACTCCACTTTTCTAAGTCGTGCAAACCACCAATCACAAAGCACTGCAGAATGCTTCGCTGAGTTGTTGTATTTGCACGACTATTTTTATCCCGGAAAAGCCGGCAAAAACTAGGGTTTTACCAGTACCTTGCCGCTGTTACCGCCAGTCAGTAAGGCAAGCAACGCTTCTGGGAAGGCCTCAATGCCGTTAAATACGTGTTGTTATATGTACTATGGCCCCTAGATATAGCATTTTGTCCATTTATTTTTTCATTTCTTGCTGTTTTGCTTCTGATTCAATAATGGTGTTGTTTTATAGGTCAATTTTCCTTTACCGGTAGTTTATGTACCAAGTCGTCTGTTTTCCGATCCGGTCTGTCAGTACATCGGAAAACTCCGAGAGTAATGTGGTCATTTGGCATTTTTGAGCTTTGCTCAAATTAGTTCCTACGGAAAATCTTTCAATTGTAAGTTTGCGTGTCTCAGCCGGGTCTGTTTACCGAAGGAGGCAGTTCCCTTGTTTTTTTTTCGAGGTTGAGGGGGGGATCTTGCCCCACTGTTTCCGTGCGCTCTCTCTCGGTCTCGGGGCGCTCGCGCTGTCGGCTTGCGTGAGTCCCGAGGCCCATCGTCAGGTCCTCGCCGCCAACGAGAGGCTGCAGGGCCAGATCGACGACTTGGCGGTCTACCACAACGAGCTCGAGGCGGAGAACGATCGCCTCAGCAAGCGCGTGGAGGAGCTGGGCAAGAACGCGGTCGAGGCCGACTACGTGCTCAACCGCAAGGCCGAGCTGGCACGTCTGCTCGGTCAGTTCCAGACCGGCGGTGCGCAGGCCGTGCCGGGTGTGAAGGTGCTCAGCCGATATCGACATCCTGGCCGCTGACGAATCCGAGGAAACGATTGACGACGCCATCCGGGGCGTAGACGTAAAACCACAGAACGCCGACGGCGGTCGGTGCCAGAATCCGCGGTATGAAGATGATGTTCTTGAACAGGTTCTCAAAGGGCACGCCGCGCAGGAAAACTGCAAGCCCCAGCCCGATCGCCAGCGGAAAGACGATGGAGGCGATGACCCAGATCGACGTGTTGTAGAGAGCGTCGGCGAAAAACGGGTTGGTGCCGAGACGGACGTAGTTGGCAAGACCGGCGAACTGGTCAAGCCCCTTGAATTGGACAGTACCGGCGGTAACACATGAGCACGCTCCCCGAGCCCGACCCATTTCAGAAGTTCAAGCACATCGTTGCGATAATTGGCTTCATCACGCCCGCGAACCCGCAGCGGCAAGGCCACATTTTCATAAGTTGTCAAATGGTCGAGCAAGCGGAAATCCTGGAAAACCACCCCGATACGCCGGCGCAGACCGGGTAGCTCCCTCCGCGTGATGCGTGACCGGTCCTTTCCAAAGACGGTGATCAGTCCGCGCGTCGGTTTCAACGATAGAAACAACAGGCGCAAGAGCGTAGTTTTGCCGGCCCCCGATGGTCCGTCGGTCACCCCAGCTTGGCCTGGATCGCCTCGAGCACCTTCTGCTGGGCCTCGTCGATCGGGCCGCGGATCCGAACGCCGGCCGCCTTGGTGTGGCCGCCGCCGCCAAACTGCTCGGCGATCTGGCGAACGTCAAACTCGCTGCGGCTGCGGAGGCTCACCTTGTTGGCGCCGTCACCCATCTCGACAAACAGCGCCGCGACCTCGCCCCCGGCGATGCTAAGCACGCGGTTCACCACGTCCTCGGTGTCGGCCACCTCGGCGCCGGTCGCGGCGAAGTCGGCCTCGGTCGCGCGGGCGACGCCGACCCGGTCGTCGCTGAACGGCTACGACACCATGCGCCGGCTGGCATCCTCGCCGCAGCACGTCATCCCGGGCCACGACCCGCTGGTGCTGGAACGCTATCCCACCGCACTGGACGGCGTCGCCGACATCGTGCGCCTCGACCTGGACCCTATCGCCTGAGCGGCCGAAGGGCGCAGCGCCACCGGCGCGACAGCGAAATGGAAGGAATGCAGTAATGAGCGACGTCCGCATCGGCTTCGCCGGCGTCGGCCGGATGGGCACACCCTTGGCCAGGCGGCTGCTGAATGCCGGCCACAAGGTGACGGTGTTCGACACCAACCCGGACGCTAACTGAAAAGAAATGATGGTCTTTTTTGATGGGTGTGGATCTGGCCAGATTCAGATTGAAAAGGGAACGTTGCAGTTTTTGAAGTGATTGTGCTTCGGAGTACGTGGCTATAGGGTTAAATTGACGTTGCCGTGGGGCAATTTCGCCCCTCACCTAGAGAGCGAAATATGAAGAAAGTCGTTTTTACGGTGGCCATGATTGTGCTGCCCTTGATTGTGCTCGGAGCCGTGGAGCTAGTCTTGCGTCTGAGTGGTCTGGGAGAAGATGGGCGTGACGTGTTCATTCCTATTCCGGGCAAAGAAACCCACCAAGCGTTCATCTTTAATGAGTTCAAAGTTATGAATGCCAAGGCGAGATTGATTGCTTTTATCAATGTAATAGGCCTCTATGTCCCACTCCACTTCATTGCCTGGAAGTTGTTCATAGACGACAGATGCATAGGCTTCCATCTCAAGGACAAGACAATCATTTTGTTCGATTGTTAGGGTGATTGGAACCATCATTGCACTGTCTCCTTTCCTTTTGTTTTGCAAACTCAAACGCAATTTCTAAAAGCTCTTTTGAGTTTTGATCCGCCAAAAATTTGGCTAGAAATATTTCTCTATTTGTTACTGTCTTACTCATTTTGACTGCTTCTTTCTCCATCATCTTTTTTTTTTTCATGAATATAAAATAGTCAATAATATAGGATATATAATAGTCAGAATAAAAAAAAAAAAATCGATGCAGGCTGTAAGAACAGGTCATCTAGTTGAACTATTTAAGATTGATACTAAGCTGCTCTCTCGTGTCTGTTTTTGTTCTAAGTCTTGAGTAAGCATATCATGTTATTGCTGCTGACTTTGGAGTACTGTTGTAGCTAAAGATTATACACTATGAAGTCTCTAGAACTGAAGAACAAAATTTGCAGCCTGGGTTTTTCTTCGCTGTCCTCGTTTTTTCTAGCTGCAAAGGATATAATAAGATCGCAAAGTTCCTAATGTTATCCTTTGCTTTTGATACTTTAGGCTTTGAAAGAGTAGAATTTCGCGCCCGAGGTACAAATATCCAATCCCAAAAAGCTTTGAAAAATATTGGCGCGATTCGGGAAGGCGTTCTGAGGAGTTATTTTGTCGGCGAAGGCAAAAGACACGATTTTGTTTATTTTAGTATTTTAAAGCCGGAATGGGCTTCTTTAAAGATTGGATTATTTGGAGAAATAGCTGGTTATGATGGCTAAAAAAAAACTTAATTTCAGTAAACAACTTCAAGTCTATGGAATAGGAAGTTGGACTTGATTCTTGCTGCCAATGTCGTTGTCCTTGTTCCGCTCTGTTGTTATGCGGAGGTTCATAGGAGTGCTAGTAGGGCAACGGCAACAGCTCCCACTCATCATCATCATGATCAATATCATCGTCATCGTCGTAGCAGTCAACCTCCAAGTCGAGCTTGGGGACTGTTTGGTGGTGGGAGTAAGAAGGATGAAAAAAATGAGAAAGACAGAAAACCGGCGTCTCCTTCCAATGACCAGAAACGCCGGAAGAACCGCCAGCTGGACGAAGAGGACGACAGCAACAACGGGGATAAATCTAGACTCGCTGTTATCTCCAGGCTTGAAGTGCCAAGCCTGAACCGTCGGGGAATAGTTAGATTTGGCAAGCTCCCAAGCAATCCATTCAGCCCAGTCGACGTCTACTCGATTATAGCTAATGAAAACCTTAACTCTTGAATCATCGTCTTGAGACATGGACATATTTCTACCTGACAAGAGAGTCAACCTAGTAACTCTGGCTAACCTATTTTAGTTCCGACCTGGGCCGTTCAAGGAAATAGTTGATCCAGCACTTCGTGCGTCGATCACCACACGCTCCTTTCCGTGTAGTGTCGTGCCACCGTTTCATGACCTGAAAACCTGCACGACAAGAAAAAGAACCCAATCTTACAATATCATTTAGTTATAATTTTTAAATAATAAATTCTAGTAAAAAAAAAATTACTGAAAAAGAAAACACCATTGATTCAAGCCAGGAAATAGGTTTTTTCGGCGATGATATTCTGTCCTTCCTGCAATATTTGAAATGCTTTAATGAAAACAAAAACGAATAATAATTGAGGGGACCAAAACCCAGTTTACTGGATTCTTCTCTTAAATTTAAGTATTCTTTGTAATAAATTTATGTATTAGGCATTTAGAATTAAATTACGTATTCTTGAAATTTAAATACATTCGGTCAAACAGTACATCGGACCTTGGCTGCCACAGAGCTGTGTCTCAAAAACCCAGATATGAGGGCTGTCACAGGATTTATTGTTTTGTTTCACTGACAACATAAATAATTACATAATACTTGCATTATTCTTGAAATTCTCGGTGTCCCAAAATAATTTTTAAGTCCAAAAAAAAAACATAAAAATAATTCCAAGTCCCAAAAAACCCATTAATTTCATAGAATCATTAGAAAACTGCTTAGGAGCTAAAAATGTTGTTGACTCAGTTGTCAACTCAAATAACCAGATGTAAAGGATGTCGCAGGATGTATTGTATTGTGCCCAGCCACCACTATCGAAGAAAATAGTGCTAACCAGGCAGCACCCGTAAAAAAAAGAACAGCAAACAGCAGGGTAAGCTCCGTTATATTCCCGAAACCATACAAAGCGGCAGCATAGACAAGACCACTTAGGGTGACAATGGAATTCCTGGAGTATCTTGTATTTAGCCAACCCATGATTTGTGTTGCCAGAACTGCACCTATTCCAATCACTCCAATTAACCAGCCATAAAGGGTGGGACCACCTTCTAACGACTGTACCGCAATAACAGGTAAAAGCGCCCAGGTTGCACTGCCAAAAAAGAAAAACACCAGTCTTGGCAACACTATTTTTGTTGTTTGGCTTAATGCTGTTTGATGCCGATGCTGGATTGACCCACGGACCTATACATATCGCCTTTGCAGTGCTAATAAGCTTTAACTTGATCATCAAGCAAATTGCCATCGAAGGACTCAAAACGCGCTTAGCGCTTTGCCCTGAAATAACCATCGAAGAACAGCCTGAGCAAGGCAAATAAGCTATGTTTTTAGACCCTAGTTGGCGCATCTTAACGGTGGGCGATGGTGACTTATCTTTTTCTTTGGCCTTAGCTCGCCATTTAAAACCCGCCATGCTGATTGCATCAACCTAGTTGCCAACGACTGTTGTTTTCCGGAGCGATGGCACAGACCACCGCGCCAGCCTGTTCCGCTGCGGTGGACCATTTCTTCAAGGCTTCTTCCGGTGCGCCTTGCCCGGGATTTAACAACAGGACCAGCAAACCGAGTTGCTGCAAGTCCTCCGGCTGCTTGGGCGCGATCATTGCCGAAGCGTTGCTGACGTCGGGCAACTTGAGCGTTTCGATGGTCCACTGCGGACCTCCTCGGACGTACAACCAAGGATCGGGAACGCCTTCAAAGATCTTGCCCGCGACACTTGACGGAGTGATCATCGCTGAAGATTCTTTGGCGCTGGCCGAGAGCGGCAAGCACATCGAGCACCTGCGCACCACGCGACCGTGGCCCTGGACGCTCAACGTACAGGGTGAGGGGCGATACTTTCCGAGTCGCCAGGCGGCGGTGGACGCCGTGCATCAGGCGTTTGCGAAGGGGCGCCGGTCCATCGATATCGGCCTCATGCAGGTCAATTGGGCGTACCACGCGACGGCGCTGCGCTCGGTCGAGGCGGCCATCGACCCCTACCACAACCTCGACGTGGGGGCGGGGATCCTTGCCGAGTGCTTCCGCACGCGGGGCGACTGGTGGGCGGCCGTCGGCTGCTATGTGAAGCTACCTAAAAATAAAATTGCACCTAATTTACATGCATACTGGGACAAAGGCGGCGGGTTTTTAATCAGCCATTCAACAACTCGAGAAAAAGCGCGTGTGCTTGAAAAGCTCTGGCCTTGTGATACCACTATGGTTGATACTGATGCAACCCATTGGCTTGCTGAGTCTCATGTTTACGCTGAAACAAAAGTATATGCATTTGACTTAAGTAGCATCAAGGGTACTAAATACCAGTCAATGGTATATGATGTTTCAGGCAAGCGACTAGCACTTGCAGGTTGCAGGCTTGCAGCTGTGCTCAATGAGATAGTATATCACCTCAAGAACCCCCCCAATCTTACTAGAACAGTCCTCCATAGACGAGATGCCTTTTTGGTAGACCCAGTTGGATAATACAGATCAGAAATTCGGTCGAGAATCGCTTTAGCAACTGGAGTCTTCAGCAAGTTAAACCACTCTCTATGGGACTAGAAAAAATTTCTTTTAAAGACAAGAATAAGGATATATCTGATATAGAAGCATCCGACATAAAAGCCCTCGATGCATTCAACCATCCATGTCTAAAGAGAATTATTGGCGACAAACCTAGTAATCGTGTCAGCAATGATGAATCCCACAAAAATTGCTCGTAAAAAACACATATTTTACAGCGACCATAAAAAAGCACCCCCCTCGACTGGGACCTATGTTCGCATCGCCCCTAAATTAGCCTCCCTAGAATCATCATGTGATCATAAGAGCAAGGTCGTATCCAGGGGAGGATAATGGGTTTGAACTCCTTTCCCTAAACTGTTGCCTGACTCGTCGTCCCTCACGTCCAAAGAAATTTGATCTGTCCTTCAATAGCGTTAAATCACGAAAATATTCAGAGGGGCGGGAGAAATTATTAAATTCTAAACATAGGGGGGGGGGACTCTGTATTTTTTTTTCTCATTGGAAATCTATTCAGTTTTCAACGAAGTCAAACGGTTGTTCGATCCTTCAAATTTGCTGAACCCTGGAAAGAAAGTCGGCGAGATCCCTGCGCTCCCGAGCGATCGTTTGCGAAACCGTGAACTGCAGAAAAAGGGGGACAATGGGGTCGCTCCGGAAAAGGGAAAGAACGGTTCGCAACTCAAAATCCTCGAGCCGAATCTCCCATGGACTGTCGAAGAGATGTCGGCCACCGTTGAAGCCTGCAATGGTTGTGGACGCTGCCGAACTTCGCAGCCTCACGAACGAATGTGTCCGATCTTCCGCATGTTGCCCAGCGAAGAGGCTCAAGATCCCATTCTCTCTTGGCAATTTGGAAAATTTTTGCGTAAGAGCGTGCATGTTTTACTGTTTTAAGCTTCTCCCTTTTACAATCGTCTGATATCCCTCTGGTGCTAAGGTTTGGTCCCATGTGCACACCTGCTTTGTTGCCTGCTCTCCATAATTTCCTATTCTTTAGTAATTTTATTATTGGTTCCCAATCCTAACTAGAAGGATTGTCAACAAAGCATAAGTAGAAACAAGTAAGGCAAACAGGGGGGCGAACAGGTATCCTCAACAGGTATTTAGATAAACCGGGGCTTCTGAAGAGTATGAATAGTCGACGGCATAAACGGTCACGCCTTCTGAAGTGGCTGGAGCATAGCAGGTATGAGTTCCTTCTCGAGTGATAGGGCCTTTGCCGGGTCCGGTGTAGTCCCGTGTTTCCTCGTCCCAAGCGCCGAACTCCGAATGATCGAAGTAGGACTGTCGTCCAAAGTCCCGATAGCCGGCGGGCGTGTCGTCCCTCTGAATTTGCAAGCTGACCTTGAGAGCAGGCTGCGCTGTCTCTCCACTTGAATTCTGTTTGCCGATTGGCTCGATCCTGACGCGCCATGGACCTGCGGGCGCTTGCTCGTGGCCATCGGTTCGCGTGGTCGAGTGTGTCTGCCAACTCCCATCGATCCGCACCGATGCCGAAAAGGCTCCGGTGACGATGTAGTTCCACACGTTTTCGCGCTCCAAAATCTTGGAGAGCACCTTGCTGGCAGACACACATAGATTGCTACGCCCGTCGGCGATGATCTCACGGCTCAGTTGTGCCGCAGCAGCCTGGATGATCGCTTCGCTCCGGGCCAGATAGCCCTCGCTGTAACTACGATCTCGGACGTATCGCGCATAGGTATTGAGATAGTCTGGCTGGGCCTGCTCCGCCCGAACGAAGGCCGAATGATCGTAGAAGCCGGGCTTGTCGTTACGATGCCAACCAGGTGTGGAGCAAGTTAACCCTCACCGATGTGGGAAACATCATTCTCGAACGGATTGTGGGGGACGCCTGCAAAAGTGACCCTACCGTTCGACCTTCGTACTTCACGATGGAATACTGGTCGGAATCGGTGGGCATTGTTCAGAACACCGTCTACTGCGGGAAAGTAACCATGTTTCGTGTTGGTCTTCCCCTTCTGGCGTTTCTCGCCTTCTGCGCGTTCAATTGGATTCTTCCAAGCGGTGTTAAGAAGCTTATGAATGCATCACTTGCGATTTTCGCAGTTTGGCAGATGGTGCCGAAGCTTGAGAAAGCCCTGAAGAGGTTCCCTGCTTTAAGAGATGTTATGCTTGAAAGATTAGTGTGTGGCCCTGAAACTTTTGCACCAGACGGAAAATGGGTCGTTGGTGAAGCACCAGAGGTAGACAATTACTTTGTTGCTGCTGGAATGAATACAATGGGCTCATCATCAGCAGGTAATTTTAGTGTTTAATTACCTTGTTATTTCATGTTCCTTAAGTTAGTTTTAGTTGGGCTGTGGATATTAATACACACAGGTCCATCACTAGTCAATAAATAACCTAATGTGAATTTTGTTTTACTACCTCTTTTTTGAATAGGAAAAGTTGTCCGATTGGCATATTTTCAGTCTCCTCAATGGGCATAGTTAGGCGTATTCTACAGTTGAGTTCTTCTTCAAGTCAGCTCATGTAGAGAGAAATTTGGGAATTGACTTAGTTTTGTCAGGAGGTTTTTTGGCAATAGGTGTGGTTGTGCAGGCAAGGGTTTGTAATTATTTTTAATTTGACATCAAGACATCATAAACACCAACTGGCTCGTCCATGGCTTGATGACCAACTCAATGGGACAGCCTCAGTCGGTTTGCCGTGGCCAAGTCTTCTTGCTTTTGTTCGTTTAGTCGCTAACCCACGAATTCGACCGAGGATGTCGGCACCTTAACCGATACTTTCACTAATACCCCAGGTTTTATTGAAGTCAATAATTTTGGCACCATTAACCGCACTAGCGGGGTTAATACCTTACGCTTTGGTATTAACAATAACTATTTAGTACTAAATAATTATGGCACTATAAACTCTGGCTCTAACGGCGCGGTTTATCTTACTGGATCTTCCAATCTTCACCTGGTTAATAATTTTGCAGGTTCAATTGGCGCAGTAACTTTTGAGCGGCCTGCTTCCGTAACCTCGGTAGTTGGGGGTGGCATTGTTTCTGCAACTGGCTCAGTAGGCGGCTGCGGCAGGGGGGCAGGATCTCATAGGGGTCGACATATTTCATCGGATGCGCGCCATCGCTGTCATGCCAAGCAATGTTCGAAGATTACAGCACGAGCGCCCGCTAATCCATGTGCGGAAATACCGATGACGCCGGCTGGACGGGGCTTTGTGATAGGGAGTCTTTACCGATGTCGTGCAACAGATGCGCATCGCGATTCTTTTCGAAGTCCGCGAGCAGGCGGCCGATAACCGGCGCCACGGCGCTATAGGCATCTTCCGCGTCTCGAAGACAGGACAGGACATTGCCGATATCGTTGTGCCGTGCGAGATTGCTCATTTGTTGGGCACAACTGTTGGGGTTTGACATACCCAATATCCCTTGAGACATAGTTATTGGACCTTTCAACTATGTTGAATAAAATGGCCATCTTGATTTGTTTATCAGATGTGTTTGAAGAATTAATGGCTTTGGGAGGGGGGCTACTTGCCCACCAATAACTTTTGACTCTTAAAAAGGGCACTAGAGCTTTTAATATCCAATCAAATGAGCTCCTTTTGTTAACCTGCATGCATTTATTATTTTTTTCATATCCCCCTAAACATTTGCATTAACTATAACTATCTCTAATCATTCCCTAAAATTTTCTATAATAAGGCCTTGACTTTTTTCGAACATTCTATCGATTATACCATTTTCGAAAATTTGTGAACCTTGATCTAGAAATCGCATTTTCAATTCAGACAGGGTTCTATAGAATTTATCAAAGGATAAACTGCCGAGAGGAATTCCATTTACTTTTCACAAAGGAAAGGAGAGTCCAAACATTTGAAATTTATGTGGGAAATTTGTCCTTGATCCTATAGCACTGGCAATTCTTACAAATGCCCAAGCAAGTTTTGAAGGAAGATCACCTTTGATAAATGAAGAGATGGTGCAGGTTATTGGACGAGTCCAATATAATTTGTTGCGAATCGTTTCATCGTCATCCAGCAGCAGACAATAGACCACACAACGAGCGCTGAATGGATCGTGAATGGCTGTCATCACTCCTTGAGGAATCTGCTGCATCATTTCCTGTGAATGCTGGACATGATCATCATCAAGAATCCCGACACCAGCAATGATCGCCGCCGGACTTAATGCCATTTCCCCCCCGGGCATGTTCTGTGTCATTTCACCGAGCGGCCCAAATCCATCACCTCCCAATCCAGGAATCGGCAGCCCACCGAGCATTTCTTCCGGGCTTTTCTGTTTGGGCTTATCCCGTTTTTCTCTCAATGCTTCTCCAATTCTCACAAAAATAGTAGTGTATACGCTACACTTTTCTATGTATGTCTTTCAACAAGCGGCTTGTCCAGTAAAAATAAACAGAAAAATAAAATTATGGAAAATAAATAATCAAATCAAGAATAGACAATACGAAGAAAAAATAAAAAATTGACTATGACTTACTCGCAGAAGTAATTTAACTGAGTTCCTGTAATATACGGTACAGTCCATGTCTCATCTTCGATTTTTAGTTTCATTTTGGCAACATAATAGCCTCTTTCAACGCTAGGGGGTGTTTCACACTCCAGCGGCTCACAACGTACTGTCAATTGTTTGTTCAAAAAAAGAAAAAAATCAAGAAAATTAGCAAATTTTATCATAGCTAAGGGTATATCCAGGCATTAGGGGACAGGAGAAGGCTTATGACACAATCGCAATGGTGGAAATTGCTATGTTTGGAAAAAGTGTTGAAAGATGCATCAAATCAATCAGTCAATTTATGCAACAGAAACAGAGAAAAATTTGAAAAACTTTAGACCCCACAAAGGCTTTTTGGCCTATGTATTAATGCATATCTTTAAGTACATCTAAATGCATTCTATATCTATATGAATTTATTCATATGCATATGCTTTAAGTTAAGCCCCTTTCATATACGAAGTAATTTCTGTTCATTTTAAGATTTAATGTCGCTCCTTACTTTCAGTTAAAAAAAACTTGTTTTTTGTAAAACAATCAGAGAGAGCAGGCTGTTTTTAAGTTTTATAATTATATTATATTTCAGATTTATTCTCAAACGGACACATATGCAATGCGGTGTTTACTTTTCAACCATCCCCCGCAATAGTCATTTTGGTGATTCGTCTAGTTTAAACACATGTGACTTAAAGTAGAAGAAATTTCATTACATTCTCTTTCAAAGATTTTTTTTTCTTTTAGTCTGATTACCTTCTTTTGCTTCCAAAAGAAGCCGTGCGCAGGTAACGTGATCCCGGTGCCTGGCGTTGGGGCAGAATTCCGCTCCATGAACAACCGTTCCGAGTGCGTCACCTCCGTAGGCATTACGACGACTCATATCAGCATCGAACGTCAAAAATAGGGCGACGTGCTCAGACAACCCTTCCCATCCGGCGATGTGAAGCGGTGTCATGCCCATATCTTCGGTTGCATTCGGATCGAGGCCCGCCGCCAGCAAGGCCTTGAGGTGCTGGATATGTCCGGGCCGCCCGGCCAGTTGTGTCAGCAATTTGCGGTCACCAGACGACAGATTCTCGACATGAATAGGATATGGAACATAGGCATATTCAAAGCCAACTTTTATATTGTGTCTATGCTGAGGCAACCAGTGTAAGAGCCACCTGTGTAAGAGCAGTTGCAAATGTGATATCAATTGGCTTGATGCCTTCCTGGCCCATTATCTTCAACAAACCACGTGCTTCTCTGTCATCACCATTTTGTAGCATACCTTGATAACACTGATGCAACACCACTAGCATATTTGTTGTCATATCATTTTACTCTTTTTAAGCCTTTCAGAGAGGCTAATGATGCAGCTATAATGGTCTGCTAGTGGCGGTAAAAGTGATGGTATCTAATACCAAGTTCTTGCATCCCCAAACTTACATAAATACTAGCTTTTCTATGGATAAGAGTAGAGCGGGTCCTAATATCTTCTGGATTCAAGCTCAAACCGGCATAAACTAAGCGAAGTGCCTCGTCGTAATTCTTTGCTCGCCATTTCTCGGTAGCCAATACTAAGTAGTCTTCCGGAGAACGCTTTTCTTCAGGCCTTTGTTTCGCATCTTTAACAATTTTTTCAGCTTCTTTTACTACTTCCAGAGAGGCTTGGTCCTGGGCGAAATTAATCGATAAGTCTTTTATATCCTGGGTGGCTTTGAAACGTTGCAATGAACTTTTTTCCCTATTGCTACTATTGCTGCCCCCTGCTACTACTACTACTAATACCAGTACTGCTATTATTAACAGCTCATTGCAGTGCCATCTGTCGGAGGCCATATCTTTTATTTTCATCCATATCTTTTAAAAGCTTCACTCTTTTAACTCCAAAAAGCATGCTTTTTGGTCGTTTATCATTCACCATCCGTAAAATGTGACTTAGCCACACTAATCTTTC
This sequence comes from Alatinidae sp. Z8VKAUB7J3, assembly GCA_010016025.2. Classification (NCBI taxonomy): domain Eukaryota; kingdom Metazoa; phylum Cnidaria; class Cubozoa; order Carybdeida; family Alatinidae; species Alatinidae sp. Z8VKAUB7J3. The sequence continues at coordinate 60,353,594 of JAAAKM020721499.1, forward strand.
TTTCATTATAGTCCTTAAAGGTGGGATCGGACAAAATTTTTCTTTCAGCTATTTGTTTGATATAGAGTCAGTCAAACAATTACCGTTCCCCGACCTTTGATCCCGCGCTGTAAGGCGGCTCGCCCTCGCGGCCCCATGCCGGGAACCGCTTGTCGACGACCACGTCGACCGCGCGCCCGAAGGGGCCGATCCCCGAGAGGCGCACCGTGTAGGTGCCGTCGCCGTTGTCGGTGATCATGTCCTCGATCACGTCCGGGTCGGTGCGCGCCATGGCCGCCAGCGGCGCGAGCAGGTAGCAGTCGCCGATGCCGCCCTGGGCGATGTCGTTGGGGTCGACCCGGTGCGCGTCTCCCCAGCCCTTGATGAACGGCACGCCCACGAACTCCATGTATCGGGCGCCCTGGTAGACTGGGGTGCTGGTTCTGTCGCGTTACGAACCGGGTCTACCGGCTCGCGCGTAGGGACATCCGGGGCACTTGATGGTTCGAACTGAGAAGCACCAGCCGATACGCTATCAGAAGTAGCCGGCTCAATGTTCTGACGGCTTTGTTCAGCCTTTTCGACGATCTGTTCCTTCGGCTGCGCTGGCGAAACCTCCGGTGGCCGTATGCGTTTTTTCGATTTCTTCGTACCCGAAACGCGATACGTGGCCTGCCTTTTGACTCCGATTAATTCGGAATAAAACGGCTCTAGCTCGGACGGATCGAAGAAGAACTCGCCTTAAAAATGCCACTTCAATTTTTCCCCGAGATATTGCTTCAGGATAATTGTATGAGCTGTAGACTATGACCCTGAATTGATTTGCTAGAAGAACAGTTAAATACATGATTAATCAGGAGGCTCACCATTCAAATAAACAATATTTCGCTTTTTATAATCATTTTAAGATGAATTTTTTTCTTTGTTATGTATTTTTTGAGGCAGGGTCCTTTCTATTATAGCGATCACGCTCAAGTTCTTGATCTGAGTAAAACCGGTTTTTCTGTAGGTTAATCATAATGAAATTTAAAAAAATACGATGAAAATACAATACTTCGGCGGGTACACGATTGCGATCCGTCCCGAGGCCCTGGGTCTGCCAATCTCCGCATGGTTGCGGATTCGGCCGGTTCCCGGTGCGCTGCACACTGTCGCCGACATCCTGCGGGGCCTGCCCGAGGTCGTCGAATGCGATCGTATCACCGGCGAGGATTGTTTTCTCGCGCGGGTCCACGTGCCGTCGGTGAATGATCTGGAGGCGGTGATCGACGAGATCATTCCACACGCCATGACCAGCACCTCGATCATTCAATCTTCGCCGGTTGCGCGCCGACTGCCGCCGATCCTGCAGCCGGACCGGCCTGCCTCATAACCCGCAATAATAGTAGAAGTGGCCTCTGAATGTTTCAAGTTAAAACTCTTATCCGTTCCTAAGATTTTTCAGATACACCTTTTTAACAACTTGGATACAGATATTTTCTTTTTATTTAAATCATCATTCTCCTCAACATTCCCCAAATTTTCGTCTCAATTCCCTTAGGCTTTTCACACACACCAAGGATAAAACATTCCCCCCTTTCCCAATGATAAATCCTGCATGTAAAAAAATGGACAAATTGTATAATTCACCGTTCATTCCCCAGGGGCTTTGGGGGCACGGCATCCCCAGAGGCAAAGCTATTAGGTTGGAACTTCGTCAGGCCTTTCAGTGGGCTGAAGGATTTCGCAACTACTTCGCCGTAAAGGCGCTGCCAAATCCCCATATCCTTCAGATCGTCCGCGAAGAAGGAATGGGAGCGGACTGTTCCAGCAGTCCTGAGCTGTTCCTGTCAAAGACAGTGGGACTGAGCGGCGAACAGGTAATGTTCACGTCGAACAATACGCCAATCAGTGAATATGTGGCTGCCAAAGATCTCGGAGCAATCCTGAACCTGGACGACATCAGTCATATCGACTTCGTCCAGGAACAGATTGGCCTGCCGGATCTCGTTTCGTTTCGCTTCTGCCCCATCCTCGCGCATTGGCTACAGATTCCGGAGCCGCTGCCGAGGACGCGCCCATGAGCACCATCGCCCGTATCGAGCTTGACGACGCCAACCTGCCGCCTCCGACCCCGGAGATCGAGCAGGAGCGACGTGTGGCGATGTTCGACCTCATGGAAGACAACAGCTTCACGCTGCCGGCGCGCAACGGTCGCGACGTGCCCGAGGGTCCCTATGCGCTCGGCCTGTCGATCCGCGACAAGCGGCTGGTCTTCGACATCACCACAGAGAGCGGCTGTGCAATCATAAAATTGTCTAATATCTTCATTTTTTCAACGAAATCCGCAATTCGTGGCGCCGCTCTGCGTCGTCATTCATCACCGCCAGGATGCGGCCCCCACCCAGCGATAACGCCGCAACTGGCGCGCTGGAATTGGGAATGTCCGTTGCCTCGACCTCGGACCACGTCTGCCCGCCATCCTCGGTCCGGCTGACCCACAATTTCCAGCTTGGGTCGAAATCGCGCAGGAATGCCACGGCGCGTGTTTCGCTTAGCGGAACGATCATCGGCTGGATCGCCTTGACGGTTTTCGCGGGCATCCGGCGCTGATCGACAACCCGCCCCTGCGCATCAAGGCGCACCAGAACCGAATAGATACCAGGGGGGGCACTAGATCAAAGTGGCGCCCCTTCCTTTGTTGTCGTGAAAATATGGCAGTTTAGTATTTAGACAAATTAAGACTAGGGCGCATGGCCAGGTTCAACTAGGTAGAAATCTAGCTACTTGTTTTGCTAATTGTGTCATTAATATAATTTTTTTTTATTTGAATCATGCTTGAATTAAATGCAATGGTTTGTGACAGTCGTACAAGACAAGAGCTCAACTAAAAGATTTTGGGGAAAAAATCTCAAAACGTAAGAAGAAAATGCTCGAAGTTATATTTACCAGATTTCCTTCTACAAGATAATCGCCAAAGTTTGACTCTTTGTCCCAACTCCACTTATGAAAACAATAAAAAACGTAAGCGTAAAGAGCGATACGTTGAGGAGGGGACAGGCCCTTTCATATACAAAATAATTTCTGTTCGTTTTAAGTTTTAATGTCGCTCACTACTTTCAGTTAAAAAAACTTAACTATTAAGTTTAACCATTAATCTTAATAATCATTAAGATTAACTGAAATAACAGTTACTATTTTTGAATCAAATTCCAGTAGCGATTCTTCTTCCTTTCTCAGTATCTATCAAAACGTGTTTTGTAAGTAACGCATTTCTTCCAAACGCGTTTTGATGTAAGGAATTATAAATAAATATTATTATCATTTTATTATTATTATTACATCATATTTATTTTGTGTTCTAACAGGGAAGATAGAACTTGGTAGTCTGTTTGGCCTTTCTTTATTTGGCCAAATAAATAAAGGCTGAAGTTGTATTTGGCCTTGAAATTACTTTAATATATCAAGGGTATATCCAAGTCAAGGGGATGAAGGGTAGAATCTATTATCAGGATTATGCCAAGATCAAGAAGGTGGATATGCTATAAAACTTGAATGACTTGATTCGCTTCTAATAAATTCCTGGGATTGAAAATTGACCTACTGTGAGGTACACAACACAAAATTTATATCTGTTTATAAATCTTTCTTTTTCTCTCATTCCAATCTATTATGGTCGACAATTCTGTTCAAGAAGAATTACTATTAAGTGAAATTTTTGCAATTTTCTAAATCACGCATTATTGTTTTAATGCATCATTCATAGATATGATGGCTTTAATAAGACTTTAGTTATAGTTATTATTGACTTTAGCGTAAAAGCAAAGGTATTTTAACTGCCGTGTTCAGCATATCCGGTTAGAAGTCTCGTATTCATGATGAGACAAGGCAGAAGAAAATCCACAAAAGTGCTTCCTCTTGAATCGTTTTTTGAGGCTTGGTTTCCATAATCGACACCTATTACTTCACCAATCATCTTACACTTCGGACACTTGACTCGTTTTCCAATAAATTTAATTTTGGTTTCGCCTAATAACTTCTCAAAATTGCAGTTTTGGCACTTAAAATATGGTCTCATAACCACCCCCGTTATTTATCCCAAAGCCATTTTAGAATAAATCAGAATTCAAAATTAATTAATTATACCTATCAGAAACTGTTCACTTTAAAACCCAATGATTTTCCTTTAGCTGTTCTAAATACCAGATGAACGCAGTCTATTTTCAAATCGAAAATCAACTGCCAGAAGGTGTAAGGCAATAGACAACGCTACATCGTTCACTTGTACGTACCCTAGCTTGCAAAAAGAAAGGAAACAATTTTAACAGAAATCGGCTTGTTCAATTGGATGGTAGTTTATTTTCGTTGTTACTGCCGATAACTGCGGAACTTGTGAATACCATTCTCTGGAAATGAAAAAACCTTAAAAATGTGGTTTTTCCGCCAAAGTGCTTTTTCACCAAAAAAGCACTTTGAAGATAATTTCGATAAATTTATTAACAATGAAACAATTGCCGATGATGGAAAACTGATTTTGCTTCAAAATACCCTTATATTTCATCAACAAATCGAACGCGCTCTGTGAAACGTCAGCGCCTTGCAAATTTTTACACTGAAGCAATAAGTACCCCAAGTCACTCATTTAGACGAAGGAGACAGTGGTCACCCCAAGAACTATGCCGAATCCACTGACGTTGACAGCAGCTTTCGGTTGAATCTGAATCCCGATGGATAAATTTTTATGACGCTCAGACACACATCCATTTCAAAACATTGCTTTTGATTGGCTAAATTCTGTGTCGCTGCTTCTCACCTGGTATTCAGCGTTTATTGACATTTTGGCCCGCACAGAATCGGAAGACTAACGTTGGGACCGGGTGCTCGACGACAGCAAGGCACCGCTTTATCGCTGGTTTGCCGGCGCCGAGCTCAACACTTGTTACAATGCCGTCGACCGGCACGCCGAGGGCGGCCGCGGCGAGCAGCCGGCGATCATTTACGACAGCCCGGTCACGGACAGCAAGAGGGTCCTGACCTATCGCCAACTGCGCGATGAGGTCTCCCGGCTAGCCGGGGCGATGGCCGGCCTGGGCGTGGGGGCCGGCGACCGGGTCATCGTCTATATGCCCATGGTGGCCGAGGCGGCGATCGCCATGCTCGCCTGCGCCCGGCTCGGCGCCGTGCCGAGAGCGCCCCCTTCGGCTGGCCTGTAGATCCAGAGGTGTAGAACAGGGTAGCGGCTTTATCGAGATCCAATGGCACCGCGTCCAAGGTCGCCGCGCCTTTCTCGAATTCCAAAGCGTCGGCACAAATCACGACGCCCCCATACGAGTTCAAGGTGGCCGCAAGGTGGCGGTTCGTGACAAGGTATCGAGCCTCGCTATCCTGCAACATGTACTCAAGGCGGTTTGTGGGATAGGACGGATCGAGCGGTAAATAAACGGCCCCCAACTTAAAGACTGCCAGCATTGTCGCGGGGAGATCGAGCGACCGCTCCATGTGATGGCCTCTTCAAAAGCAAAACCAGAATCTTCAGGAATTTTCCTCTGATTCCTGTATTTTCCAGTTCCTTCAACAGAGTTTCATGGTCTATGGTATAAAATGCCAAAAAAATAGCAAATTTTTTTTGGATTTACAAAAAAAAAATAGTTAACACTTTAAGCTTGTCATCAAGTGCATAATTTATAGTAGTTGTCAGAAATTGTGTAACATGCTCCTTTGAAAACCTCTCCTAAATCCAAATTGTTTTTTGTAAAAAAAAAAAAAAAATCAGAAATGCATTTATTCGGATATATATTGTCTTTTTAAAAATCCGTCACAACGTTTACCAAATGAAAGGGCGCTTGTGCAAGGTCCATTTAGAAATTTTTGCAGTAAGAACGCCTCAATGGAATAGTACAGTGAACAGACAAGAAGGAGTTCTCTACAGCTGTAGGTAGCAGCATTAAACGGTAAATTTGAATAAGATTTATCCTAAGCATGAATACGAATTTCCAATTTATGATTTTTAAAAGACCATAGGAAAATAATATAGTAATTAGCTTAGTTTGCTATATTCAAAAAATTTCTTAGAACTGCACAAGCACAAGAACAAGTTTAGTATACAGAATGAGAAACACTTTCTGGTGATTTGTCCAAAATGAAACTTCCATGGTATAGAGCCTTTGGTAAGGAACAACTTACATTCGTTTCATGTGCTGATCCCAGCTGACCTTGCAATTTCATTATCAGCATATCTTTGTCTCTCAAATCCTGAAAGATGAATAAATAAATTTAAAAAAAAATATTACAAAATATAATAGACATAATACAAGTGAAAAATAAAATATACGTGCTCCGAATGGTTACATACATATATCTTATCTCGGTAAACGAGCGATAATTATACATTTATGTATAATTTTTTTCTCAAAAAGCGGCTTCATATATTCTTAAAAACAAGAGCGATTTCTTTGGTATCGGAATGAATTTCTTCAAAGAGGCGGCGAAGCTACGGGCCGCACGCGTGCTTTGGTCAACGCTTATGGCTGAGAAGTTCAACCCGAGTGACGAACGCTCATTGATGCTGCGAACGCATTGCCAAACATCCGGTGTGAGTCTGACCGCAGACAGTCCGTACAATAATATTGTGCGTGTCACTCTCGAGGCATTGGCAGCAACACTCGGTGGCACCCAGTCATTGCACACAAATTCGTTTGATGAGGCGCTTGCGCTGCCAACTGAGTTTTCTGCAGCCATCGCAAGGAATACGCAGTTGATTCTTCGGTCTGGCTGTCGATGCCGCGGCCCGAAGAATTCGGCAGCTGGCTGCTCAGGAAAATCGTATTTCGGAGGAGGGGGCGGCTGATGGTGACTGTTCGCAGGCTGCGTAACTTCTTCCGCCGTTCATGGGCGGAGCGGTTTCTGTTTCTGAATGCGTGGTGTCTGCTGGGCGTGTCCAGACTGGCGATCCTGATTGTTCCGTTCAGGCGACTGGCCAGATGGCTGGGGGACCAGGAGTCCGAATCTCCTGATCATCTTGATGAATCGCAGTTGATCATGATGCGCCGCGTTCGCTGGGCCGTGCGGAGTGCCAGCGGGTACACATATATGCTACATTTACTTTTCATAAAAGACAGTGAATAAAGGTCGACGGTTCGTTTTTCTGTCAATTTTCCAGTCCTAAGAATTCTCTGGTGAAATTAATCTATTAATATGTTAGTTAAATCGGGATAATTCCAAGGAATAGCTTCATACTTTCTGATTAGTTGTTCATTATCATAATGAATATTGACTTTTTTTTTTAGAAAATAGTGAAACAGTATGCGAAAGTGAAGGAAACTGAAGCGGAACTGAAGAAAAGAAGTGAATTATCGAGAATAAAATTTATAGAAGTAAAAAATAAATCAAATTCATGGTGAAGTTAGGATAATCATAATGAAATATACCAAAATATGATGAAAATATAAAACTTTAGTAACAAAATTATGGAAATTACAACAAAGAATTATGGAAAGCAAGCCGCCCAGAACGCACCATATTAAATACCTAACTACCTCTATATATTAAACTTTTAATTAAAATAGGCATACATAATAGTTTTTCTCATTAAGACTAAGCTAATTATTACCAATTGCAAGCAGACAAACTGATTTTCCTCAGATCAAACACATCAAACGTCTTGAGTATGTTCGGGATGATACACAAGTACCCACAGTCAAAATAAACTAGGCGTATTCAGTCTGCTATTGATGTCGGGTATTATTCCCGCGAAGAAGGTCAGAAACTTAAACAATCATGGCGCGTCGATGTGGCTAAGGCGCGAATCGAAGCAATGGACCCATCCACACGTATTGAAGCACTCAAACAACTATGGGCCAGTAATATACCCGCCGAATTAAGAGCGCGTATCGAGCGTGACGCTAAAACTGAATCAAAAGAGTACGAAGCTATCAACATCAGTGATTCGTACATTGACGAAGGTTTGTCACGCTCTGAAGCGTTGTCACGGATTGGTAAGATTAAAGATCCTGAATTACGTCAATCAGTGAAAATAAAAGAAAAAGAATTGTGGTTTCTTATATTGTAACGTTTTCCACAAATTGTTATCATACATTATTTTGCGGTTTCACGTGTTTTTTTTTCACGTGTTTCTCGTTTCTTTTCTTTAAAAGAAAACAGAAAAAAATTTCTAGACTAGCTAAATAGAGAGCCAGCATAATTGCAAAAAAATACACAAATCCATGAAGCAAAGAATTATTATAAAAAGATATTCTCTCTGTTTCTGTTTGGAATACTGAACTATTAAAATCGATACTCTCCTTAAGCTGAACTAGAGTGATGAACAATTTTGGGTGTTCGTTTGCGCGCGGCACTTGGAAGATGAACCGCTTCCGCGGTGCGGGCTGGCAAGGGGTCAACCTCGACACGCCGGTCGTGCTGGTCGCGGGGAACAACTACTGGGTCGTGTGGGATGAGCCGGGAGCGAGCCAGCCGCCGTACGCGTCCGTGGGCACGCTCGTGCCGACCCTGCGCCAGGTCGCGTCGGCGCCAATGGGATGGCAGAACGCCGGCATGCAGGAGTTCATGGTGCGCATCTACGACCGCTTGCTCGACGACGCCAACGTCGCTGTGCTGGCCGCGACCTGTCAGTCCTCGACGGGCACCGATGCGACGATCTTATCGTCGGGATCTTCGGGAAGCTCGGGCGCTGCCTCGCCGGCGAGCTCCGCGGCGAGGGCGTAGAAGTCTCGACGAAGTACGGGAGTACCGTCGCTCGCGAGAACGATTTCGCCGGAGAGGTCGGAGTCGATCGCCAGCGTGATCGCCGTCGCGGCGTCTTCGGCATGAATCCAATTCATCCAACCCAGAGCGCTCGCGCGAAGCCGCTCACGGAAGGTCGGGCGCTGGAGCCATTCGACCGGGCTGCGACCCGGTCCGTAAAGGCCGGCGAGTCGAACGACGACGCCGTCGATCTCGCCGCGTTTCGTCGCCTCTATCCGTAAAACATGGCCTAGTCATCTTTCTTTCACTGTAGCCCTGAAAAGTGGAATAGAACAAAAATTTTACACGTACAGCTTGTTGTTTGACATATGGTCAGTCTAACGGGTATCTAAGATTATTTGTAGACAATTCCTCTGGATTAAATTCAACAAATCTTCCTCTGCCTTCTCAAGTGCCCATGCTTCAGGACTATTTTTGGCCACTTTCATTACCTTAGCTTTCAGTATTCTAGTACTGGTCCGCAGACTGATCTTCTATTATTCTAGTCTTTTTCCGACGGTAAAAAAAACACCCCAGGTCTTAGCTATTTGCCAAAGATCTCAAACATACACTCCGTACTCTGGAGGCTACGCTCATGTGCCTGCCTCCTTCCATCTCTCGTCGCCGACAAGGGGGACACGAAGCCATCAATGCTCGATGGGACCAAGCAAGTTTTGACGACATATCTGAGCCCAGTAGTCTTGGTGATGATGAACCTCTTCTCGATGAAAGCGGCACTGTTGGTAGCAAATCCCAACGTACAAAACACAGTCGGAATGCCGACTCTGTAAGTTTTTTGCAGGAATCCATCGTTACGTTTCTATCTTGGCTTTTTCAACCACTCACGTTTATCCCTTTCTTCTCGTTTCTCAAGAGGATAGGAATACAAATGAAAATGATGTGTTCAAAATGGATTGGGCTTCAGATTCACAAGCAAAATTATTTTTTTAATTTTTAGCCCATTTTAGAAACAAGCTTTTATGTTGTTTTTTTAATATCTTTGACTTTATGACATTTCTCTAAGACTAGAAAGTCTTCAATCTTCAGAAAAAATTCTCATTTATAAAGTTCAAAACTTAGTGAACATAGCCATGGGAAAGTCTTCTTATGGTTTCACTACCAACTCTTGTAGAAGTGTCTGTTTTTTACTTTTTACAGTACCCAATCATTCTTTTATATAGTCTGAAAGTAAGGAGCAACATTAAAAATTTAAGCGAACACAAATTATTTTGTATATGACGGGGCTTCCCCCTCCTCAATACCCTGCTCATTACGCTAAAGTTCGACCTTTTGTCTCAGTTCTTTAAGATCCAGTCCTGACCCACAGGGACCATTTGATTAGAATCGGAACCTTTTTTAATAGTTCTTAAAAAATATTGGCTTGAAATGAGCGGAATTGAGGAGAGGGAGGCCCCTCTATACACGGAATAATGTCTCTTCGTTTCAAGTTTTGATGTTGCTCCTTACTTTCAGTAGAAAACACTTGTCCTTTTTATTTGGGAGACTGGATCTGATCCGTGTAAACGGATTGCTAAACCCAGACTACACATGTAGGGTGTCAATGTAGTCAACTGGGGTAGGTTGTACTAATTAAGTCTGGTTGAATGGCTATTCGAAGGATTAGTGTCGACATTATTTGGCTATCGAAAATTAAAACATTTTTCATGGTTTTTATTCAAATTATTCAATCGAGTTTTTTTTTTATAAATAGCCTACTCCTTCCCATCCCTGAACAAAAAAAACCTGCGAACGTGAGTGGTTTCAAGTTATGCTATTATGGTTGTATTTCAACTTGGTATTTTGGAAAGTCGAATTTTGTTTTTGGCATAATGAACACACTAAAATACTAATACGATTGCTAATAAAAATATATCTATGTAACACTTGGCAACACTGAAATCGAGCACACTTGGCAACACTGAAAGCAGCAGGCAACCATAAAATAAAGCATACTTTTTCAGCCTATATAAAAATCAATCATAAGAAGTTAAATTAAATATTTATAGAGAATCCATTACCTCATTTCATGGTATTAATTCAAAGGAATGTGCAGAAAATTAACTTTAAACCTAAACCTATCTCATTCCAAACCCTAAATTTCAAATCAATTTTTTCTCTTTTTTCCTGACAATTTCAGGAAAGATATATTAAAAAAAATTCAGAAAATAGAAATAGTAATTTTAGAGATAATTTCAAAAGTTTCGTCAAAATAAGACAAAATTCAAATATAATGAGTCACTGATTTTCTATTTTAAAGATTTCAAAAGCTGGAAATAATGTTTGTAGTTTTTAGGATAAAAGTATTTTTTATATTCTAGTGGTTTTCAGATACTACCTAGAATTCTTTTTTCCACCTACAGTGACTCAGTATTAGTAAGATTGTACGTTTTAGATGCTTTTTATAATTTCCTGGATTGAACTAGATAACTTTGAAGACCCCGCTGCCGATTGGAAATCGAGAGTTCTAGTGCCCTTTTTAAAAGTCGAAAGTGATTGAAGGGCAACCAGCCCCCCATGCCCTTTCCCCCCAAATACATGCGATACAAATTTTGAGGTGGCCCTTCTATTAAAAATAGTTCAAAAATCATATAACAAACTATGGGGTCGACACAAGCCCCAAGGGCCCGGGGGCAGGCGTTGTAAGTTATGCCCTTGGTATATATGGTTGTTATGGAAGAGATACGCATATAAACTTCAGAGAGGGCTAATTTGATTGAAAATTGGAAGTTGTAGCTCACTTTTTAGGAGTCAAAAGTGATTGGGATAAAGAGCATATTTTACAAGCATATGGGTAAATAGTGAAGAAGACCACACTGCCTTTCCGTCATGAACACAAACAACAAGTAGAACAATAGGGTATATTTTTCTAGAAACAGTTGAACTTTAACCTAAAACGAATATTTCGAACCTGTATGCACATTAAAATACAACCATTAAAACTAAGAAAAAAAAATTATTGTTTTTTAAATAAAAAAAAAAAAATTTTTAGTTTTAATGGCTATATTTTAAATTAAGTTTCTTTTATATATTCGTTTATATTTTGCTGACAATGCTCCTTGGATATAAGGTCGAAACATGGTAGTGATCTCTCAATTTTTCTTCAGAATATCCGGCATTAAAATGTTGTTCCTGGTTACCTTTCCCACTTTCGTAGAATGCATCTTTATCTTCTCGAAGATGAGTCTCCTTTCTCTTGACCTCTCCAAACTTATTCGTCTTTTCTTCGAAAATGTATATTCTTCTATTTCTTTCATCTAAGTCATAGTATTCTCCTCCTTTATCATCTGATCCAACTACTTTTTTTGGCTGTTCTACATTCGCAATATCATAATCTCTTTTAAAGCTCCTAAAAGCTCCTTTTCTGGAATCATAATACTTTGATACTCCTTTTCGTCCGGACATCGACGACGACTCAGCTCTTTTGCAACTTGAAGCCTGCGGCATTTGCGGCAGCGATTACGAACAGTTTGAAGATGTGCTGCGCACCCCCATGCCGGTGGTGCCGGGACACGAACCGCTGGGTGTGATCGCCAAAATCGGCGACCGTGCAGCAGAGCGGTGGGGTGTGGATGTGGGTGACCGCGTGGCGGTGGAAACCATGTTGAGCTGCCGCCACTGCCCATCCTGCCTGGGCGGCACCTATCACCTCTGCGATCACCGCAAGATTTATTCATACATCCCCCTTACCGAGTGGCCGGGGCTCTGGGGTGTGGGCAGTCCGGTGGTGCGCGGAACCGGGTGCACTGCAGGTCTCACGACCTGGACCGGGAATGCTCCCACCAGCTCGAAGGGACTGGTGCCGAACAGGCCGATGGCGTTGCCATAGGAGAACAGACCGGGCGCCAGCGAAAGGAACGTGATCTCGACGTTCAACGTCGGCATCGTGGTTACGAGATTCCAGAAGGCCGTCGTCGTGGAGACTGCGAGTCGATGCGCTGTGAACTCATCCGCGCCGATGTCCGGACACACGCCGATGGGTGGCGCGGCGGTGAGTGCGCAGACCGCGCGGGAGTCACCGTCGAAGTCGCATGCCTTCGATCAGTTCGATCAGGTCCCAGCGCACACCGGATGCACCACGACCAAGCGACAGTAGCTTAAGCGCCATCATCAAACGTGTGGTTGCGATATCAAGCGGCTCACCCACGCCACAGCAATGGCTGAGGATCAGGTTACGCTGCAGGGTTTCTGTATCTTTCGGGGCAATCTTGACCGAAGCCAATTTGCCAAAACCGGTATTCACCCCATAAACCGCAGCATCGCCTTCGGCGGCTTCGCGGACCATTGCACTGGCGGCTTCAACACCGGCCTTGGCAGATGGGTCAAGTTTCACCGCAATCTGGTTTAATTGACTCGTTTTGTTAATTCACTTTCACGGTCCACCGTTGCAACACTGACACAAATATGGTACTACCATAATAATTTCACGTCTGTGTTAACCAAAAGTGACTATCTTTAAAAATTGCACTTTCCATTCATTAATAGGCCTAAGCGAACAAAACATAATTTTTGTTTGATGCCCAAAGGTAGATCGTATCCAAAGATTGGGGGTAAGGAGTTTGTACCCTCCCTCCCCGGAATTTTCGTCCGACACGTAAAAACATAACACAAGTGCATATTAACATTTTTCCATGTATTTTGTAAAGTTTCTTCACCCCCCCCGTCGACAGTGACTGGCCGTTCCTTGCCGGGCTGTTTGTCCTTGGCGGCTCCTACATCGTGCTGGTCGCATTGCTCGTCCTGGTGGATGTGCTGTATCTGCTCAAGCCCGTTTCCTCTGCTGCCGTGATCAGCCAAGTCGATGGCGTGGTCGAATCAGTGAGCGAAAGCGAGATTCGCCTGCTGGACGATCAGCGAAATGCAGTCACCCTCCCTGTGCCGACGGGCCGCTACGTTACCGTGACGACTGGCGAGAAGGTGAGCCGAGGAGAGAAGCTCACCGACGGTGAATTACAAGGTCTGGATGCGCTCTACGCGCATAAGAAAATTATATGCCTTTTGACAAATTTCCTTGTCCTCAATATCTTCTAACATCTCGATCTTCTCCTGTGGACAAAGTTCTGAGCAAGTCAAGTTTAATAAGGCAGTTTTTTTTCTGTAGCCATGTGGCATCCTGTCGTAATTTCGGTAGTGTACATCAAAAGGTCGTAGCACTAGCAAATGCCTTAAACTTAACTTTCGAACATCAACTGGAATAGCTTCCTTAGAGGGGACAACATAGTTCTTTGAAATACATTGGCAGATTGCTGATGAATTGCACTTCTTGTTGCTTGAAAAGCTCGGCAAAGGTTTTGATGACAAGTCGCAAGGCATTGGTAGCTTTTTCAGGATCCGATGAATGTGTTCCTTCCTCAGTTAACTCTGAAGAACTGCTTGACCGTCTAGTAGCAGCAATGAATAGTCAGTGCTCTGCTGGTGACGACCCTGTCGCAGAGGCGCTCTTCCTGCCCACAGCCAATCACAATCTGTCGGAGGGTAAGGGTGATTCCAGCAGATTCATTGCCAAATTAGCCGATCTTCTAAAGGAGCTATAGCGCCACCTACTAAGTGACCATCAATGTTTGAAACAAATAGAGGAATCAGTATTTCCTACATGAAATTTTTCAACGTGCCTACATTATGTTAAGTCACAAAACAGCTAGTTCAATTTTTTTAAATGGAATTTAAAAGTTGTACTGCAAGGTAAATTAAATCATTGTTTTGGTAGTTATGTTCACTTGTGACGTAATATCTGAACACAGCTTGTCAGTTTTTTTTTTGCCTAGCTCTTAGAAATCGTCTTCACTCTGTCGAAGCTGGCAAAAAAAGAGGGCTTGTTTTTTGCTCAGGAGCTTGTAAAATTAATTTTAATGTAACCTTTTGCATTGAGTTCTATGTTACAATTGGAATTTTTCCTGTCCAAATTGGTGGAACTCATCTTTGAGTCGAGAGCCGGTAATAGCAAACACACTCCTACGTGTTCTGGAATAAAAAACCACTCACGAACACATTCACAACTAAAATATAACGCACCTTCAATAATTATATTCCTGGAAACACTTCATATTTGGAACGTTTTTAACATTAAGAAGTGAATTGGACGATCCTTTAGTAATAACAAAGGTTTTGCTGCGATTACATGTCATTTTCGACCCTTGTAACAACGAGATGGCTAATAGGAAACTATTACAAGTGTCGCTCTTCACTGTCAGGTTACGTTTTTGGCACGTCATTGGTTTGCTAATTTGTTTCACTCCATACTGTAATCCCTGTTATAAACAGTAAGCAATGTATTACCATCTGGGAACCTTGATTATATAATATAATGAGCTCAGTAATAGCTATTGACCAGTAATACCCTCTACTTTTAAGAGTCTTTACGTATGCCCCTTTTACTGGGAATCGTACTATTTAATCAAATTGAACCACCGGATATACATCAAATAGCCAAAACTCATTATTAATGTGTACTGTAGTAAGCAAATGTTTAAATATTGAAACCTGAAATGGGTACTTTAAATACAACTTGTTTTTATTGGTTTCATTTTATACCCTTCTTTTCTGAATATGGTTTAATGTTATGTCGTGGGAGAAAAAATGCGTTCTCCTACTTGAAGAAAAAGGTTTAGGAGAAATATGGAGAAAAAAATCTTGTTTTTTTCACTCCAAAAACCGCTTTTTGACTTAATGCATAACCCAAAACCAAACATTTCTTATCGTAAGGCTTTATTATACCGTTGCCGAAGAAGTTCTTGTCTCAATATTCCTCTTGTCTTGTTTTTATTGCTTCATCTTTTTTTGAATTTTTAAATTTGGTTTTATTTTTGTTACTTTTCTTTTTTTCCCTTTTTTAAGATTGTTTCTATTTTCTTTGTTTTTCCAAAAATCTTAAATGTCGTCGTGGTAGTAGCGGTTTTGCTGGAGGACGGCGATAAGCTGGGAGAGGGCGGTGTCGAAGTCGCGGTTGGCGATGGCCTGGAGGGCGTCGCGGTAGGCGGCTTGGCCGGGTTCGTCGGGGAGGGTGTCGGGGCTGGCGTTGAGGTGGGCGAGTGACGCGATGGTTTGGATGGCTTGTTGGATCTGGGCCAAGCCCGGGTCGGTGATTTCGGCTTCGGTGAGGGCTACGGCTTCTTCAGGACTCGTGAAGGCTAGCAGTTGAGCGAGGAGGAGGCGGGCCTTGGTGTTGGCGGCGTCTTCGTCAAGCACGCGGTTCTTCAGATGTATATTTCTTCTGGTGCTGTGCCTCAACAGTTTGTATTGGCCAGATTACTCCTACAGCCAAAAAAAGGAAAAAAAAATCTCAATGATTGTTGATCGTTTCGGCCTATAGCCGTTTCTAGCAGTTCATTTAAAATGTTTGAGCCTATCATTCTTAGAGATATTTCCCAAAAGTGTTTTGCGCCGGTGCATCAATTCAGTTTTCAGAAAGAACTTGGTCGTGAGTATGCTCTTTTTTCCCTTTTTTTGGTTCTTGTAGATGTGGAAGGTTCCGGGGATTTGCTTGTTCAATACACACTGGACATAGCTATACTGCACATTTCAGCTGCAGTATAATGTATATATCTAAGCCAGCGTTTCGTAAGGAACGAGGAGAAGATAGATGGCCATAATTCTAAAAATTAAAATATCTCAGCCAAGCTTTAACATTTTCTGGTCCAAAGTTATATTGTATTCTGTGCTTTAAGTACTTTTCGTAAAGTCACTTGGTGGGTCCGTTCTATTGAAGCTCGAAGACTATATTTACGAATTGTGTGTGCGACTATGTCTTCTACAATAATTTTAGAAAGTTAACTTACATTCTCTCTTTTATCAAGTTTACAGCAGTGCTTAAGTTAAGTGATCGTTCAAGTGCGCGTAATGGTTTTCCTGCTGGCGGCGTTGGCGTTGCCAGCCACCCACGCCTACGACCTGGTGATCAACCACGGCCGGGTTATGGACCCTGAGTCAGGTCTGGATGCCGTTCGACATCTGGGCATAGAGCAGGGGCGCATTGCGGTGCTCAGTGCTACGCCGCTGCGTGGCGACAAGGTGATCAACGCAAACGGGTTAGTGGTCGCGCCGGGATTTATCGACTTGCATGCCCACGGTCAGGATGCGCGGAGCAACGGCTTTCAGGCACAGGACGGGGTGACTACGGTGATCGAAGGCGAAATCGGCGCTATGGTAAAATCAAGTCAAACTGAAGAAGAAATACTGAACAACTGCCACTTCTTTCCCGTCAACAATGAAATTGACTATATGACAAATATAAAGTATATTATTGAATCTGAAAGCGAAAACTCACCTTGGTAAAAACGAAACATTCATCACTAAAAAGTGTATTCATGAAGTTATTAGATGCTAATTTTGTTTTATTTTTTCGCTTTGTATCTGCCGGAAGGCCGTATAACTCCACCATGACGTATGTTTGACTTTTTTTGTCTGTTAGAAATTGTCCAGATATCACCTTCAAGATGAAAATGGAAGATTATATTTTCAGTACCATTGTAAACTATACCTATATCATAAACCTTTATAAACTGGGAAAGACCTCACCCCACGATTTGTTATAATCGTGAAAGTGCAAATATCCTTTACGTGATTTTACCTTTGGATCAGGGGCGGATCTAGAGCAAAATCTTGGGGTAGGCCCAATGTGACAAGGGGACCAATGGAAAAAATCTTTGGGGGGGAGCAATGTGACAAAGGTGTCAATAATTGACCAAATTGACAAATTCATTCTAAAAAAGAGTAAAAAAATTATAAAAACAAGAAATGAGGGAGGCAGTAAAATCTTTGGGGGGGGGGGGGGAGACGTCCCCTCCGGCGCTTCAAATAAGACTTCCTGCTTTTTACCGTCTTCCAAATTAAAAAGCTGCGCTTGCCGTCCGTATAAGCGGACGTAATGCCGGGCGTCCGGATGAAAATAAAAGTTATCAATACGCTTCTCCGTAAACATGCCTTCCTCATAAATTTCTTTCAAACCAATACGGGATTGGGCATTCAGACTTTGACTTAGAAAAAAGACGCTTAGAATGGTAAAAAATATTTGCTTCATTATCTATTGTTATAAGGACGAATTGAATGAGCGGCAAAAATAACGAATAAGCGGCCTTAACGGGAGTTAACAGGACCACAGGCCTTTACTTATTGCACAAGGAGGAGTCCAAGGACAAGGACACTGGCATGGGCACGTCAGCCATGCCCGATCCCACTAGCAAGAGTAGCAAGAGGCACGGCAAGGCCACTGAAGGCACGCCCAAGGAGCCGCCCAAGTCATCCAAGAGGCACAGGCGAGGAGGCCAAGATTCTCGGCCATCATAGCTCCACCGCCTGCAGTTATGGCGCAGATCGTGGAGCATCTTCTGTCAGCACCGATCACAGAGCAGTTAGCTCCGCGCCATTATGGGCCTGAGGCCATTTGTACTATATATACTATGTGTTAAAAGAGCGAAAATTGGAATCGTCGAGCGCGAAAAAACTGTTAAAGTCGACAATGTAGTCATCCCCTATTTTAATAGTTGGGTTTTTATGTTTTTCATCCCATAGTTGCGACAGCAGTATGTAGCAGATAAACTCTATAGTCGTGCGATAGGCGGTTGTCAACTGCTTCAGGCGCGCTAGAGTGAAACCTTCCATATCCTCAGGTTTGCCGACGTCGTTGCTGCGGGTAAAAAGTTTGCGCAAATGTTCTCCAATGGGAGTAGGGAAAGAATCGACGATTTCTCTCTTTATAGAAGGAATATCCAGGTCTTCTTTTAAATCCCAATTGGTTGGGTTCATGGCGAATATTTCTAGAGACTGAGCGGTTCAATTTCATATCACTCAAGACAAATATTGGAAGGTCACCGAGCGAAGAAAATATCAAAACAAACTAATTTTCACGAATAAAAATCAGCACACAGCCAGTTCCACGAATAAAACCGGTTTCACAAGGAGAAAAATCGATGTACAAGTTTCATGAAGATAAAAATCAAGATGCAACAAGTTTCTCGAAGACATAAATCAAGACACATTAAGTTCCTTGAAGAAATGATCTACTTGCAACAAGTTTCACAAACAAATATCAGCAGCCGCAAAGCAACAAAGCTTTCCTTCTTTTAGGGTTTAACGCTAGTCATCATACTTTTATCTACAACCAAAGAGAGAGACAGAAACTTAGGTAACTCGTACTTTGAAAGCAACAAACATTTGCTGCCAATAAGTTATAGCGTTAGTTTTAGTGCCATTATGTACATGTTGAAAAAAGAGGAACTTTATTTGCAAACAGACATCTGCAAAGCAACAAAGCTTTCCTTCTGTTAGGGTAAGCGCTAATCATCATCCTTTTATGTACAACCAAAGAGAGAGACAGAAACTTTGGTAAGACTTACCTTGAAAGCAACAAACCTTCGCAACGGAATCTTCGAAGCAGACTTTGGCGCTGGAGAGTGGGTTCTCGAGGACTACGTTCCCGCAGGCACGCAGTTCACCCCGCGCTTCGTCGCGGTCGCGGACTTCGGCGACTTTGGCGACGGCGAAGGGATCGCAGAGATCGTCGGTGTCGGTGGGGGTCGCATCATGATCTCGCGCATCACAGGCGAACGCATCTTTGGACCCTTCGACCTCCCGCGTCCGATGGAAGGCTCGTTCGGCGGTTCGGGTGGGCCACCAGTCGTTGCAGACTTGGATGGCGATGGCGTTCCCGAAGTGGGTGTTGCAGGTGCGTTTGAATTTATAAATTAGCGAGGCTGAATCGTCGTTGCCACTCCTAAAAGTCGTATTTGACATTTTCATACTTCTAAAAAAAATTGCCCTTGGATGAATTGAAGGGAAGTTCGTGCAGGGAGGCTTTTGAAAATTTTGTGTTTGAATTTACAGATTAGCGAAATTAAATTGTCGCTGCCACGCCTAAAGGTCTCGTCTGACATTTTCAAACTTCTAAAGAAATTGCAATACAATAAATTGAAGGGAGGCTCGTGCTGATCCTACCTCCGAGAATAGCTCTGTAAACAGCTTCGTATTTTGTTAGGAATGCAAAAATGGGTGAACTTTCCAAGGGAAATTTTACACTTGGAGAATTTGTCAAGATTTCTCTACAAAATTCTTTTTTTTTTATCTTATTTCACCGTTGCCGACTCAATTCTACAAGATGAGGCATTAAGGGGAGTTGTCCTGGGTAAATATTTACGGATTCGAATTGTCAAGAGTATCTTTCCGTAGGTGAGAAGATTATCTACAGGAGAAATTCTCCATGGGGGAGTTTTCCACAGGATAAGTTCTCCAGAGGGAAGTTTCTTCGGAAGCACCTTTCTACTAGGGGGTAGGGGGTATTTGCGAGAGAAATTTTCCATGGAGGGTAAGGACATTATTGAGGCGCACGGCGGTTCGGTGTCGTGGCAGCGTTGTGAAGGACAAACCCACTTCTCATTGGAGCTTCCCTTGCTCGTGGGAGAGACCGATTGTGTCAAGATTGCTGATCGTTGATGACGAGGAGTCGATCTGCTGGGGGCTGGCGCGCCTGGGTACGGACTTGGGGCACGACGTGACCACGGCTTCGTCCGCGGAAGAGGCATTTGCGCTGGCGGAGGACCATCGCTTCGACCTTATCGTGTTGGACGTTCGACTTCCGGGGGTCGACGGGCTGGCGGCGATGGGCCAGCTGCGAGATCGGTTTTCCTGGACTTAGATTATTTATTATTTATTATTTAGATAATTTAAGTATTCTAGTTGAACGTGTAATGAATGAACTTTTAGAGGTTTTGTGAGTTAGGGATTCTAGAATAGGTTTTAAATCAATGTTAATAAGAACAAGCCACTAAGGCTAGGAATACATGAAGATGAAAGGTGACGTTGGGTAACAAAATATTTTATTAAGTGGACAGCTTCACTTGCCTTGGTAGTATTATTAGTAAAGACGGTAGGAGCAGTGAAGATTTAAAAGTAGAATGGACAAGACTCAGAGTTTTTTTTTCGCATTTAAAAATTTTTTCCTCAGTTTGGCTTGGGTGAACAAATTTTTCAAGATCAGACTCCCGTTGCCCAGATTCGGAATTTCGCGTTAGAATGTGCGGGCTCGGTTGAGTTCTCCGGCGGGGTATGGATTAGCCCCCATCAAAACACTGATTCTCTTGCAGCAAGGACGAGCAAGGTGACGATTTCAGATGACATGCCGACGTGTCTCCCCATTCCATGCACGCGGGCTAACCGGGGAGCGGTAACGAACGTGGCATAACACGTTGTTCCTTCACCTCGGCGTTCACTTCACCGCTTTCGGAGCAGGTAGGCTACCGAAGCGATTCTGAATTTCAAATTCAAAAACTAATTCACCGTAAACTAACAGAGGTTTGTATTATTTACTGATCCTTTTACCATAGAGAGGATTTAAAAAAATACTGTTACGGGCTTGGGTGACTATTATCTCAAAATGTCAAATTGCCATCTACTTAGCACTTGAAATTATAACCATTTATGAAGGATGAGATAATTGGTGTCCCAATATTATTATTGTTTATTTGAAAACATAAATACAAAACAAAAGTTTTAATGAATATAATATGATTTCCAAAGAGGCAAAAGAAACAAAAAAGGAAAGAATAAAAGAAAATAAAACACGAAAAACTCAATAGATACATCAAAAGGTTCAAATTTTTATGCTGATTTTAATACATAAGTTTCATCAAGTTTAATCCTACTCATCAAAAGTTACAAGCCTGAGAAAATTTGCCTTATTTTTGAAAAAAGGCAAAAACACCCCTTAAAAGCTAAAAAATCTTAATGAAAATCACACCAGCAGATTCAGCGTATCAGAGAACTCTACTGTAGAGGTTTCAAGCTCTTATCTGCAAAAATGTGGAAGTTTGTAATTTTTTTCCAGAAGAGAGATCACGGATCCGTGTTTATTTGTTTTTTGTTTGTTTTTTTCCCCAGGGGTGACCCATGGGTGTTGAATCTAAATGAAAAGTAAATAATTTATTCCTATAACTCTCTAAAAACTCTGCTAGCAAAAGCTTTAAGATTAATTTTTTTTAATACTTTGAAAAAATTTATCCTTCAATTTGGAAAATTTATGGGCAAGAATTATTAAATTCACTCATCTCTCACGCATCATATATCTTTGATTTCTATTTTATTTGTTGGGATTGATAATCATTCAACCTTCATTAATCCGTGTATATTTAGAAATGAATCAGTCACGAAATTCTAATTAACTTTTTGCGCTTATTTTTGCTTCAACAATTTTGCGTTTGCAATTTCCAGTTTCAGCCACCAGTTTTAAAAACGAAGGATGTCCTTGGTCGTTTTTTACCAGAGCCTTTACATAGTTTTTTTCTGGTACTTATTGCTACAAAATGTGTGTCAAATTTCCAATTTGACAGCGTTAAAATTGAAAAGCGACATAAGCTATTTTCTAATATTTTAGGAACTTAAACAAAAGATAATAGAAGAGAATGGCATGTAACCTTACCCTTTTTAACAAATGTGATTAATACAGCTTTCTCACCAGTTATACGTTATAACCCATTTTATAAAGTATTCGGACTAGATTTTCGAATACCGTACGATGAGTTTTTGCAGCACGCACCACATCAGTGGAGACCAGGACACGAATCTTTAGCTCACGCAGCTGCTCCATGGTTCTGATCCGTTCTGGGTACGAGGAGAGGCGGAGAGGGGCGTGGACGGACCAGTGGCAGCGTGTTTCAGTCCGTGTGTGAACAGCGTTGGCGATGCGATGCGGAGAGAAGAGGAGAGAGGGAAGAGGAGAGAGGAGGAGGAGGGCGGCGTACCTGATTGGGACTGGCCGCTGGACAGGTCGGATACGGCCAGACCTTCGCCACGCAGAACGTGAGACACTGCTTTTGTCCTGTGGCGGATTGACCAGCACTGTATGTGTTAGTTAAATTCATATTAAAAACTGCTAGCATTACAGAAGTGTCCTAGTTAAATATTGTTTTGAAAAATAATAGAGAGGCCATTAACTACTGGCTAGATGAATATAAGAAATCTACATCAACGCGCGTACTTGGTACCTCTGAGTTACGGAGACTTCCTCAACTTCAAGAGGCTAAATCTGGAAGAGGGAAATAGGCGTTTAAAGAGCCTGGTGGCTGATTTAAGTCTTGATAAGTAACTTTATGTAATGCGAAAACAGCTCTAAAGCCATCTCAAAAGCGTAAAGCGGTAGAAGTGTTGATGGATAGTTTGTCTTGCTTGTTTCATTATCTTGCTTTCTTTTACTGGAGATATGAAGCAAATTTAGCTCTATTAGAGCTTGTGATAACCTTTTCGAACCTTATTAATTTTTTATCAAACTTTTATCTTAGTAAACTTTAATTTTTACTCAAACTAAGACCCTTACAAGTTTTTCTAGGGTTGTTTGTTTTATACATTTGGCTAGAAAAAAAAAACATTAATATATAGACTTGATTGATGGTATTTTTATGTCAATTGATTTTTTAACTTTTGTCTTGCTTGTTTCATTATCTTGCTTTCTTTTACTGGAGATATGAAGCAAATAACAACTGTCGCATGGACAATCACAACCAACGCAACTAAACGAACACATAAAAGAGAGGTAAAAATGGTAACTAAAGGAAATTGAACTCTCCAAGCGGATCCATGAAAAGATTATTTATAATGCCTTAAAAACTTTCTTTTTTTTACCGATTTTTTTGCTATGTTTTATGTAAAACATCAATGTTCTTCTAAACATAACTGACATGATACAGCTCAAGAGGAAAATATCAAACAAGACTAGAGATAAATAAGTGTGGAATTCTACTGAAGAGAACATAAATTATCACATTAAATATAATTTCTGGCATTTATTTATGACTTGGAATTTCTCGTGGAATGAGTGGTTCCTTGGCCTGATTTCTTTGGAATGTGTTACAAATGTCACACTTGGATATAAAGTCAGTCAGATCTTTATTCATGCCAGGCCAGTAAACTGCTTCTCGTGCTCTCCTAAGGCAGCTCTGTATTCTGGTGTGTGCGACATGCAGTTTCTCTCGAATCTTTTGTCGCAGTTTCTCTGGGATTATTGCTCTATTACCCTTGAATATCACATTATCTTGAGCTGCCAGTTCCTCCCCGGTGGGAAAATATGGATTGATGCAAACCGGGAGTCTTTGTTTGTCTTCTGGCCGAGAAGACCAGTGCGAGCGAACCGAACCGGGTGATGCTCGGACTCTCCAAGGCGAAGCCCGCGCGAGGAGCGCTGGCGCTGCTCGAGGAGCGCGCGGCGCCCGGGGAACGCGTGGCGCTGGTCGGGGACGGTCTGTGGATCCACTTCCCCCACGGAGTCGCGAAGACGAAGCTGACGCCGGCCCTGCTCGACCGAGCAGTCGGATCGACCATGACGACGCGCAACGTGCGCACGCTCGCCAAGCTGGAGGAGCTGCTCGAAGCGGGCGCGTAGTCGGGCCGGTTCCCAGATTCGGGCAACGCCTCGGCGGCTGGAGGCTTACCTCTTCTCTATCTGACTGCTCCCGATTCCCATGAATGCACTGACACTCAATTCCTCTGATGCCCAGATCAGAAGCAATATCATCAGCTCGAATTTTCTTCGCAACAAAAACTATGCATTTGTCATCAGTGCCCATACTTCCCAAGAAGTCCCATAACTAAAAGACATAGACCATTACTGATGAACACGAGTTCTACACGCAATCCTTAACGAACAGGTAATTTTCAACATAGTTTTATGAATTTAAATAGCTTTACATAGTTAATCTAATTGTTAAAGCACAAAATAGGTGTCACGTTGGTATACACGAGACCCTATCGACCCAGCACTATCAAAATTAATCGGTTAAGTAATTGGTGTCTCGGCTTCAAAGGCCATGCTGGCGCGGGGAAACGACACTAAACCACAGAAAAGGGCTGGTTTATGCCACTTGTTGCTGCAATAGAACAGTTTTACCCAAATGGGACTAACATACTATCAGGGGAATATTCTGAGCCAATTAATTTAGAATTAAAGAAAAGCTAATTAAATACCCGTCCAGTTTCAGTGGCCATACTACTGCATGATGGCATATGCACCCCTAACCCAATATGCGGTGCCTACAAAATGAAATATAATTGTTGATCAACTTGCTATCAGCTTGCAATCTGGAATGCCTCATTGATTGGAAGACCATGTCTGCCGATTCATATGAATTATGGATGGTAATTTTCTGGACAAGATGTTGTTCCTGTTGTTCCGAGTGCTTCCTCGCTTCCTTCGGGATGTTCACAACTCTTTCGTGAATGTAGAAAAAAGTGCAACAAGAAATGTAAATGCCTTCTTCGATTTTGTGATGTTTTCTGTGCTTGTGCCGGAAAGTGGGATAATTCGCTCGAAGAAGTATAACATATGCGTAATTCGTGGTCATTTTCTTTTTATTCTTTTTCTTTCTTTTTTTTCATCACAGGTCAGATCTGCCGGCCTTCCCCACCCTTTCCGCCCGTTTTCTGTATCTGGAAGGCTGCCAGCGAGGCGGTTGCATGTGAAAAATCTTCTCTAGTGGTGTTCGACGGCGTTGAGCTCTGCCGATCGCCTCTCTCCTTGCTCATTTGGCCGCTTTCGTCCGCCATCGGTGCGCCGATCACCTGCTCAGGTCTACAACGCCCGGCGGTTCAAAGTGGACATGGACAAGTACCCCAACATCAAACGCATCGACGAGGCGCTGTCCGAGCTCGACGAGTTCAAGTAGGACCATCCGTCGGAGATGCCCGACGCTCAGGAGAATTTTCTACCAGGGGGAAGTTTCGGGAAGGGGACGCCTAGCACCCTGTACGAATTTGAAGCCTAATCTATACTGAATCGCGTACTTACCTTGATTTGTCAGGTTTGTTTTTTTGTAATGATATTTTTGTTGTTATTCGTTAAGATGTACTGAGTTGGCCTAAACAAACTCGTTTGTAAAGATTTCTATAGCGTGATCTTTGATCTATTCATTAAATCTGTTATTTCTATTTATTGTTGTCGTTTATCCATTTTCCAGATCCAAGCTCATGGAGTGCTGCCGCAATGTACGAAGCAACAAAAATATTCTCCTAGTGGGCAGCCTTATTGGTGATAAATCGAACGGCGTTGGTGGTAAGCACTGTGAAAAATTTTTATCAGAAAGTGAATTCCATAGAATGTTGCGTTGTTGAATGTTAATGTCGAATTTGGATTTATTAGCTATGGCATGCATATCTTCTATTTGCACTATTCGGATTCCGACATGGAAGTGGGCCCTGGAGACAATCGCAAGTTCAAAGATTCATTGACAAATTTTATCCAGCGCCTGTTTTTTGCCCGTTTGGTGATGGCCTTCCGTCTTTTGCCACGTTTGTTACTTACAGCAGCCTTCGTTGGATTTGAGCCTTATGCCCCCAACTGGAGCGAGGCATAGAAGGCAATGCATACCGCGCATGCCGCGCCAATCAGGGCGGGGCGGGGCAGCAGATGACTCAGATCGAACCAGGCACGCCGCCGCCTCTCGTGAGGCACGGCCGCTTTTGTGGTTCTGATAGCGGTCAATGGCGGCATTTCCGTTGCGCCGGTGTCTTCGAGAACGATGTGACGCGCCATTGAATCGTCGGCCAGCCAGCCTTCCACCCCGATCGCTTCGCGTTCGTCGAGCCGCCCCTCCAGATAAGCGGCCACCATGTCCGGTCCCGGGGGCGCGGCCGTCGGGGAGTCAAAATATCATCACCATTTACAATATCAGTTATAATTACAGTCTGTACTGCACTTATTTTTTGAGGAGTTTCAGTTTCATATGTTGTTTCATAGGTTACCTGGTATGCTTTGCGATTATCAATACTAATTATTTCTGAGGATGTGATAGTAGAGGAATTTGGTTCCAAGTTGTTTGTTACAGTATCAGAAAAATTTACAATTCTCTCCTCTAATTCCTCCAAATATTTTTGGTCGTCTATGGAATTTGTGTGATCAGGTAAATTTTCAATTATGATACGGCTGTGTGGAGGGTATCCACCAAATTGGATAACGGGCTATTTTGCGAGTAGCATTGCCTTTTGCTAATCGTGGATATTGGTGAGTGGCCCACGTTCGGAATTAGGTTTTTCGGCTTTCTAATTATGCTAAATTTTTTTTTGTTATTTTTGATGGTGTTCCGAGGCGCTTGCTTTTTAGAATTTTTATTCTTCCAATTTTGGCTTTATTTGTATTTGCTGTTAGCTTTCTGTGTCGTTTGTTTTCATCCGGTTTGTTTCTTTCAGAAAATTTGAATTTGTTTCTTCTAAGTCTCTCTTATCAAGCTCTTCGTTACGAAGTGTAAGTAGGGAGTGGCTCGGCCCAATAGTAACTGAATACTTTCCTATTCTTGTCTTTGTCTAATGCAACTTTTTTCCATTTTCAGGCATATTCCATACTTTGTTATTTCATAGATCTACTGGCAAGGTAAACCCTAATATATACTCATTTATGTTATCATTTTCATTTTATTTACGATGATTATAATAAGGGTGATAATTGGTTTATACAATTGCTATTTTTGCAAGGTATGTGTTCATGACATGGCCACAGAGAGATCACTTAATAGCCCAAGGGGTGATTTTAGCACCGCCCCTCCTCTCACTCATTTGATTTGGCCCTGCCACATTTTTGTAACAAGTTTAGATTTAGACGTTTGTAAGCCCGAACGTCGTCTATCAATGCAGTTCATTGATATCGCGTTGGTCGTCACGATGAGAGACGTTTGCTAACGTGATGGCTTCAGACGAACCTGCTTAATTCATGTGAACAGTTTCCGGTGCACGAATCGTCAATTTTAGGACTGAACAGGAATAGCTCATAGAAATGATCATCTCGAATTAATAATTACTCATTATCCCTTGACCCGCCTAAGCCACATAACGATTTGACTTCAAGCGAGCCATGCACGCTCTCGACGATATCGTATGAATTGATCAGGTTTCGCTATATCGACTCAATATCCGCATATGCTTTATCTAAATATATAATTAATTTTACAAGACTTATTATAGATTAAACAGTTGGTGATTAAATAAGTGAACAGTCGATTTGATAACACAGAGTATTATGAAAGTGATACATTTTTTTGTTAATCATTTATGTTCAGAACACTTACAAAGAGTTGAGATAGTTAAAGGTACAATAATTTGTAAAAAATCAATTAAGCTTATGAATTTTGTTTTTAGAGAAAGAAAAACACCCGAGAAAAGTAAAATACCTTTAATAATACTACCTAAAGCTGTACATTATAAAAGTACAGAGTAAAGTACAACAATCTATATGAATTGGGACAAAATTTAAGCGTTAATGATAAGAGCGAGGTATTAACGAGGGGGCAAACCCCCTCATATACGTAGTAAAAACATACGAATATAGAACTTCGTTACGTAAGTTTATTCGGCAGCTTTTTAATTAAAAAAAAAGCGTATATTTTTACTAATAAAAACTTTAGTGAAAAATTAAAAGTTCTAGTTACCTTTTTAAGTAACCAAAAAATCGAAGGGTAACTAGGCCTCCTCTCCCGCTCCTTTTTATCTCAAAGTTGTCCGATCAAAACTATGAAAAAGCCATTTAGCCAAAAAAAATAAATTGATATACCGTAAATACCTGATTAAGTAGCAAAGAATGATCAAGACACCGTGTGCTGACGGGTTGTCAAAGGTTGTGTCCCAAGAATGACTTATGCCATTAAATAGAATTTTTCAGTGAGTGTTTAGGAAGCAAGTAGTCATTGAATTTTGACTTTGGGGAAAAGGTTGAGCTTAATCAAAAGAGTCTATATTCGTGTGAAATATCTCTGGAACAGAAATCAAAGGATGAAAGGATCCACTTCAAATATTTAAGTAGTATTGAAGGAGGGGGGGGGGGGGGTTTGAATGGATGAATTGGAGAGACCGATGAGGGCCTTTTAAAGAAAGCGTAGAATCTTCTCCAAAAAGTAACCTCATAGTGACGTTTTCCACGTCGGTTCACGTAATAGAAAAGCTCAAGAAGAGTAATTTGAAGGTCAATGATTGGAAATGGGGAAAAACTACGTAAGTGTATGACGGCACTAGACCCTCAATGTCTAAACCAGCGGTGCTGACCTCCGTTTCGCAGCTCTTCAGCCAGGAAGTGCAATGAAGGATTGGGGACCAGCCATTCCCTGCTTTCGCAAATCCTTCCTGCTCACCTCCCCCGGATTTCCCCAAGTATCCATTCAGAGTAGGGTTGACTCTGGCTAAGCCTGCCTAATGACTGTCCTCTATAAATACATCCAATCACAACCTTTTAGTGAGATTTTTCTTAACTTTGCTTTTGTCAAGGTGACAAGACAGACGTGTAGGCACAGAACTCGGTTTAATTGCGTGATGGGAAAATCATGCGAAAGAAAGCCCATGCTTTAGCCAAATACAATGTGCTCATTCTCCAAGAAACTATTCAAGATTTAAGATTCAAACATTTAATAGCCTCCAGAGTTGAAGAGTATAAAGAAAAATAAAATCAACAAACTGGTCATATGAAATATAAGACGACAAACAAATATAAATGCTGTTCAATATACACAGCCGCGGTCGCTGCCGACGACTCATCGAGGGAGATCGCTGGCTTCTTCGGCCAACGTTCCTTCCCGAGGCATCAGGAACTCATCGACTGTTCGCCCTGCGAGGTGGTCCTCTTCGATGTTCCGGGGGGCGATTCGATTCGAATGCACGTATCGACGGACTCCCCGTATCCGATTCGCGCGGGCGACATCCAGTCCAGCGTGATCCGCGAGCGATACACATTCCTGAGCCCTCACGGTTCGACCTTCTCGCTCGAATGCAGGCTCCGAATCGAGAAGCACTCGGAGATCGAACGCGAAGAAGCGTCGCGGGGCCGCATCGAATTAATGAGCTTTCAGCAATTAACACCATTTTATATCAAGTATTCAGTTTAATTTCATTACTTCTTTCCAAGGACTGTTCAAGACATTTCTAGTTTTCAATAAAATGGAAATGATGCAGTAGACTTTTGCAGGTAGGGGAGGGGGAAGAAGGCAGTTGCCAAACTCTTGTTTGTAGTGATTTCTTTTTGTTTGAAGTTTGATTTGAATATTCTATTCAGTTATTTTTCATTTCAAGATTTATTTATCCATTTAATTAGTACCTGTTGTATGTTTGTTTGCTATGATTGTTTATTTAATTTCGGTTTGTTTTAAATTGGCAGCTGGAGGAAGGTTTCGACTTTTTCTGGACTCTGTCTCATGGTCTCCACAAGCCTACAGCTGAATCATGAATATGATTGATAACTTGATAAATAGGGAAGGGCAAATTATGAAATTTATTAAAAATGTCTAAGCAATTCCACCTTTTGAGCCAAATCCAATGTTACCAATCGTAATCAGGGTAGATACATAAATATTAGCTATACCATTGTACTTAACTGCCTTGAAAATGGGGATGTTGAATTATTACTATTATCATTATCAGCTCTTTATTCTTTCTTTCGAGCTGTGTAAAAGAGAATCTGGGAACCTTGGAAACATTTAACTTTTTTGTTCTGTCAAATTTGTAGATGAAAACGCTCCAACTTAAGAAAATTGGAGTTTTGTACCATTGTCTAATAAAACTTCGAACTTCTAATCAAACAGTTAGATTCATAGATGTTTTTCCTACATACTGAAACCCTTTTCAAACCAAAAGTCATTAAATTAAATCTTCTGAAGTAGAAAAAATGTTTGTTTTTTTTTTACAAAAACTGTCAAATTATCAGAACTGACGAGTGGATCTAAGATCTCAGAGAGGAGTAGGTCTAAGGGACCCAGGGGTCAGCAATTAGGTGTAACAACCTCCCGGCGCAGAAACCGGTGTTGTCCGACCGCCAATTTTCGTCGCCCATCCTGCCATGTAGCGCATAAGGCCGATAACACCGTTTACGTCAATTTTGGCCTCGGCAAGCGGTTTGCCATTGTCCAGACTCTCGAGCTCGGCCAGATCGTTGGCGTTGGACTCAACCAGCTCTGCCCAATCGAGCATGAGTTTCTGTCGCTCGGCAGGTTTCAGCCCCGACCATTCGGCAGACTGAAACGCCGCTCTTGCCGCGGTAACAGCGGCATCGACGTCTCCGGCCTTGCCGGCCGGTAGCTGCGCATGGACCTGGCCTGTGGAGTCAATTTATATTTTAGATGTTAACAGTAACAAATTTGGGCTTAGTTGAATGACTCGCGGAAATTGCGAGACTTCGTAAACAATTAATAGGTGGAGGTTACTAGAGTATGAGACACCAATTTGGGATGGTAACTACTTGAGTGAGAGCAATGAATGTATAAAAACCCAGTCTTGCAAACAGATGTATAAGATGCGCTGCTCGGTTTTCGAAAATATCCGGAGGCATATCCTTAACTTGTCATCTCAACTTTTGTTTGACATTGTGTTCCCAAATGTGACTTGTTCCATCAAAAGTCTTGACTGAAGTTCTTTTATAAAAAGGCCACTAGCCCTTTCAATTTCCAATCGAATATTAAAAAGAGCGCTCGTTATTTCAGTTTCCAATCGATTGAGCCTTTTTCGAAGTTTCTACGACAACATATAGCCATCTTAAAATTTCTATCATATGCATTTCGGGAAAATACGAGGTTTGGGCGTGGGTTATATATTATGTTTTTGAAGTTTACAAGACAACACATGGCCATCTCAAAAGTCCTATCATATGCATTTTGGGAAAATACGAGGTGTGGGGGGGGGGTATCCACCCTCCAATCACTCTGAATCTTAAAAAGGACACTAGAACTTCCAATGTTTAAATGCAGTTATGTCTATGTTGGAAAATCAAATTTCCTTGTTGTTGCTTAGCACTACTTAACCTGAAGTCTTATTTGACCATGTCTTAAAAGGCAGGTAGATATTGCACTTTATAAACAAGAAAGGTGCTAAAGGTGGCTTTGAGAAAAAGGTCATAAAAATGAGCTGAGTGGAAGTGGAGTGCACTTCTAAGACGGAAGATTAAACGGCAATATCTCTTTCTTACATTGCCATAACTCTTATAGATGTTAAGTGTGATTAGATATTATATTTATATGGTACCGTGAAGGTCTGAAATGAATGAATGTCGACTGTTCAGTTAATTTTTCTAAAGCCAATTCCGCAACAAGGATCCTTTCTTCCATACCATCGAACTCTCTTTGCTCGTTATAGGAAAGCTTGTTGTTGCTATTTGACTTTTTTCTAGCGGCGGGTTGTTTTTTTGCGCTTTTTTTAGTGTGGTTAGATTGCGTAATTTCATTTTCCCAGTGTGAATAATCCGAATATATTTTTGCTTCTCCGTTACCTTTTAAACCAAGAAATGTATCGCATACTTTATTCATGAGATAACGGTCATGCGATACTATGATAATTGCTCCAGGAAAATCAATAAGGCTGTCTTCCAATAGGAATATTTCAAACAAAATGGCTATCTCAAATTTTTAGCGATTTCAATTTCCAGTTAAATGAGCCACCTATGTTGTTTATACAACCACCTATTAAAAAAAAACCTTATCTGCCCCAGCGGCATAATTTACAACACTTCTCCTGGGCTTTAGGGTGCTGTGTTGACCCCTGAGTTTTTGTTATTTGATCATTAAACTATTTTGAACAAAATGGCTATCTCAAAATTTTGATCAAATGCATTTGGAGAAAAAAGGGCGTTGGGGGGGGGGGGGCTAGTTACACTCTTATCACTTTTGACTCTTAAAAAGGAGTAGTGAGTACTCTCTTCAGATATTTTTTTTATATAGTTTAACTCGAGGTTGATGATTGTGCCGTCTAATTATTTTTTTCATTATATCCTTTATTTTATTTTTATATTTATTTTATAAATTCATATATTTATCCGTTCCTAATATTCATTTTCTATTAATTTTACTCAGTTTATTTTCGTATTTTTATTGTAAATTAATACCTGTGTAAACCGTGAAATCTTTTTGTCTTTTTCCATTTCTTTTTGTTACTTTCTTTATTTCTTGTTTTTTTTCCTTTGATTTATTTCTTTTTTAATTTTACTGCAGGCTATTTATCTTTTCTAGGTCGAAGTCGTCCTGGCCGATGACAGCGAAATCCAGTGGCTGCAGGCCCATGACGAACTGGTTCGCGACGAATTGAACGTCAAAGCGGTGGAATACACGACCGAAGGCGACGAGTACGTTCAATACAATGTCGTTCCGAACTTCAAGCGACTGGGCCCCAAAGTTGGCCGTCAGATGCCAGCCGTCAAAGCAGCGCTGGCTCAAGCCGATGGCAACGCCCTTTTGAACGCTCTGCAAAGCGACGGTCACGTGACGATCGATTTACCCGATGGTGCGCTTACACTGGATGGTGATGACATCGAAGTCCGCTTGAAGCGCGCTTCCCATCCCTTCAAAGCTAAAAGCCTTTGCAAAATCAAAAAATTGATCCACGCTCCTAAACTTGTTGCTAAGGCAGTACTAACCGCCCCTAAATGCAGCCCAAAAACAAAAAATGTATTCATGAGAAGATTGATGCCGACAGTCACTCCCGAAGCAATTGTTGGGGTGCGAAAATTTCCTTGAGCATAAAAAACTGCTGAGTAGAGCATGATCAAGGCTAAGGGGATCAGACCTACACTATAGGCCCAAAAACAAATGGTGGTTTGATTCACAGCGTGCAGGGAAAAGTTCCCCCGTCCATAGACGAGGCGGAGTTCGCACGTTGGTTGAAAGACGACAGCGAAACCGAACCGCTTCGGGCAACCTACCCTGAACCGATCGAAGAGATTCCAGCTCCCGAAGAAGCCAGTTTCTGTTCCAGTAGATCAAGGTCGGACAGAAGTTTTTGCTTCGCTTTGGCCAATGCGGATTCCGGCATTGGCGCAAAGGGTTCCGGATTTTCCACCAACTTTGCTAACTGTTTCAGGTCGGCTTGCGTTTTTGAGCTAAGCTGACCATAAGAGCTGGAGGTAACGCAGATGAACGCTGCACAAAATGTGAAAATGAGGATTTTAGACATACTTATCCGGTATATCGAGAGGATGCTACTTGTTCCAAAACAGCTTGTTTACTGAGGTTGTTTTGTTCAACGGGGTTTAAAAAAGGTCCCAGTGCCTGTTCAGCGGCAGGATTGCCGAGTATTTCTCCGGTTGCCCGTCCATCCCAGAAATTGCTGTCGGCAAACATCGATGTGAAGAACGAAGGTGTCGCGCGGCCCGTTACTTGCGGGTCGTGTCCAAACATAGGATCGTTTACCTGCAGTCCGTTCTCGTCTAGGGCGCGAATACCTGGCGAGCCGATCACATCGTCGTCACTACCGAATATCTGATCGAATCCTGGGTGGGCCACGTCTGAGTGTATAGTGCGTTTGAATTCACGAGTGCCAGACCATGTAAATAAGAGTCCGATGCGGGGCCAATAACGGACCTGTGTCTTACACACGAAGACACCGGGAGCCACACTGGCGATGACGATGATGTCGAGGTAGCTGAGGTGATTGGCCGCGATCAACCCTTGGGAAGGGGGTGTGCCAATCGTTTGAATCTCCACGTGGAGCAGGGTTGCCGGCCGGCGGGCGGAGCCCTGCTTCCATTCCGCTCGGGAGGCGTGGATGAGTGCGCCCCTGAGGCGACGTTGGGCGTAGCGTGTGATGGCGCCGAGGTACCAACTGAGCACCTTGCTCGAACGGCCGCGAAGTTTCTCGAGCGCGCGTTCGCTGAAGGTCACCGGTGCGAGGCCGGGTGGGCAGCTCAGGCACTTCTGAGTTCCCGAGTACGCTACGTCGACGTTCCAATCGTCGATCGCAAGCTCCTCGCCGGCGAATGAGGTGACGCAGTCGACGAGGAGGAGGCAGTCGTTCTCTCGACAGAGTTGACCGATCTCCGCGAGTGGCTGGTGGGCGCCCGTGGACGTCTCTGCGTGCACGATGGCGACGACCTTGACGTTCGGGTTTGCCTTGAGAGCGTCCGCGATCACATAAACAGTAAGTTTAACCAGAAGACATTCCTTTGCAGTACTAAATTACCATTTTAGTGTAGGCGCACCCCAAGGATCTAGTGATATTTTGCAAACTTAAATCTTTTAATTCTTAAAAGAATTAAGCTCAATAGAGAAGAACGTAAGCAGTAGATATAACTAGAAGACATTCCTCTGCAGTGCTAAATTACCATTTTAAAGTGGGTGCATCCCAAAGATCTGTTGTTTTTTGCAACCATTGTATTTCACTGTGTTTGTCAATAGACGTTAAGTAGGACAGTGAGATATCCCTTAACTTCACAAAATTACCGTTTTTTTAGGACCTTTCAGCTATGCTGAACAAAATGGTACCTTAAAATTTTGATCGGATGTCTATGGAGAAAAGGAGAGTGTTTAAAATAGGGCAGATTGCCCTTCAATCTTTTTGGTTACTTAAAAAGGCACTAGATTTCTTCATTTCCCTTCGAATGAGCCCTCTCATTGAATTCCAGGATCACTGTCTCTATGCAGAAAATGCAGAAAACGCCCCTTTGATGTAGTAATCTTTACGATTACTGAAAAAGGGTACTAAAACTCCCATTTTTTTCAAACAAGAGCTAAGGGCTGACGAGGCCGGAAGAGCCAAAAGCCGGCGGCCTCGCGGAAGGTCTCGAGGTCCTTCTTGTCGCCGTGATAGCCGGGCACCAGCGACACGGCTGCCGCTTCCATCAGCGACTTGGCGTCCGACTTGCTGGCCATCGCCTCGATGGCCGAGGCGGGCGGGCCGAGAAAGACCAACCCGGCCTGCTCGATGGCCTGGGCAAAACCGGCATTCTCCGAGAGGAAGCCATAGCCGGGGTGAATGGCCTGGGCACCGCTGGCCTTGGCGGCGGCGATGATCCGGTCGATCAGCAGGTAGCTGTCGGCGGGCTTGGCGCCGCCGAGATCGACCGCCATGTCGGCTTCCACGGTAACCAAAAAGCGGTGGATCAAATAAGCTTTGAAGCCAAAGCAGGCGAGGTGCTTGGTTTTTTGGGACCCAATGGCGCGGGGAAATCGACTACTATGAAGATCATCGCTTGCTTTATTCCACAAACGGAAGGCAAGGCGGAAGTTTGTGGGTTTGATACGGAAAAGTCGCCAATGGAAGTGAGAAAGCGGATTGGCTATTTGCCCGAACATAATCCTTTGTATAAGGATATGTACGTTAAAGAATACCTGTCTTTTTGGGCGCGTATTCCTCGTTTGACGAAGGTGAAAAGTCGAATTTCGGAAATGATTGAATGTGTCATACTGCTCATTTATTGTATCCCCAAAACTCTTGAATGTCGTCATTGATTGCTTTATGGTGAATGTAAATTCACGTCTCATGTTTGTGCTATAGTTTAGAGATCGATGGTGGATCCTATGTAGGAGATGCTGGAAGTGCTCTGAATCCTACGTGAAGATGCTGGAAAAGTAGGACTGCTATAAACTGGATTAAATGGAAAATTGGGGTTATACAGCCGTCTACTGCAGCTACCTATTCTTCTGTTAGAATTGACAGCATTAATAAAGAGGTTAATTTCACATAGGCTGCCTGGGCTATTCATATTCATCGTCCTAACATCTGAGTATGGGCCGAGGATACTTGCTAAGTTAACTGATTTTTTGTGTTTTTTTTTATTTTTTTTTTGACATTATGAATCAATTAGTACTCGGGAATAAGTAAAAAGTAATTCAAGCTAACAAAATGTGCAAACTTAGTGTTTAGCCTAAAAATGTATGTATTCAGTAATTGAGAGAAGGAAGGGTGGCGACGATACAAATTATTATATTTGGGAAGGGGAAAGAGTGGCGGAGTGAATACTGGATTTATCTGTTAGCTAGCGAATTAGTAAACTTTTCACAAAATTTTATAATTATTAGAAGACTAAAAGGACTGGGGGAAACAAATTTAAACCATAACATACTCCAATCCTGCTTTTAATTTTAAATAAATACAATGCCAATAACTTTGAGAATTATAAAAAGATTTGTATACAGTATAATTTAAGACCAATAAGGCTTCGGGTGCCGATTATGAGGTACATGAAGTTTTCGAATTTACAACGTTAGAGGTAAGACACTGAAAACCATGAATAGGTGTTTTGATAAATGAGATCCTTGCGGTTTTAGGAGAACTCCAAACTAAACCCTTTTATAATATATGTGATGAAAATAAATGTTATAATTATAGAAGCTTAATTTTGCTCATTGGTTATAACTAGGTTAATATACCTACAAATTTGCAACAGTCTCTAGCCATTGCTTTTTTATTTTTCTACACCAAATTTACCTGGGTTATGGTACTATACATTCCTATTTCTACCGATCTGGGCATTAAAATATCCTAAAAAAAAATAAAATATTTCTACCTGGGACCACCTTAAAATTATTTAATAGCAAATGGAGAAACTTCTAAGTGAAATGAAAATGGAAAATAAATATAAACTAACTATCAAGAAAGAAGATTTAAACATTGGAATGATTTCCACGATTGAAGGAATGAAATGTTTTACAACTAAAAGCACAACCTGCCGCTGGCGTACTGCAACCAGGTCGGCGGGAACGACGAGCTGGTGTTCGATGGGAACTCATGAGTCATCGACGCGGAAGGAAAGGTGATCGCCCATGCCTAAGACTTTGAGCCGGATCTTCTTATCGCTGATGTGGTGGCGGACCAAGCGCAAGGCGAAGAAGGGAGTCAAGTCGATTACGGGCAAGCTGAAGTAGCGCGTGTCGAGCCGCCGCGCGAAGGGCTGGCGTCGGTGTACGCGGCGCTGGTGCTTGGCTTGCGGGACTACTGCCGCAAGTGCGGGTTCAAGCAGGTGGTGATGGGGCTAGAGAACTCGCCCGACCCCCGCAAACCGGAACCCGCATCGGACTCCGGGCCTGCATGGCGGGCCTGCAGAATGCGCAACTCAGCTCACTTCTACAGCGCGTCACGAAGCTCGATCAGGATATCGAGTGCGGACGGGCCGGTCTTGACCTCGGGGGCCACCTCGTCGGGCTTTTCCGCCGCCGACTTGATGCGGTTGACGGTCTTCACCAGCATGAAAACCACAAAGGCGATGATGAAGAAGTTGATCACCGCCATGAGGAAGCTGCCGATGGCGAAGACCGGCGCGCCGGCCTCCTGCGCCGCCGCGAGCGAGGCGTTGGGAGTCGTCGACGACGTCCTCGACCGCTACCTGCCGTACTACTCGAACACCCATAGCCTGCTGCACTTTGGCGCCAAGGTCTCGACCGTCGAGTACCACTGGGCGCACCAGATGGTGCTGGAGTTCGTGGGCGCCTGCCCCGAGCGCTACACGGCGTTCTTCGTCGGCGCAGGTACGACCGCCGGGATCAACCGCGTCGCGCGCACCCTGCGCGAGAAGCGGCCCGAACGCGACGTGGTGATCACGTCGATCATGGAGCACCACTCCAACGACCTGCCGCACCGCAAGCACGCACCCGAGGTCGTGCACGTGCTATCCACTCTTCAATGATTTGAATAGAACAAGGGATTTTTGAACAAAACTTTCTCCCATCTCCAATTTGATGCCTAGTATGAAGTTGCTCTTGTCGATTGTATTCTCAAAAATACATATAATATACTTAAAAAAGATCTTACATATGACATAGAAGTTAAACTACATTATTGGGTACTAGTTTGCGAGTATTGGATAGAAACAATGAATTCTAGTGAATATCCTTCGTCACATTACCATACAAGGAATTCAGTAGTCTGAATGATTTGTGTTGTTCTATCAGTTAAAGAATCTCGCTCATAAGAGTGGTACCTTTCTTCTAGCAAAAAATACAAAATTTCATTTTTGCAGATAGAAGCTTGAAACCTCTACAGTAGGGTCCTCTGATAAACTGAATTTGATGGTGTGATTTTCATTAAGATTCTTTGAATTTTACGGGGTGTTTTTTTCCTTTCTTGAAAACAAGGCAAATGTTCTAAGGCTCATAACTTATATAATGTAACTTATATTATAATTCTATAACATCATATAATGTTACATAATGTATAATGTAGCTTATATATTAGAAATCAGCATAAAAATCTAATTCTTTTGATGCATATATTGGTACCTTACTTACAAACACCAAAAACACGCTTTGTTGGTTTGCAGCAAAGGTGCATAGCCGACGATCGATAGTCCTTCATTGGTGTGGCCATCGCTTTGAGTGAGAGCCCATCCCGTCTTCGGTTGGGTCACATCTTTCACTAGTTGAGGGTCCTTGATTTTAAAGCCGGTTGGTAGAATGGGGCAGTCGATCACCACGCCTTCCGAATCGATCAACATCACATGACCGGTTTCTCCAAACATGATTTGTTCTATGGAAGCTGCGAAAAACTGCTTGGCGAGATACACCCGGTGGAGAACGCCAATGACTTTGCCATTCTGGCTGAGAATCGGTATTTCAAAGTTGTAAAAAAATCCCCCTTTTTGAATCCTTTCCCGTCGTAGAGATGCAGACATGATTCGCTAGTTTTTTACATGAATTTCTTTTTTTTTAGCATTAGTCCTGATGTCTTTAATCAAGAGCCTTTGCATATAAAATCAACGGTGAATTCAGCTTCTTTTTTATGTAGGCCGATCATAGAATACACATATTGTACATGAACCAACAAAGACATTATTTAATTATATTCTTAATAAGCTGAAACTGAATTGATTTTAGGGTTGGGGTCCAGAAGGATATCAATTGCTGATGATTCCAGATATCCCAAGAAATTCTGAGCATTTGTGGACGTTTGGGCATCATTTTAGCCCCCTAAATGGATAAAAAGGTTTTCTATAGCCTTAGAATATTATTTTAGGCTGTTTTTGATGATTTTAATATCCCTCGATTTTGGGCTATTTTTGGCATTTTTCCCTTAGTATAGCCTTACCTTTTTGGCAAAATTCCATTGATTTCTGGGGTTTATTTTTGCCATATTTATGGACTTTTGGGCATCATTATAGCCCCCTAAATGGATAAAAAGGTTTTCTATTGCCTTATAATAGTATTTTAGGCTGTTTGGATGATTTTAATTTCCCTCGATTTTGGGCTATTTTTAAGCCCAAGGGTCCGTTACAAAGAAGAAGGTATACCATGAAAGAAGAGGGACTTAAGACAGTGTGTGGATTTAGCTCCTTAAATATAAATTCAAATTGTGGAAAATAAAAATAGTGCTAGAGTAGGAGGGTACACAAACAATTCCCCATGGTGCATAGAGTAAAAAGAGGTAAAGATGAGTAAAGTGGAGAACAACAAAGGGCCATATGTGGTAGGTAGACCAGATGGTGCCTATTTAAGCAAAAAAAGGTACATTGCGTGAACACGTTTTTTTAATTCTTTATTCTTTACTTTACCCCGCTCTTTTTCCCCCTCCCGTAGGGACATATAATGTTTTGATAAAAAAGGTGGTCGTACAAGCTTTAGAGGGGGCTCCTTGGACTGGTAATCAGATTTTCTAATACATTTTTTAAGATTCAAAGTAATCGGAAGGCGGAAATCCCCCTACACTTCGCATTTTCACGAAATACATCTGATAGAAATTTTGTGGCGACCATTTGTTGTATTAAAAACTTCAATAAATGTCCATTCGACAGGAAATCGAAAGGACCTTTTTTAATAGTAAATAGTAATTGGAGGGCAAGAAGCCCCCTCCCCCTGCACATCTCTCAATTCCCAAAAAATTTACAATTCCTCACACAACACTCCCACCACCCCCTCAAACTGCTCTCTAGCCCCGACATCGAGCATCATCAGTTTGTGGTCACATGTATGAAGCAGCTCATCCAGTTCGCGAAGATTGAATTCGTGAAGGTTCGTGTGTGTGTGTGTGCAAGAATCCAGAGGCCATATCACCCACACTCATTCGTCGAAACACGAAAGGATCCACGAGTTGCAGACCGTGGTGCCGATGTGTGCGACGCCGTGCTGCGCAACATTGAACTGTTCCAGGAAATCGTACAGCTGCAGGACAGCACGTTCCAGATCACACTTGGCGATCTTGCATCTCAATTTCTCTAATTTTTTCCAAATTAACATTCCCCGCCAACTCCCCCAAAAAGAGCGGATTCAGTCCTGTTATGTCAATCACGTATCTAAGACTTGTGCTTATCCCACCAAGTTTCACCCCAATCTCTCCAATCTAAGCGTTTTCCAAGTTTTCCCGTCTTCGGCTCCAACTCCCCCCAATATCACCGGATACGGTCGAGATTTAAAATAAGAGCTCTGAGACACGAGGTCCTTCAAAATATCAAATTTCATTAAGATCCAATCACCCATTCGTAAGTTAAAAATACCTCATTTTTTCAATTTTTCCTCTCCCTCGCATTAGATTCTAACATCCTTTCTTATGCTGGCGCTAAGTGATATTGAAGGAAACGCTTACTGTTAACATCCTTTTGCTTCATTAATAGTGCAGAAAATGGTCTTGGACTAGTTTAGAAACTGAAGGATTCTTCATATGATGCTACCTAGACGAAAATATGTGGATGGTCTCCATCACTTTTGGATTGACTTAAGAATTCGGAATGCTACTCTGTCAGACAACCCAAGAGGAGTATTAGTTTTGATTGAGTAAGGCTTACGATTTGATTCGGAAAAGTCAAAATGTCAAAAGCAAATCAATCTTGACATATTTGATCAATTGTCGATTCCAAACCTTCCTTTTAGAAG
Source organism: Alatinidae sp. Z8VKAUB7J3 (assembly GCA_010016025.2). Classification (NCBI taxonomy): domain Eukaryota; kingdom Metazoa; phylum Cnidaria; class Cubozoa; order Carybdeida; family Alatinidae; species Alatinidae sp. Z8VKAUB7J3. The sequence goes on from JAAAKM020721499.1 coordinate 60,394,792, forward strand.
CTAAAAGGAAGGTATGGTGATGATGACAAGATTGTGATGACAAGACTGCACTCAATGCATACTGCGCTGAAATTACTCACGGGCTAAGACTTGCTGAGACTGCAGCCGTACCTAGCGCAGCTATTAGAAAAAAGTACAAGGAAAAGAGGATAGAGTGACTATCCTTACGTGAAGCATGCCAAACGGAGGTCTAAGATATGATATTCTGTGTGGCGTGACTCTGGCAAGTCGAGGATCGGGAATGTCTTCAATCTCTTTCGTAAAACAAAAAGAGAATATAAAGCACCACCAAAGCCATCAGCAAAGAAACGCAAAAACAGTGCGGCCCATAGTGACGGCGACGAGAACGACAGAGCGGAGCTTTATTCCGACTTGGCTGCCTTGAATGATTCATCAAGCGACGAGTCTCTTCACTGTGCAGGGCTTGAAGAGGACGTCGAGCCTTTTGACATAGAAAAAGCTCAAGTTGAAAGTTTTGTTCTTGTGAAATCCGAGCTTATAGATGTTTACTATATTGGCCAAATCAAAGGAAAAAGTGGAAGTGACGTGGAAGTCTATTTCCTGCGCAGAAATGGAGCACGGTTTGTCTTTCCAGATATCTAAAACGCGAGAACGGCAACGCTTAATTCATTCTTCGACGGGGAATATTTATACAGCGTTCGCTTTGGTACAGGGGCGAGTTGCGTGATCAAATCCACCCCCGTTGCGTAAAAACCCCTTTCTTTAAACAGGCAATAGGCAGCTTTAATAATCTGATCTTTTTTCTGCGATTTCTGCATAACAGGTTTTATCGTTCCCGGTGGTTTGGATTCGCTATTTTATAAGAAGTAACCCGATTTGTTTAATAAATCCTTGACAAGGTAAACCGATCTGTATACATTTATCAATAAGTAAACAGTTCTGTTTACTTTGTGGGGGCTTTTTTTTGTGGAGCTGTGGACTGATACAGGTTAATAGATTCTGCTTTTTTAAGAACGGGTTTATAAGCAATGTTCTTTTTTTCAATAAGCTCTTTATCTTGTAAGGCTTTAAAGCTGGCAGTGGTGTATTCGGGCCATTGTTTCAATTTTTCCAAGTTAATTGGTGATTTTTCACTAAGGATTTTTTTGTAGAGCCCTTCTTGCTTGGTAGCATGTTTTAATTTTTCTGGGGCGTTATGAATTTTTGCTAATTGCACAATCGTTTTGTTGGGGTAGGCACATGCTTGCCCTTGCCGTATTAAAGTGGGAAAGAAAAAGCCCCATACAATTTTTTCAAATGAACTAGTTGATGCTCTACAGGGAGATGAAAAGAGTGTATGCTTGTTGATGATGATTGTAACGGTATTGGCAAATACTATCGTCATCCAACTGAAGGACAAATGAATGTACGGAACTCATTATGGCAACAGTCTCTATTTAGATGATACATAGGAGCGTCTAAGAAGCATTTATACAACTAATTAGCCACCCTGTAAGAGTGCTTTGAACAGTATTCGAGAGTTTTTGATGCTTCAATCTAATTGGATAAGAACCCTTTATTTACGTATAGTGTTTTTTTACTTGAAAGAACTTCACAATGTCTAATGATTTCTATATGGTATTTGAATAAAACCAGCAATTTTTGGACAAAACTCTTCCAAGCCATCAAATTTGAGAGGAAATATCAAGTTGTTCTTGTGGATTGCATTCTTAAAATATATATTATATCCCGAGAAAATATTGTACGCATGAGATGAAAGTAAGACCTAATGATTTGCCAAGCGTTGCCGAGGAATGGATGGAATCAATGATCTCGTGTGAATATTTTTTCATCACGTTACCATACTAGGATTATGCTAGCATGACAGATTTGTTTCGTGCTATCAATAGAATTGATAGCACGAAAGAAAGATAATTTGGAAATTAATCAAGGGAACATTTTTTCCTACTTTTTTCCTACTGAAAAATCGAAGACAGTAAATAACATTCATATCTTATCACGTCTATCTTCTTTTCATATCTACTTAATATTATATCATATCTTTATTTCATATGATATCTTCTTTTTAAACCATATTCACTTTTCGCAGAAAATCTTATGGAACAAAGTTTATACAAGAAGAAGCAGATTCTGAAGTAGCAGAAGATTTTGTCACTATTGAAGCTGAATACAATATTACCTTCAAGAAGCTTGAGGTTCACAAAAACGAAATTTTGGATGTTTAAAAAGTAAGAATCTTATCATGTTTAAAATCTCTATAGGCAAATCTCTATATTTCACATATAGTAATATAATTCTCTACAATTCTCTATATTTAAATTCTCTCTAGACATAAACCAAAAATAAAATGTCTCTTAAAGAGTCTGGGATAGCTAAAGCAGCCTCTGTATTAAGATCATCTCTGCCACATCAAGTATAACGTCTACGTATAGCAGCTCCAAAGGTTGGTTTCTCGATTCAGTACTGTACCTAGTTAATTAGTTAATGTAAGAAACATCTGTGTCGTTTTAAGATTTTCAAAAACCCTTGAGATTTTTACGCTTATCAAACGTGTATTTAAAACAAAACAACGGAAACGATTAATAATTAGAATGGCATTATAGTAATCAATCGAGTATCGAGTAATTTTAAAGTATGCAAAAAAATTCAAAGTCCTAATTAGACTTATGAAAATATTATCTCACTTGCGTTTTTTTGTCATATAACTCTATTTTCATTTGGGACTGAATTTTCCGCAAAATGAGTTTACCCACCAATAGTACGTCACTATCTTGTTCTAAATAATCAAGGAGACAGGTGGCGTCTGTCAATGCCTCGCCAGAATTCAAAGCCATGGCATTTTCAATGCAACGAGGCCAACCAACATTTTTGGAGGGGTAGCCTACCCCCTAAGCAAAATGATAAGAATTTCATGATCGTTTCTATAATGTCTTAAATTCTTCATATAGTTCGGCTGATATTCGCTCTTTATAATAATTTTTACTTTTTCCTCGATTTTTTTTTCGGCCTACCTACCTACAAATTCGCTTGCTCAGGGTCTCAAGTAACTTACAGCATTAGTGCTCATACACTTGGACGCGAAATTTATCGTCTGACAGGCTCTTTGTGTATCGGAATAATATAAGACAGCCAAGTTACCGTCAAGTCAGTATGTTTTTCGAAGGTTTAATGCGTTACTTTTTATAAACACTGAGTTTAAAGGCATTAAATAAATTTGGTGTTGGATAACCAAGTTAAAAACTGTCGATATTGTTGAAAAATATCCGTCCGACCCTTCAGCATTGCTCAACGGAACTGAATGCTGGGAGTTATATCTTAGTTTTTGTAAGTAGGCTATCGTTTTGTGTATTTTTGTAATTACTTTCTTTTATAATTTTTATATACTTTTGCTTTAATTACATACTTTTGCGATTGACTTTAGAAAATGCTTGTCTCTAAGCTTCCTTAAATAAAAAAAAAACAAGTTTTTTTCAACTGTAAGTGAGAAAAAAACCCTGGCATTAGGTGGGAAAAAGAAGTAAATTTACATCAAGACTTGGAATGAACTTTTTCAGTGAACTCTCTCAGAAAATTATCTAATAAATACGCCAAAAGTTCATTATTTTGCGAATGCCCAGAAAAGTTATTCATTTTCTTGTGCATAAATATACTACTACTTTCAATTATATTATTTTAGTAGCTCTGTTGATGACGATCGCTGTATATGTGATCGAAATATCTGGACTTTTTTGCCTGGTTTTTCACTGTATAAATAAATAGATTATTCCCATTTGAAAATTTATTTGTTCGTCATAGAATGGGGGAAATTCATTAATTAATATTTATTGTGTTTCGGCTTTGAGCCATCGTCAGTGCCAGAACTATACATATTCTCAGCAGACACATTGCAATTGTATATAATTCTCAAAGATTTGATAAACGGGTAGAGTGTAGCTCATTGATAGACTATATATATATATATATATATATATATATATATATAGATATAGATATAGATGTATGATCATTTATTTATTTATTTATTCATTTATTCATTTATTCATTTATTCATTTATTCATTTATTCATTTGTTCATTTGTTCATTTGTTCATTTGTTCATTTGTTCATTTGTTCATCCCAAGTGAAATAAAGAGGTTCACGCATCAAGAGATTTCCTACCACTAAGAATCATATCATAAATCACATATAATTAACGTGAATTTGCATCTGCCTATTTTGACTATACGAAAATGTCTTTAAATTCTTCAGTAAAAGGCAGTACTTTTGTCATCAGCAATAGACACCATTTTTCGGTCATAATATTATTGAGAAAACCCCAAACGTCAAACCCGAGCACCAAGACCGTGTTCAGGGATGGTTAGGCGGTTTGACCCCCCCCCCCCCCGAACAGGGTGTCCGGTTCTTTAAAATTTAATGAAAATTCATAAAAAATCCGAAAAAATCATTGCTTGACAATGATAAAACCTAGAGGATTATTTCTGTTACAGAGCAGTCTCTTATAGTTTTGTATTCAACGGATCCACTGTTCCAGATTGTTCGAAAAGTTGAACCACACTTTATTGTAAAGAATGAATAGGGCGATATAAGTGATTTTTCTCACCTGAATTTACCATCCTCTGTCCTGTACTGGCTCTTATAAAACCCAGCAAGATGTTGGTTGAAGTTAGTTTCATATTCAATGAACATAGTATATCCATTTCCCTCTCGAAATATGTCTTCAACATCAACAAGATACTTTTCATACTTCAAGCACCCGCTCGATGCCGTCCGGGTCGGTGTTGTCGATAAAGTGGACCTTCAGCTTGTCACGCTTCGTACCCAGGCAGTCCGCCACGAGCTGCGGCCCAAGCGCCGAACCGCCGATCCCGATCAGCAATAAATCCGTAAAACGCGCCGCGCCGGGCGGCGTGACCTGCTTACCGTGTACCGCCTTGGCAAAGGCCGTGATCTCACTCACGCTGTCCTTGATCGTCCTGGCAAGCTCATCACTCGGCGCAAGCTCCGGCGCCCGCAGCCAGTAATGCCCGACCATCCGCTTCTCGTCCGGGTTGGCGATCTCGCCCACCATGACGTCGTACTCTTATAAAAAGCAACATCTTTGGATATGTAACCAAACCTTACCTTTCACAAATTTCACTTCTCGAGTGTTTCTCGTATAACAATAATTACCCCTGTTTTACTCGTTCATAAAGGCGAATGGCTCCCCCCCCCTATGAATAAAACTACAGCGCACAATTTTTATATTAAAAGACTATTTAGATAGCTGATAAACAAGCTTATCTCTATTGTCAGAATTGCATCCTAAGCATCCTAAATCCAAAATTAAGATTCGCTTCTGTCAACTTTAGTGTACTTCACATATTCTAATCTTGTTTTACAGATAGAAGGCCCCCAACTCCCCATTACACCTCTCGGGTGAAGGGCCATGAAACGGAGATCAGCACCGCCGGTAGAGACTGTAATATCCATCAAAATTGCACGTTTTCCGCCCATCTCACTCAGAACAAAGTAAACGGCCGTTTTTTTTTTTATACCTAATGCTTTAATGCCCGAGATAAAAGCGCCATAGATCATACCATTTTCGTGGAACGTGGATTTACGTGGATTTACCTATACGGATGTAAAAATTATTTTAGTCATAGTCCAGGCTATCAACAGGCTAAATGGATTTGCTTAAAACCACTAAGCACTGACACATTTCTAAAAATACCTTTTTTGTATAAAAAAAATCACTTCCTTAAAAGAAGAAGACAAATTAAGTTGGCTCTGCCATCTTATGGTGACAAGCTTAATATTCCCGGTCAATAATTACCAAAGGAAATTCTTTCCAATTCTTTTAGGTTCTTTGAGAGAAGAAATAAGTCCGGAGAAAATTGGAAACGCTGAGGTATAAATGCTTTAGTTCTCTGGTAACTAGCAAATACGTTTTAGTTCTAGAAAAGTGAAACTTGCCATTTTAGTTCCCCGTCATGGGTAGGGGCGTACAGGAGGAGGATGAGAGCTCGTGCCCCAGCAAAATGGCTGTCTTAAAATTTGGATCTGACGATGTTGAGGAGAAAAGGCGTTTGAGGTGAGCTAGTTTCCCTTTAATCTTTTTGGTCACTGAAAAGGGCACTAGAACTTTCAATATCCGTTCAAATGCAACCTCTGCCGATGTCTCATGACCATTAGGTCGATACGATCACCCATGATAAAAAAAAAATATAAAAAGGATACACATCTGTGATTTTTCTTCCGGCAAAAAATACAAAAGCCTATAGTTTTGTGAAAAGGAGCTTGAAACTAATACAGTAGGGTTCTCTAATAAACCGAATCTAATGGTGTGTTCATAAAATCATAATATTAATAATTTTGTATTATTTTAAATTACGTGAAATAATACTATTTTTACTACATAGTTTTAGAGAGAGAGGGGCATTATTATTTAGCTAAAATTCTCGACTGAAGCTATTAGGATATCTAAACTAGAGTTCTCTTATGTTTCAATATATTGATTAAATATTTATACATACATTAAAGCATTCTGTACAAAAGAAAAAAGAGAGCTGTTACCATTTAAAATCACTGAGAACAAAGATCCTGCTAGCATATGTCATCCCGAACAATGAATTTTCCGACGAGGCTCGTGATGCCTAGCATCACTGAGCCTGTTAGCTTAAATGGAAATGATGCTATTAGAGCCCCGTTTTGAATAAATAGCAAACACTCCAGTGGGAGAGACGAAAGTAGTCCCAAAAATGGTGTCATAAGTTTAGGAAACAAAGCCCAAGAACATGTATGTAATATTTTGTATTTTCAATTTGTTTTTTACAAATCATAAATCTTAAAGCATTAAGGACAGTGACGACGAAATCTGATTTTTGGATTTGTTTGTAGAAACTTTCACCTATAAACCGCGGTGCAAAAAGCAGGGTAGCAAAGTAGAAATGCTATTTGGCAGTTTTCAAATTTGTCGGCAGAATATTCCTTGGGCTAATGCTGAACGAGCTCGCAGTTTAAGACCCCATCCAATTGCAAGTAGTCCTAAGAATGTGATAGAGCCATCGCCTAGAAAATCAAGAGCATCGGCTTTGAGTGCTTGAGAGTCTGCAACAAACCCTCCAATCATTTCAGCAATACCGTAACCTACATTGATCAAAACAACTACCCATAGCGCTCTCCGATATGCAGGAGTAATGTGGGCTAGATCTTTTGGCAAGTCATCATCGTCTGGCATTACATATTGATTTGATTAGTAACAATGTAAACATATTGAGAATTATATTTTTGTACTAAGCACGCGCCATGGTGGTCGAACGCGGCCAGGAAGACTGGGACAGCGAGTTCCAGCGCTTTCCGCGGCTCTTCGAGGGCCACGAGCGCATCCCCGGCCTCACCTGGCCCACCACCACCTTCAATGACTCGATGACCGTCTATCTCGGCAATCGCCGGATCGACGAAGAAGGTGATCGAGACGCTGTTGTCTTCGTCATGCGCCTCCGGCACGCCGTTGACGTTGGCGAAGGTGTAGCCCTCGTTGCCCAGGCGGCGGGTGATCAGCTCGCTGGTGGTGGTCATGATCTTTCGCGAGAAGACCAGACCTTCCTTGACCCAAACAAGCGTTTATTTTAATGGTCTTGGAGGGCCCGCAATAATGCAAACTTTATTCTAATACGCAAATTTAACAAATTAGCTTATTTTATCAATTTTCACAATTCAAAGTGGCAACACCGACAAAAACATGGCGGTGTCCTTAAACTTAATAATAAAAGAACAGCTAGGAGAATCGCGGCTTTCATGATAAAATAGACCTAAGATTAGTCCAAGAGGGTCAAACAAGCGTTTATTTTAATGGTCTTGGAGGGCCCGCAATAATGCAAACTTTATTCTAATACTCAAAGTTAACAAATTAGCTTATATTATCAATTTCTTCTATCACTATGCATAGCAAACTAGATTGAGTTCTGTCTTTGTGGCTATGAAACCGAATTTTCGTATCGTAGTTTGTTTCACAAAAGAACCTAACTTCACTTATTGAGTGTCTTTTGAATAATACACAAGTACCCATGTCCCACAATAAATGCTAATTGTTGGTTTCTCAAATCGAGCTAGCAATTTCAGGAAAAATTCGGTAAATTTTCTGATTAACTAGCTAATGAGATAGCCAAGAAAGAGACATATCTTTGTAATCCAAATTCTATTCTTAATATAGCATTCATTTGCGTCAAAGATAGACTTTGCCCCTCACCATTTTGTGGACATTCACGGTAACACATATGCTCAAATTCTCTATTAAAGGATGAATTATTATCTAAATTTAATTTCAATTGCTTAACAGAGCAGTGCTTTAGTTCGCAGGTACGTAGTTATTATTATAATTGAATATTGTAGTTGAATTGAATGTTACTGCAATTGAATATGTAATTACAATTGTCAGTTGATAGTTCCGCTTGCCCTTTCTAACTTCATTGCTTTTCTTGGCAGGTAGACTGTGAATAAGGGTTGTTTCTTTAATAAATGTATATCTTACTCTCTGAATTAAGAAAGGTGCGGTACCATTGGGACCGGACCAAGTTAAATTAGAAATAGGCGTTTTCCCGAGTTGGGGGGGGGGGGGGGGGGAATGGGGGCCCGGTTAATTCGCAAAAATAGAAAAAATGAAGTATTTTTAACTTATGAGCGGGTAATTGGATCTTAATGAAATTTGATGTTTGGGATGATATTGTGTCTCAAAGCTCTTATTTTAAATCCTGACCGGATCTGATGACATTGGGGGGAGTGGGAGGGGGGAAACCCAAAGTCCCGGTTTCGCTACTTTAGGCACTTCCAGGTAAGCTAGGACGATGAAATTTGGCAAGCATATCAGGGACCAGACCCCCGCGTACTCCACTGCGTGCGTGAACCGCTGGCAACCTGTTTCTCGATTTTCAGCCACGACCTGGCGGGTAATCATCCCTATTCCTATGACCTCGCAGAACTGGCGCAGGCCTGCCGCGGCTATGCGCGCCTGATGCAGCACTGGCGCGAACATCTGCCGCTCGCCATGCTTGATGTCAGCTACGAAAAACTGACCACGGACGTCGCCGCCGGTGCGCGCGAAATGATCGGCTTTCTGGGCCTGGACTGGGATCCGGCCTGCCTCGATTTCCACCGTAACGAGCGCGCCGTCACCACCGCGAGCCAGTGGCAGGTAAACAAGAAATATAGATAATATAATTAAATAGCTAAGAAAACAAAGGTAATATCAGCCAGTGGACAAAAAGGAATCGGAAAGCACAAAAGCAGATTGTGTAAACTCGAACAGAAGAAAGACTGAATCAAACATACAAAATCGATCCAAAAAAAATGAAAGATCATTCACCAACTAGATTGGACTAGAGTTTTTTACTTAGTGATTGACTTAGCTTGCCTGCTGACCTGTTTTTAATAAAATTGCTGTTAGATGGTCTAAGGATAAAAAGCAAAAGAATGTTATTTGAGTCTTTGAATATTAAGTTATTGTAAATTGGCCAAGGAAGAATTGAGAGCTTGAGCCTCGTCTTGATTGATATCATTCAACCTGCCACCAGCAGAGCTGTTTTTTTGGTTGAGCAGCCAATCATAGCCTATGAATTTTTCGAAGGCTATCCAATCATTTTGGCTATCCAAAAATGACCCTCCTCTAAAAAATGCTGCTGACAGGGAGAACGATGCCAATCAAGACGAGAATATGGCGATTGCCAATCAAGACGGAATATGGCGTTCGTTCATTCTATCTACCCAGGGACCTTAATTCCCAAAAGAGCGGGGGGGGGGTAAATTATTTTCCACAGTTCAGTGGAGGTAAAAGACATCAAAGCAACAACAGCAGCAAGAAGGCTAGGCAACAACATAACGTCATGAAAAAGAGGCTGGTTGGAAAATGAGGAAGGAGAGGCTGAGGGGAGAGCAGGGGAGGCTAGAAAACCACAAGGGGACAGTAAAGGAATCGTAGAAAGGCCTCTTTTAGCATACTAACTGGGCGGGAAATTGCCCACCCCCATTCCTATCAATAGTCCTATCGTACTAACCATTTGAAAAAAGGCCTACTGTCCCTCTAGCCTTGGAAACAATGGTTTACCCCCCCCCCCCACAGTCACGGTCCCTTAAATCATGTCATTAGAATAAATTGGGATGGAGGAGGAGCGGGTGTACCTGTGTTGGCCTCAGGTGGTGTTGGGCTGAAGTGGGTTGGAAGTAGTCACTTTTATTTACTTTGAATCTTGTTTACTTTATTGTTTGTCATTCAGATATATTATGTGCGTGCGTTTTGTAATTAGAAAGAATTTCCGAATAAAACTATTGTCTTGTCTAGGCTATGGTGTCATTGGTGTCCAGGGCATTATGGCAGTTTGTGGCATGTTTGAGTCCCTAAGTACATTTTCGCTCCGATAATTCGAAAGGTGTTATGTTGCAAGCAAGCCGTATCAAGGGAGGGGAACGACTTCGCCGGGCAGCAGACCGAGCGTGGTCGTACTATTTTCCTCGGATCGGTCGAACGATATCTGTAAGCCCAGGCAGATACCGAGGGTGGGCGTACCGGCGTTTATCGCCGTTCGAAGCGCATCATCCATACCAGAGCGCGCCAGGGATGCCATCGCTGATCCTGCCGCACCGACACCCGGAAAGATCACCCGGTCTGCTCGCACAACCGCCTCCGCGTCGGCGCTGATCACTGCATGGATCCCGACCTGGGCACAGGCACGCTGAACGCTGCGAAGATTTCCCGCATCGTAGTCGATAATGACTGCGTTTTCACTTTATGGCAATACTAAGTTTGAGTGTTGCTTCTAAAGGCAGATGTATGTCTAATGGAAAGAAGTTATCGTCACTAGTTTTGCTGGTCTTCCGTTTATGTTCTGTTTTTCACTTGAAGCCACATTGGATGTAGATGCCATTTATGTTTGAATTTTATTTCTTATAGAAATCTGTAACACAAATAATGGGAATGGGTGCCAACAACCGTCGTGTTAATGATTTATTAGACAGCCTGCTGGCTACCTATTCTATAGCCTAGCCGTCGTGTTAGATAGGCTTTTGAAAGTGATCTTTCGTTTATGTTCTGTTTTTACGAGCAAATTTATAGATACTGTTTAACCTTAACTTCGAGTAATTTAAATTACTCGAAACCCCTTGCTTTTGTATTTATCTCTCTCACCTGGAATATTCCATGAAAGCCTACTTTGTTTTTAAGTGAAGGAAGAACTGTAAGCCTTCGGCGAAAAGATTGCATGAGCACAACTTTACAAGAACGTCGCTTGAAAGTAATTCTTGGCATTAAAAAATACTCCTCAAACAACCAGCAATCTCCTGAAAAAATTGGTCTAATTTTTCCAAAGCATTGCCCTCAAGTTCTTCAAATTTTTGAACTGAAAAGTGCATTATTATATATCATTTATGCTAATTCTAATGGGCGACATGAATTAATTTTAAAGTTACTGATTATAAGATATTAGCACATGAAAATTCGCATAATATTTGAAGCATGAATTAAACTACCCAAAACAATAAGTTTGTACTCTTTCCCTTGAAATATGCTTGTCAAAAGCAATCATTTGATTTGAAAAGTCTGGTTTCAGAGGAGGTGGCCCACCTGACATCAAAGGTAATCGTGGGTATACTTGAAAAATTAGAAAGATTAAATGAAAAAAATCTCAAATGAAAGCAAATAGTGACTTTGCAACTAAAAAACGAACTGAATTACATACTCCCATAAAATCAATGGTAGTTTACCCTGTGAGATCCTGATAAGCCCTCAAACACAATTTACCTCCCATAAATAAAAAAAAAACACTAAAAATCTTAAAAAGGTTTACACACAAAATAAGTTGTAGGTAGTATTTACCAATAATTTCAAAATCATAAATTTCTTAAATTCCGGTAAAGATAAAACCCCAGTTACTCGCCAAAGAGGGGTCAATCAAATACCATGTGACTATAGCAAATACTATGCAGGTAAAAATCACCAAAATTTAGAGAAAAGCCTACAACATCATAAAGATGATATCATCAAAGGTCGCCACCAAGATCGAGTACGAATTCATCACATCCGATGGCCATAGTACCGTCGGACTGGACCGCGTATCTCAGCCCCATCCGCCGTCACGCGGCAACAACGCGGTCGTTGAAAATGATATGAAGACTGGCGAATACGCCAATATCGTTGATGAAACCAAACCACGCTTTGCCCGTGGTGAGCTGTTTGAAGTCGTCCCCAGCCGCGTTTTTAGAACCCCTTGTGCCACCGCACCATCGGAAATCTTCCGCCGTCTGAAGCGTCGCAACCCGGCCCCTTATGGCTTCCTGATCAATCTCGGGGACGGCGAACATCTGAGTGTACACCCTCTATTTGTCGGTACCGAAAGCAGCATACGTGCCTTAGATGCAGCCATGGCCGATGACAAACAAATTCTGTTGGTTGCCAAGCGCGACCCGGAAGTTGCCGAACCTGGTGCAGATGATCTATTTAGCGTAGGTACCGTGGCGACAATTTTGCAGCTGCTCAAATTGCCCGACGGCACCGTTTAGGTCCTCGTTGAAGGTGGCATGCGAGCCACTGTTTCAGCCGTAGATGTTGATGGTGATTTCATTCAGGCCGCGGTTGATGTGGAAACCCAGGAGATGATGTATGGAGCGCCCAAAGTGCTTCTTGTTTAGAGTTAGCATAAAAAGCTTATTCTTTTGTCGTATCAATTGGTATCACTTTTTTTTAGTTTAGCTACTATTGGCCTTATTCTCACACCTCATTGCCACAAACTGTTAAAAATCGCATCTTGTAAAATTTTGTTTACATTAATGTGAGACTATCGACCGCCATAGGTACAGCCCATTTTTCCATTTCCCTTCCTGATGGCTTGGATGTAATTAAGGTTTTTATTGCTTTTAATTTTAATTAAAGATAACTGTAAAGCAAAAATCAAAAAATGAAAAGAAGAATACAAAGAGCTTAAAGTCCCAAATCCATCAGATTGGCTTGCAAATAGGCTTTGAGATCGGCGAAGGACGCGGGTGTCTTGTCAACCGGCACAGAGGCGCGGTTGACGGCACAGACATATTGCTCGCTTGACCAGGGGATTTCCCGATTGCCTATCGGCGTACCAACATGGAAAAAATTTGGGTGGGCTCGAGCGTCCTTCGCATTCCAGTCAAAGTTCTTCGAATTCGGCAGTGATTGGGCAAAGGCTCCGAACAGCAGGTCTCGGCGGGCCAGTTCCAGAAAGTTCTCGCCGTTCAGCCAGATCAGGTCAGCTCCGCCCTGACCGATTGTCTTTCCCGCAGATTTGGTTTTGCTACTTTAGGCACTTCCAGGTAAGCTAGGACAATGAAAATTGGCAGACATATGAGGGACCGGACCAGATTAAACTAGAAATAGTCGTTTTCCCGATTTGACCATCTGGGGGGGGAGTGAGGGGCCGGTCAATTCGGAAAAAATTGAAAAAATGAAGTATTTTTAACTTACGAACGGTTGATCAGATCTTAATGAAATTTGATGTTTGGAAGGATACTGTGTCTCAGAGCTGTTATTTTAAATCCCGGACAGATCTGGTGACATTGGGGGCCTAAAATCCGATTTCACCGGGCTCTCTAGCGAGCGATTCTGCCCCTGGTGATGCCGGTGTAGAGCAGGTTCCGCCGCAGCATCATGTAGTGCTGCATCATCACCGGGATCACGATGGCGGGATATTCCGATCCCTGGGATTTGTGGATACTGACAGCGTAGGCAAGCGCAACCTGGTCGAGTTCGCCGAACTGGTAGTCGACCTCTTTCCCGTCGAACTCGATGACCAATTCCTGGAGTTCGGGGTCAATGCCGCGGACGTAACCGACATCGCCGTTGAAGACCTCCTTGTCGTAGTCGTTGTCGGTCTGCATCACCTTGTCGCCGACACGGTATGTGTATCCAAACCGCTCGATCATAGATATGTGAAACTCTCTCCCATATTCTTCTCTTAGTCTAGAACAGACTCTAGTGAACAATTTGCAACCAGAATTTTGATCTTGTTATTTTATGACAATTTTTGCAATAATTCCTTTAGTATGTTAGTTAATTTACAGATTTTTCGTTTGTTAATTAGCATGATTCTGCTAAGCCCCCTGAAAGCATCAAGAGACTCCAAAATTTTTTCTATATCTTTCATACATTACAAAAATTTAAGTTTTAGTTTTAAGATATTATAAAAAAAATTTTGTTCTAAGATATTACATGCTCATATTTTGACAGGTTTTTTCTTCAAGTTATGAAAGGACTGTGACCTTGTGGTTCAAAATTGAATCTTAATGCTTATACTAGAATAAATATTTTATTTTTTTAACACTGCAGATGTGGATAAGCTACCTGTTTAACTTTATACTTCTTTACTTTATGATGAACACTAAAATGAATTAAAACAAGTTTAAAAAAGATTCAACACGCAAGAGTTGATTTAGTAAAGAGCATGTATTGAAACTTAATGCTAATTTCTTATGTATATTATGGAAATTATTCCCCATCTCCTTTCTGTATATAGCACGTAACTACGAGCATTCTGGAATATAAAGTTATAGTCCTGACTCGGAGCTTCTGCAGAAAACAGAAACACAGTTTGAAGTTGAGTTGTGCTAATTCCAGGCTATTTATTTAAAAGTTTTGAAGGGTCAAGATGTCTTCGCGTCTGGCTACACGAGCAGGGAAAACCTATTTTTAGAACTTATTGCTTTGCTTTTATGTCCGCGTCCACCCTGCTTGCAAAGAACGAGCGAAGTCTTGCTGTGGACTTTGGACTTTAGAATGTCTCCAGGGAAACCAATCCAAGGTCCTGAAATAAGCGAGAGGGTTTTGTTCTTCAATTCAATTCATTACAACACAGAAACAGTCCTTGGAGGGTAAGATTCGGGCTGCGCATGCATCCTTGGCTTCAAACGTTCCGTATTTGAGGAGAGTTTACCGTTCTCAATTATATAACAGCCTGACAGTTTCTCACTTACTTGTTCTTGCTCATGTTGAACCTTTTTTTTACAGATGCTCTTGCTACAGCTGTTTTCCAGAAATGTGTCATGTCCAAGGAGCAATTAAGGGAAGAAGTATTAGATCTTGCTGAAGAAATAAGACAGCTTGGCGAGGAGTCTACTGGACTATTTAATTGCGTTGTGGGAAAATGCTGTGCTGTTTTCAGTTCCTGTAAAGATGTGATGATGATGTATTGCCGCCTGCGCCGGTTTTGCAGCCCTTTCGGGATCGTCACTGGCGTCTGCCGTTACCATGGGCCGCGTGGCGCTGCCGGAAATGAAGAAGTACAAATATGCCGACAGCCTGGCCACCGGAACCGTGGCTGCCGGCGGTACATTGGGCTTCCTGATTCCGCCCCCCGGCGGCATGATCATCTATGCGGTGCTGACCGAGCAGTCGATCGGACGACTGTTCATGGCCGGGGTTTTCCCGGGCATCATCCTGACCCTGTTGTTCATCGGAGCGATCTACCTCGTCGTTGCCCGCAACCCGGAAGCCGGACCGCGCGTACAAATAGATGAAAAATATGGGTATAAAATTGACTTGGGGGTTGGCTGGGGGGTTTTGGGCATCTCTCTCCACAAAACAAATTGAACCCCCCCCCCCCTACGTGGTGTACAACCATTAGATACTTTACCACCGCCCCTAATATCACCTGTATAAGGAACCGTTCTTTTTTTATGAACTGTATACTGGGTGGAAAATTAGGTCCACCCTGGAACCCATCATTTTCGCTACAACATTTTCCTCAACAAAATGACACCGGAACAGCTATTCTCAGAAATTGGTCCCCTACTCTCATATTCGTACCACCTTTTCATAAGAGCGAGGTATTGACGAGGGGGGTGAACCCTCTCATATACGAAACAATTTCAATTCGTTTTAAGTTTTAATGTTGCTCCTTACTTTCAGTTGAAAAAACTCGTTTTTATTTAATTTCTGATGTTTTTTTTTAAATAATGCTCGGAAATCCGGCGCCCCGTTTGGAAAAATAATGCTCGGAAATCCGGCGTCTCAAAATTTTGATCGGGTGACTTAGGGAAAAAATGAACGTGGGAAGGGGCCTAGTTGCCCTCCAACTTTTTTGGTCATTTAAAAAGGGTACTATAACTTTTAATTTCCATTCGAATGAGCCCTCTCCCAAGTGCGAAAAAGTGAATGATAAACTGAATCACGCCGAAATCATGAACAGAAATGGGAAGAAACAATAGATTTTTGGCCCCAGGCAAGAATTCTACGAAGTTTTCCAAAAGAAAGTCATATTCATCAATCTGGCCTAAGGTCCACACTTTCCATAAAAACGGCAGAGGTTATATCCTTACCACTTTCTAGGAATAAGCTGAAATCGGGGTGCTAGGGGGAAAAAACACGACAAAACCAAAGTGTTGCTCTCGCAACACAATTATTGGGGCGTCTTTACATATTAAATGCCATTCAAAATCATTAACATAGAACTGTAGTTTATGATTTCATTTCCAGGTTGGATTCAAAGAGAATCATAAAATTCTACAAATTGGTACTTGGGATCATTCAGATAACTTGTCCAATGCGTCCAAGTAGATTCCATACAGTCATAATTGATTACACTATAATATTTTCTTTATTTTACTTAGTAAGTTATCTTGAGAAAAAACACCTCAAAAATAAAGAATGTGGCCTAATTCATTCAATATATCAATATTTATCAACAGTATCATGTGATTTTCGATACTTTCTGGCGTTCCCCGTTTTTTTTGAAGTGAGCATTCTTTGAATTGTCAAATCTCAGCTTTAAAAAAAATTGCAATTGTCAGTCGAACCAAAAGCGGTAACAACTTTTCATACTAGCCTTCTCGATTGAAAAAAAAAAATCCCTTTTGTGAAGTAATTGGTATTAAATTTGTTTTTTATTCTGATGCTTTAGGAAATGTGTTAATACTTCTAAGAAAAAGTGTATTTAGATTCAAAGTTAATTTCAAAGAATCAAACAGTTCGTGGTAACGAACTGTAGCAAGGAGCGACCCGGCTCAATAGTAATCAAAACTCTAAAAAATTGAATTTTGATACCAATAGATACATCAAAAGAATCGCATTTTAATGCTGATTTTAAGCCTGAAAAAATTGTCTTATTTTAGAAAATTTGGGGAAACACCCCTTAAAAGTGAAAGAATCCTAACAAAAATCACACCATCAGATTCAGCGTGTCAGAGAGTAACTATCTACAAAAAAGTGGAATTTTGTATTTTTTTCCAGAAGACTGATCACGGATGCGAGTTTATTCTTTTTATTTATTTTTTTTTTCTTTTCCCCAGGGGTGATTGTATCGACCCTGTGGTCCTAGGATGTCGTGAGAGGGCGCATTCTAACGGAAATGAAAAGCTCTAGTGCTCTTTTTAAATGACCAAAAATTGGAGGGCACCTAGGCCAAAAGAGTTTTAAATTAAATTTGAATAAAATTTATTTATGTGAAAAGTAGTTCGAACACCTATGTAATACAAAAGACTAAAGATTCATTTGAATATTTACCTGAATAGTAATATGTTACACCTTGACCCAATTTGCTGACAAATAAAAAATTAGGGTTTAATAATGAAATTTGAAGACAGCTTTTTTTGTCCTTAACAATTAATTTTTGAAAAAGGATAATGCTATAATGAAAGAAATCCTCAAGAATGTCTGAAATGTTATACTTAGGAAAAGAAATAATGAAATCAATAGGACCAGAAAAAAGTCCACGGCATTGTCGATCAGGAGGTTTTAACTTGAGCGGTAAATCCGCCGCTCAGAATTGTTCGGCGAATTTCACACAGCTTAAGGATTTGAACTCGACTGCACTGATTTATGAGTAACCCACAAAGCAGCAGTCTTGTCTCCAGCTCCAGTCGACCGATCGGTCTGAAGACGCGTGACGACCTAACGTATACACGTCAAAAATATCAGGGTCGCGAGTACAACGTCGTCAAGGATCCACTGTCTCTCAAGTACTATCGTTTCGAAGACGAGGAATTCGAGCTATTCCAGATGCTCGATGGCACCAAAAGCGCGGACGAGATCAAGCATTAACCAGGTCTCAGGGGATGAAAAGACCCACAACAGTCGCTAGTGAAAGGGCTTTAAGCAATAAAATTTGCCCTTTTTGACGCAGCATTTGTTGTTAGGAAGTATACAGACGTTCTTCAGGAAAGGAATTCCCACGGGGAGAATTTTCCTTCGGGAGGTACGTTAACGGAGATTAATTTTCCAAGCGAAATTTTACAAGGGGGGAATTCACCAGAATTACTTTACTTTTTCTCTTTTTGTTTAACTTTCCGTTTGGCAGCTCAATTTTACATGTGGATGTATTCCAGAGAAATTTCCGGGAAGATGGACTTATCATGTTGTTACTCAACGATACTTTCTGGTCCCATTGCTATTCACAATCTTAACCAATTGTGTGTATATCAAAGGAAAGTCATGTGATATGTTGTCTCACAAGGATACTTTCTTGGTCCATTGCTGTTCACGATCTTAACCAATTGTTTTTAGCAGATCAGAGGAAAGTCAAGTGGTATGTTGCCTTTCAAGGATGTTTTCTAGGGCCATTTTTGTTCACAATCTTAACTAATTGTTTGTATATCATAGGAAAGTCGGATGACAGGTTGTCTCCCAAGGATACTTTCTTGGTCCATTGCTGTTCATGATCTGAATCATGAGTGAGCATTTGATTTAGCTGCTAGAAGAGCTTCAGTGAAGGTCTTATCCTTGTATTGTATACCAGACAAATATTTTAAAGTGATTAGTACTGTATACATGAATAACAGTGTAGTGGTTAAGGTAAGAAAAGAAGTTAGTTGCTGGTTCATATTAAATCAGGAGTTAAGTAGGGATCTGTTCTATCTACATTTATTTGGGTTATTTTGATGGACTTTGTCTTAAGGAGCATCAGAAAGGCAATAAGAGAACAGAGAATCAAATAGGGAAAAAAAACTTTCTTGGACTTAAATCATGCTGATGATTTAAGTATCCGTGCCCATGTACACCTTGGAGCTCAACGCCGAACAAAGCTGCGATGGTCACGCCTAGGTCTGCGATATGACCCTGGTGAGTTGTTCTGCCTGGTTCAACGTTGGGGCCCTGCGAAAGCACAAAGCCCTGGCTAAGATGATTGGCATTGCGGAGAAATTTTTCTTCTCCACTGATGTGCCCTACAGAAGCTGAATACAAAGAAACGATAGGTTGCTCGCGTGACCAGACAGCTCACAAGTCGGGTAAGAAATCGCGAGCTGTACCCACCTGGTCATCTGTGCGGATGACCTCGCTAATTACGGCATTACCTGTGCGGTAGGTTTTCAACTCCCAACTCCCCCCCCCCCCCAATGTCACCAAATCCTGTCGGGATTTAAAATAAGAGTTCTGAGACACAATATCCTTCTAAATATCAACTTTCATTGAGATTCGATCACCGTTCGTAAGTTAAAAATACCTCATTTTTCCTAATTTTTCAGAATTAGCCCCCACCCTCAAGTACCCCAAAGAGAGCGGATCCGTTCCGGTTATGCCAATCATTTTTCTAGGACATGTGCTTATTTCACTCACCAAGTTTCATCTCGATCCCTCCACTCTAAGTTTTTTCCAAGTTTTAGGTTTCCCCCTCCCAAAAGTGTTTTATGATTCACTTCACGATGGTCCATGCACTACTGCCGATTATCAATTTACTATAAAAAAATTGGGCCAAGGGGTGGTGTAAAAAGGGGTAGGATTATTTTAAAATTTACCTGGTAAGTGATGTATTTACGTTGTTGGATATTGTCTATAAAAACAAGGACAAAATTTACAAGGAATTTGGGTTGGATTTTGTGTATTATTTTTCAACTCATCTGGTGATGGATTTAATTTTTAAAATCAGTAGAGAAGAAATAGGTCTGATGATCGACACGGATCAGTACTAATTCGTAGAGAGATCTATGAAGGGAGAAGCATCTAGTAATGGTCACAGGTAAACAATATATCGGGCTGTTTCTATCAGGAGATTAATCGTAAACCAACTTTTGTCATCTTTCATATTTTATTTTGTTTAAATATGCTTCCCGGGCAATAAATAACATAGATACAGCCTATATACACTTGCATAGTAAGGTTTCCTTAGTTGTATTATGATTTTGCATTTTTTTGCGCATTCTTTATGAGTGATGAAAGTACTTTATCTCTCTTTTTATTCTTGTTACTTGTCCAAGCCTCGCTCTCTTTTGCTTTAATATTTGGGCTAACACGTCAGCTAATCTTTATTGAGGTCTGTGTGTGTGTGTCTGTGTGTGTTTGTCTGTGTGTGTGTGTGTGTCTGTGTGTGTGTGTGTGTGTGTTTGTGTGTGTCTGTGTGTGTGTGTGTCTCTCTCTGTGTGTGTGTGTGTATGTGTGTGTGTGTCTGTGTGTGTGTGTGTGTCTGTGTGTGTGTGTCTGTGTGTGTGTGTGTGTGTGTCTGTGTGTGTGTGTCTGTGTGTGTGTGTGTGTCTCTGTGCGTGTGTGTGTGTGTTTGTGTGTGTGTGTGTGTGTGTGTGTGTATGTGTGTATGTGTGTATGTGTGTGTCTGTGTGTGTGTGTGTGTCTGTCCCAAAACGCATTCAGTTGAAATTGTGAGATAGCCATTTTGTTACCTAATATTCAAAAATCGTGTAACAATGTCTTTAGAGTGGACACAATCCCCCAGAACCCATGGGTAAGGATTATAAGCTATGCCTCGAGGCATATAAGATTTTTATGGAATAGTTGGTCGCATAAGCTTTGGACCGGATAGAGCTCATTTGATTGGAAGCGGGAAGTTTCAGTGCCCCTTTTAAGAATAAAAAATGAATGGACGGCAATCAGCCCCCTCCACCCATCCCCAAGTATATCATTACCCAAAACATATTCGATGGAAAATTTAAGCCTCTCCTTTCAAGATTTTAGTTTTCACTTCTTCTGTTGGAATAGCAGATGAGACATTTAAGTGTTTGTAAATCTCATGTTAGTGGATTTCGGTGTAGACTATATATTCCATTAATCACAAAGTCCTATGTATTTTTTTTCTTTTGTAGCAAAATCTTTTCACCAATTTGAAGTCTTTTAGATGCAAACTAATAAAGATTAATGGAATATGTATGTCTGTTGTCGAATTCTCTGATTTACTGAATATGATGGTATGATTTTCATTAACACCACTTGATATTTTGGGGATGTTTCCCCCTTTTTCAAAAAATTGGCATTCAAGGGTCCTGGACGGATGATCATAGTGAATGAGTGAATGAAGTTGATGACGCTGGTATCGAAGGGTCTTGACAGATTGATCGAGCAGAAGCCCTTTCGTATAGAAGCCCTTGACGTGTGTGGCGCCGGCTTCGATTAAGAGTTTGCAGCAGGCGGTTCCGGCGGCTCCAAGACCAACGACAACAATTTTGGCTTGAGTGATTCGACGTTTGGTGATTTTGAGGGCATTCAGGAGAGCAGCGAGTGCCACGACCGCTGTCCCATGTTGGTCGTCATGCATGATGGGAATATCAAGTTGACCGCGAAGACGTTGTATGTTTTAGCATTGCGTGTATGAAATTAATGACTGCGGAGACTAAGTTGCAGGGGGGTAATTATAAAGTTGTTGGGTTCCTGGAACTTTCCCTTAGAAAATTAGATTCTTCTTACTTGCAAAACAAAGGTATTTTACTCCTATTATCGCTGAGTTTCAACTTTTAAGCGATGGTTTTTAGCAATTACTTATAAAATAGTTGTTTCTGTCTGAAGAGCCGATTGTTCTTCTGAAAATATGAAAGTAGTGTAGAATGACCAATTAAAGCAATAGTGCTGCCTTCTTTAAGGTCAATCTCCCAGGTTTGAAGCCAATGCGATATCAAAAACAAGAGCATATCCAAAAATGTCGCTCTCAATCTCTTGAAATCTGTGCAAACATCTGGGAAAAACTAGACGCCACAGAAGTGAGTGTTAGAAGAAAGATGGGTCTATGGATCCCCCATATGAAGCTTGTAGTCACATCCTTTAAAACTCCTCCTACCGAAGAAATAGGCTCTCAGATCAGAAAGGTTCTACGAGCTCTATGGAGATGTTATTACTATGAAGGGAAGTATGAAGAGTCGAAAAGATTGGCTGAGTGGCTTTTAAGTCTTTGTAAAGAGAAATCAACTGAAAGAGAAAGAGGAGTGGCAACCGTTAATTAACAAATTTAATATTCTATTATAGTAATTCTAATCATTGATTTGGATATTACCATAGATAATTGAATTTTCAGTTTCAGTTATCGAACACAAGAAACTGAAAACTCAGTAAGTTTTTTTTTTCATAATACTGAAAAAAACTGGATGGTTCCTACATAAGAGAGACGGGAGAATAATAATCTTAAAAATTGTTAAACTGTTTTCGATCAAGCTGTTAGCAGAGATTTCAGGCTCTTATCTACGAAAATATTAAATTTTATTTTATTTTTTATTTTGTTACCACAGGAGGGATCACGGATGCGTGTTATGGTTCGTCGTTGTGCACGTTGTTACGACAAGTTCGTGCATCCACGCATTCCTTTTTGGCAATTGAAACCGATGATGGGCATGTTATAGGGGCCTTTACCAGTCAATCATGGCGACTGTCTGCGGGTTGGTACGGGTCTAAGGAAACGTTTTTGTGGAAAATGCGCAAGTCGCGATTGGAAACGGTCCGATCTATTGTCCAACAAGCCTGTCAAGAAGGTGAAATTCAAGTCTTCCCCTATCGAGTCGGCAACGTGGCGGTACAGTACTGTTCCAAAGACTGTCTCATGCTGGGTCAGGGGGAACTACTCCCGTCCCTTAAGTTTTGATCCGGCTATCTTTGAACCAATGTTTCAAAACCATCACCCCTGGGAAAGAAAAATACAAACAAATAAACACGCATCTGCGATCTTTGTTCTGCCATAAAATACAAAATCCGACATTTTTGTACATAGGAACTTGAAATTCCAACAGTAGAATTCTTTGATATGCTGAATCTGATTGTGTGAGGATTTTCATTAGGATTGCTTAATTTTTTAAGGGCGTTTCCTACCTTTCTGAAAAATTAGGAAATTTTTCTCTGGCTTGTAGCTGTTTTTAACACTATAACTTAATGAATTTTATATGTTTGGGCTTTAAATCACTTTTAAAGCTGTCAATTTTCCAATTCAAGATTCAGGTAGGCTTCTCTTTGAGCTGGGAAATTGAATATTATTTAAAGGAAATTTCATGTCCATAGGAAAGCCGCTTTTCTCTATTATCTGTTGCCATGTCTTCAGATGATAAAAAAGGGCAAGGTCTTTTACGTGACTAGCAAACAGAGGGCTGATTGCAGGCATTGAATTAAGCGGAAATAAAGAATTGCCAAGTTTTATTTCTGTTTAGTTGGAGAAAGTTTGCTTTATAGTAAAGTTTTCTAAGCTTTTAGAGTCTTGAAAATATTTGCAGTTTGATCACTTGTCTTGCTCGAAAATGGTCGAGAAAACGTATGAAGCCCTTGATCTATTGCTTTTGAATGCTAGTCAACAGGCTTTGCGTGATTTTGCTGACTATTTGGGCATTGCTAAGGATGAGATAGAGGATTTGAACAAACGAAAATTACTCAAAAAACTGCGGGATCTCATCGATGTTGCGTTAGACAAAAATTCCGATGTGGACAATGTGCGGAATTTGACTGACTGGCTTGGTTTCTTGCGACGGGGGACCACCCCTGAAGATGAGAATGAAAGAAGGGATGACACTAATTTGAGGACCAGCGTGGACCTTTATTTGTGATTATTTAAATTCCTTTCAAGTTTTGCTTCCTTGTGAATTTAATTGATATTGGCTAATGTTTCTTTTTATTAATTGTAAACTTGTATTTCTTAGTCGTGAAAATTCTGTTTTAATTTAAGGGAATTCGCCAGAATTTCTGTGCAATTTCTTTTATATGTCTTGCCTAGACTAGCCGAGTGGATTGGTGCGCTAGATTTAAGATCCTTTGACTGAGGTGGCGAGGATTCAAATCCCAGTGTGCTCAATTATTTGGTTTGGGACGGGGGTCAGTGGCGTGACTCTGTAAGCTCAGCCAGAGTCGACCCTGTAAATCATAGATTTTAGCTTGTTGATTTTGTTTGGAAGTTGGTCTATATTTGCAATTAGAGAAGAAAAATCTAGACTTGCTTGCTTCCTTTTTGTGTTAGGTACTTCCTTTTGTAGTGGTAGATATTTTGAAGCAGCTCATCTTCAATGGACAGGAAACTGCTACAGATCTGTTATCATTGGTTGGATTTAGGCTTTCATGTGCTGGGTGTCTTTGGACTTATTGACAGGTGGTGATTGGCTTATTATGCATCTTAAATTACTAATGTTTATATTAAAAACTAGCTGTAGGGGTGGCGCTTCACGTCCCCCTCCGACAAGGAAAAAAACAGTTGTTCTATCTGGGCCTACGGTAGCCCCGTTGCTAGACTTGGACCCCGTTTACACGAGAAGAAATAGGAACGAGTTCAAACAGTTCCGTTCCTAAATGGATACGATTACCTTTTAATGCAGTGCGTTTACATGACATGGTTTCGGTGCCGGCTCCGTTCTTTTTGTGTCTACACGAGAACGAATCCCTTTCAGATGCACATGCGTTGAAGCGTTCCTAAAAAATTTGGCGGCAAAAAGGTAAACAACTAAAGTAGCTGCGAGGAGTGCTACGACTTGTAATCAGATGTCCAGCGCGGTGCCTCGGTGTGACCGCCGCAGCTCGCCGAGAACATCGAATCGACCACCTCCTCGCGGTCCCCGTGTTCCCAGATCAGGAGTTGGCCGGAGGTCTCGGCGATGGCGCGATCGCTCAAGTGGTGCTCTGCGTCACGACCACCGTAGACCTGGCAGCGAGGCGTCGAGCAGATGTCGTAGCCCTCGCACAGGAACTCGCCGACATTGCGCACCATGTAGGCGCGGGCAGCGATGGCCCGGGCCTTGAGGGCCTCGAGCTCGGGATAGAGGTCTGGGCCGAGCTCCTTCGGCACCACTCCCCGAAGATAGTCCTCGAGCCCAGGTAAGCCCGCCGTGGCCGCACTACCGCCGACACCGGTTAATCCCTAGCCCGGATAATTCATGAACGCGGGTTGTCGTTTGTTGTGGTGAGTGCGCAGGTCGGTGGATCCGGAACGACATTTCTGATTCCAGCGGCGGGTTCATGAATAATCCAGGCTAGAGCGCGGGTTTGCTCGCCGGGCGCGCGAATGGCGCACTAACGCACACGAATACACTGGCAACAGCGTTCAATCAGGCGTATAAAAAGGGTCAGGCACACCTCTCGTGGAGGACGCCCATGCAGAACGATCTTGAGCCTGTCCCTGGCAATTGGTAATTTCCCTCAATATTCTGTCAAAATTTTACCTTCATACGCCTAGCCTTAATGGCACTAGTATCATAATAGTGGTAGTAGTAGTAGGAGTGGCAGTAGCAGCAACCGTGTTGTTTAGTGCTAGTATTACCAGAAGTAGCAGCAGTAATAATAGCAGCAATAGCAAGTACATGTTGCCGTTTGGCCGGTTGAACATCCCACTAATTACACCCCAAAAGTTTCACCTTGATACGGTAAGCCGTTCCAAAAATACTATAGATACGCCTATATCAGCAATCTGTATGCGCATAGTATGTTTTGATTTAGTTCAACTTCCTCCTTATTTCAGTTGAAAACGTATTCTTTTTAATAAAATTTCTGATAGTTTTTAATGAATGCTGGGAAATCCAACTCCTCTCCCTTTGAAATTTCTCTTCCCCCACGAAAGTTTCTTCTTGGAAAGCACTCCCAACAGACAATCCTCCACCCCCTGAAAATATTGTTATATTTTCCAATAGCCATATTATTTGTAAGCAATGGGCAAATTTCATATCTTGCAGCCCTTTCCCGGGGGCTGTGTGGGGTCAAGTCATCCTCAAATGCATAGTTATTAGATCTTTTGACCATGTTGAAGAAAATGGCTATCTGAAGATTTAGAACCTTGTTTGAGTAGCCCCATTCGTTGTCGTACCAAGATACTAGCTTAACAAATGTGTCAGTAAGCGCGATACCTGCTGTGGCGTCAAATACCGATGTGCGTGCATCGCCAAGGAAATCGTTAGACACAACAGCATCTTCAGTGTAACCCATGATACCTTTCAGCTCGCCTTCTGAGGCTTCTTTCATCGCTGCGCAAATTTCATCGTAGCTAGCCGGCTTCGCAAGATTTACAGTAAGGTATACTACTGAAACGTTTGGCGTAGGTACACGGAAAGCCATACCTGTTACCTTGCCGTTAAGCTCAGGGATAAAGGAGCGTTGTGGATCGCTTCGACTTTGACTGGGTCTGGTGATATTCCTTCGCTTGAGAATACAAAGCCGAAAAATGTGAGCTTGTCTTGATTGAACTTGCATTTGTCCCTATTGAGAGTGAGTCCTCTTTCTGAAAAGCGTTGAAAAACTGCTCTGAGGGTGCTATCATGTATGTTCGGCTTGCGTTTTTCCAAAAACTATCACGTCGTCGCTCATGTTGATAACATTTGGGATGTCTCGAATCTGGCCATGAATGGCTTGTTGAAAGATTTCACTGGCTGAGTTTGTCCCAAAATTTTGTTTCCTGAAGCGTCGAGGCCGAGGCAACGGCGGACCCAATTTTTTTGGGTGGCAACCCGGGTTCGCCGTTGCCAGCGGACTATGACGATTCCGAGATCACCGCAAAGATCGGCGCGGTGTTTGATTTCAACGAATCTTTGTCCGGCTACGCTCGCTTCAGTGAGGGCTTTAGGGCACCGCCGTACGACGAGGTGAACGTTGGCTTCACCAATTTCATCGGCGGCTACAAGACCATCTCAAACCCGGATTTGAACTCTGAGCGGAGTGATGGCTTTGAGCTTGGGCTGCGCTATCAAAGTGACGCATTGGCCTTTTCTGTGGCCGCGTTTCAAGGCCTGCCACCTGTAAGCCTAGCCGAGAGGTTAGCACGCTTGATTTGAAATCCTTTGTCCGTGGGAATAGGGGTTCCAGTCCTAGTGTAGCTAATTATTTGAATTGGAATGGGGGTCAGTGGCGTGACTGCAAGCTCAGTTAGCGTTAGCGTTGCTCAGTTAAACGTGGGGAAGACAAAAAGGAAGAGTGAGTGAAAGGACAGGATGGTTGGCCCCCAACCTCCATCCCTATACTTTATGGCTGAAGGACAATCGAAAGCAGATCAGCACTGCCTATAGGAAATGTAAAGTCCAGTGCCGTATTCTTTAACTTTTTAAGGACTAGACGTAAAACATTCAGTCAACACTATAATGAAGGTGCTGAATCTGATTCTGGGTTCAAAATTTTCGTACAAACAAATTTTCGTAAATTTTGAAAACGAGGCTCTTAATTGAAAAGGTGTCTATGATGCCGAATTTCTAAATTGGAAAAGTTTCTTAATGTTTTTTCATTTCTTGTTTCATAGTGATAAGTATGTTCAAAATCTTAAAATAAAGGTTGATTTAAAAGGTATCCCATGACACTTTGATATAAAGTTTAGTGCACTTGTTGCACTTGGATACAATGTTTTAGCAAATAAGGTATACAGTAGGCTATGTTCACACTGCTCCGTATTCGTTTTTATCCGTTTTCATATTGATTCGTTTTACCTGTCCACACTGCTCTAGGTTAGCATGAAAGCGCTATGAAAACGATGAAGCGAATTGTCACGAGCAGCCCTTTGGTTTCATCGGCTGCTCCTTTGCTGCAAAGATTAGGATGGCTTTCAGTTGACAGGCTAGTCAACAGAGAAACATCTACCATGGTATATAAGTCCCTAAATGGACTTGCACCCGACAGCCTTTGTCAGATTTTTCCCGATTATCTGATGTTCACAATCGGGTGTTACGCAACACTAAGTTGGATCGACATAAGATGACCAAATTATTTGCAGGGCTAGTGAAATCAATCGGTAAAAGGGTTTCTTATTGTTCTTTGTCACAGTCTTGGAAGCAGTTCTTAAGCCCGCCGTGCTTGAAATCAATGGTTCTTGAGAAGCTTACAGAGCAGGAAATTACAAACATTTTTTTTTTGTCTTTACAGAATTCTTCGGTAGGTTTTGACCATATTTCTGCTAAAGTAATCAAACATATCCTTCGACCGATTATCACACCACTTTGCCCTTTGATTATCAGGTCATTTTAACTAGGAGTATATTTCTAAGGTCTTAAATTCGAAAGTGTTTAGAGAGCCACTGGTCGCAGGGCAATCCGATTGTCGGTCGCCATTTCTCAATCCGATATCAGCCTCTTGTGGTGACGCATTAGTTATTCCAATATTTGGTGTTACGAGAGGCGCCTGGTGGCGAAAATGTACTTGTACACTCGAACCTTAACTAAGAGAGTAAGTTGATAACGACGGATAGGTTGAGACAGGCAGAGAACGAGAGATCTGCTCTTTAGCTAACAGTCGAAAAACGGCTGCAGCTAATTCCTGTACCATGGTCAACCATCACAGTATGATTGCAGTGAATCAGTAAATTATGCACCATGCAGTGTTGAAAGGCATATTTTCAATAGTAGAGAGTAATTGGAGAGCAACTACGCTCCGGCACCGACCATATTCCCAAACACATCCAATCAAAATTTTGAGATAGCCGTTTTGTTCGACGTAACTGAGAAGTCCAAAAATTATGTCTTTGAGGATGAATCTCCCCCAGAGCCATCAGGGTAAGGGCTCCCAAAATGCATATGATAGAAATTTTGAGATGGCTATTTGTTGTCGTAGAACCTTCAAAGAAGGTTCATTTGATTGAAAATTGACAGGGCTAATACCCTTTGTAATATTCAAAAGTGATTAGAGGTTAGCAAGCCCCAGCGGGTCCTTCTTGGGCTTGACCTTCTCCAGCTTCTTGATCAGGGCCGGGTCGAAGGCACCGGCCAGGACGTCGATCGCGCCCTCGCGGTCGTACCAGATGCGGATGTCGTCGAGCACGGATGTCATACGCGACTGGAGCTTGTCGGCGGTGCGGGTCAGGAGGGCTACGGCGCCGTCGGCGGCGAAATACATGCCCTGGAACATCGTGTATCCGCTGGTGTCGTAACCGGTCAGGTAATACATGCTCTCCTGACGGAAGATCAGCAGTCCGTCGAGACCTTCCTGAGCCATGGCGGCTCGGACACGAGACTGCCAAGCACCGGCCCAACGTGGCGCGCAGACGGACGACGGCGACGACGCTATTCCTGCTCGAACGCGCCGTCCGCACTGACCCGCGCCCGCCGCCGTGTGCGCAGCCAGCGCCCGGCCACGAGGTCGAGCGAAGTGCCGTCCTGGTAGCCCCGAGTCAGGTTCTCGCCGTACACGGCCAGAGCGCCGACCACGCCCGGAGCCACCGGCTCATCGCGCGCGTCGAGCAAGGCAACCATCGTCTCGGCGACGCGGCCAACGAGCCCGGGGCAGGGCCCGGCGACTTCGACACACTCCCACCCGTCGAGTACCGGCAGGCTAGGCTTGACATCATCGTCAATAAACCAGCCTCGATAGCTTGAATTGGCCTCAATCATCCAAAGATCCGGAAAATTGCGTGCAATATACAGATAGGGATGTACGCTCCATTTTTTGTTTGGACCGCCAATCCAGTAAACTCTTATTTTATTTTCTATTTCCGGCGCGTCGTGAAGGGCCTGAGCTAAATCCTCCAGGCCGCCCCATATCAGTATCCATAAAGGTTGACTGCTCTCGGCTTTTGCCTTTTGGACGATCCATTGAGAACCTTCGGAAGGCTCGCTCCAGCCTTGGGAGGGAGCGGTGGATTCAGCGCCCTTGCGGTGTGTCAAAACCCAATCTGGGTAGTTGAGGTTTGCTATAGGGGGCCAATCAGGCAAATCTGAGGTGGTGGGGATGGGCGGAGGAGGAGTGGAGTATACAACCTCTGATTACTCTGAATCTTAAAAAGGGGACTAGGACTTCTGATCACCCATCCAATGAGTCCCCTCTTCGGAGGGAACCCATTGGATGAAGTATATATACATCATATGCCACCGGGACATAACTTACAACTCTTGCCCTGAGGGGTTTAGGGGAGCTGTCATCCTCAAACACATAATTTCCAGATCTTTCAGTTACGCTGGACCAAATGGGCCTCGACGGTGCGGCGCGTGCTCGAGGCGGCGGCCGAGCGTGACCTGCGCGTCGTGCTGCTCGACCGCCCCGACCCGCTCGGCGGTGGGGAGCCACGCGGGCCTGTGTCCGAGCGCGCGCTCGCCTCGTTCGTGAACCACCACCCGCTGCCCGCGATGCACGGCATGACGCTCGGCGAGCTGAGCACCGGCCTCATGGACTGGATGAGCGTGCCGGTGCCGACGAGCGGCGGCACCTGCTACGAGCACGCCGACGCCGTCTCCATCGACATCGGCGTCGGGCTGAGCCCCGAGGCGGCCCCGTGGGCCCACCTCTACAACAACGCTCATGAAATTATTGCCTGCTTTTAGGTTCAAAATCTTATCAATAAATTTCACTTTTCTTCTGGTTTTGGCATGGTTCATTTGTTTAGTTACCATAAGGCAGAGACAAAATGTATGTAACGCGGACGTCCAATTGAAATAATTTTTTGGTACCACTTAATTTGATGCTTGTGCTCGTCTATCCTCAGTTTTTCAGGCTTCTAACACGCAGTAACGTCATCATATAACGAAAAGTCACTCGGAAACCCGAACCCTTTGTTTAACATTGGAAGATAGGGCATTTACACATCCATTTCATATACCTCTTTACTGCAAAGTCAGGGTGAGAATGTTGAAATCGCCAAGATCGACGCGCTAAGGGCGCAATACGGCCTCGATCGTCCGATGATTGAACAATATCTGGTCTGGGCCTGGGGATTGCTGAACGGGGATTTCGGGTTCTCGTTCGAATACCAGCTGCCCGTCGCCGACGTGGTGGGAGATCGATTGTTTCTCACCCTGGTGCTGAATTTCACCACCATCATCTTCATCTGGATCGTGTCCTTCCCGATCGGCATCTACTCGGCAACGCATCAATACAGCTGGGGCGATTACGGGCTTACCTTCATCGGCTTTATCGGCCTCTGGAAGATGCCATTTATCAAAAGAAATCCGTTGAGATGTTTCAAACAGGCAACGCTCTATTTATAGGTAATCTGTGTACTTACAATTTATTTTCCTAAAATTTACTATCATAGTTTATATTAAAGCAGGTCAGATTACTGCAAAATTATGTAATACCTAAAATGGTGGAAACTGGTACTTGTTTAAAGAAGTTAAGTCAGCAACGACAACTTACGTTTGACACTTCTATTTCTCTTAATAACCTACCATAAACGGCTGTATGCTTGTTTTTTCTTGTACTTTGAAATGTCAGGGAGGGTAATAAAGGCAGAATTATGTTGGCCCGTGGTGTGCAACCGTACATCAGTCCACAAGGCCCCCGCCAGGCACCGCTGCAGCTGAACGAAGCCCAGCATCGCACCCTCCCGCTGATGGAGGCGCCGGAGGGCCGGGTAGGCATAGTCAGAGGGGCCATCCCGGGGGGGTCGCCAGACCCCTTGCTCCACACCCGCATACTGTCGCGGCCGCCGCTTCGCAAGTCGTCTAAGCGCAATCAGTCGTAGCCGCTCCCGCACCATGTGTTTCCCCTCATCCAAGGGCCGTACCCGCATGTCCCATGTCGTCCCCGTCTCCCGGCACCGCCATAACACCCCATTTAAGCTTATGCTTAAATCATTTATCTTCTAAATTTTTAAAATAAAACTGTAATTGGCTAACTTTGTCTGTCGTTGCAGCATTGGGAGTGCATTTTATTGTTTACATTTAAGCTTATGCTTTAATCATTCATCTTTTAATTTTTGTAAATAAAACTGCAGTTGGCTAACTTTGTCTGTCGTTGCAGAATTGGGAGTGCATATTATTGTTTATATAAGTTTATGCTAAAAACTTCCATCATTTAATTTTTGCGAAATTGAATTGCATATGTTTGTAAGTATCTCCCTTTTTTATTTGCAGGAGATCTTGATCGATAATCACTTTTTTGCATCGGTGGCACTGATCTGTCTCCGGTTTTTTTTTCCTTTTTTTTTCAGCAGGGGTAGCGGGCTACCAGAACATCATAGAGAGTTGCATAATGGCTCAGTCAAAAGCTCATATCAATATTTCTCATATCAACGTGCTTTTTTAAATATTTCCGCCGTCTGCAAGTGCCATATGGCATTGAATTGACAGTTTTTGTGCCATTTCTAAAGGAGTGGGGCTAGTGGGCTACCAAAACATCATAGACAGATTTTTATAGCTCATATAAAAGACATTGCTCATATCCACGTTTTCCCTGTAGGATCTCCCAAACCAGCAACCTCCTGCAACCAGGCACACACAACGACGTGCCATATTCATCAGCTTCACACTAGAATTGTTGCAATAAGGAACAGCAAATTGTCCAGGATGCATGTACTTGGAGTAACACAAGGATAAACTTGAAGAATTAATTAGTACAACTATTCACTGACAATGTGACCCCAGCAGAGAATATTATGATCTAAAAATATTGGATCGTTGGCCTTCTCCGTCACAAGTGATATTTAAATAGCAATCCTAACAGAAAACTCAAACGAGATGAAACTAGCAGCTGACTGAATTTGGAACTGTAGCCGGGAAACGGAGATATTTTTATAATTTTAAGAATCATTTAAAATAAGAAGGGTAAAAACAGCTTGTTTCTACCACTTTATGCATAGAGTTTTACGTAAAGTTTCACCATTTTTTTTTGCATTTTTTACAATAAACAAAGGAACTACCAAACATATTATTTAGTTCAGAATTGGTTTAATATGCATGTTCACTTAATTCACGGCTGCTTTACGGCTAAACTTTGAAGGACAGCCAGTAATTATGCCTTCTTGTCGTTAGATATCAGGTAGATTGAAAGCAGATCGAAAGGGTTTGGTAGTTAAGCAAAAGAGATTGGTTGGACAGCGGAAACGGATTGGCTCGATGTCACCAGTGCCAACCTGGGACCCGCTCTCCCGCACGGTATGCTGGTCGTGCAAGACGGCCGCAATATATCCCCGCCTGACAAGCAGAACTTCAAGCTCGTGCCGTGGGAAAGAATTGCCGAGGCAATGGGCCTGGACTTGAGTTCGGGATACGATCCGAGAGAAGCGCACTAGCGTGAGGCCAGCGCTGTGAAATCCTTGCTGAGATTCTTCGCCGCGGGTAAAGACCAGCCGCGCATAACGGACACGGCTCTGATTGACGAGCAATTCCGCTATTACCGGCGCAATGTTCTTGTACCATAGAGCACCTCTTCTACACTTGGCACTAATTTCTAATTTACATTTTTTTTTTCTGCCCTTTATCTTACTATTATAACTCAACCCCAAAAAACACTTAAAAAGGATATAAAAGAAACAAATATCTAAAATAAATATTATAGTGGTTTAGACCAAATATTCTGCCTTTCTTTTGGACAGTAGGTACAATATTCCAAAATCTCTTCTTTTCTTTTTTTTTATTTGTCATACTTTCCCTTTGGCTGCTCAATTTTACATGTGGGGGAATTTTCCCGAGGGAAATTGTCTGCGGGAGGGGAGAGAATTTCTGGGGGATACTAGCGAAAAAGGCGGCTTGTAGCTTCTAAACTCGCCTCGTTTACCCGAATCTATACGATAGGAAACAGGTTTTCGTGTCCTAATCTATCAAAAGGAACTAATTGGAAATGGAGCTTAATGTTTTTTGTTTGTTTTTTATTCCGCCTTCTCCTTGGCCTCTCCATTTCTGTTAGTCAAGTATAATCATTATTACTTACGAATGGGAGTAATCTTATGCGAGGACGAAAGAACCAAAATGTTGTCATTTGACATTTAAGGGACGTATCTATCAGCGTTTAAGTGCACAAAAAAAAAAAAAAAAAAACTCGTCCCCCGAGAGGCAAGTACTTTTTCTTGATTTGGGGAACGGTCCTCCCATAAGTGGGGATTGAAATAGCTCAAAATTTTATGTCCGATCGGCTAGAATCTTTCAAGAGTAGTTTCCTGGGTACAGGTGACCAAATGTATTTTTGCTTTTCTTTTAGGGGGAGGGACGATTCTGAAAGTTGTCCCTAAAATCTTTTTTTTCTCGTGGAATACAACCATATATTCTGGGGCAAAAGGGAACCTAATGTAAAAAGAAAACGATTTAGGGGCAATGTCCCCACCCTTAAAATGAGACCCGAAAATTCTTTTTTTTTCTGGTCACCTCTTTTTTCTATGTTTTTGTGTGTGTGTTGATAAAGACTTCTGGATGTGAAGCTAAATATTAAGACTTGTAATTGTATTTAAAAAAAAGAATGATAAAAAGATTCAACTTCATTCTTAATTAAAAATGTTTACCTCTTTGTATGGTATCTTTTGATCTTATATTAATTGAAATGGGAAGTCAGCGTGATCAAAGAAATAATTTTTTTTTCTCTTATCCATTTTTCTAATTTCCTTTTTCTACTATTTGCTTTTTTTTCTTCTTCTTTTCCCTTTCTCACCTTTTTTTTATATTGTTCTAACACGATGTCCTTAATCCCTTCCCTGAAAAAATCTCCCCCTCCCAAACAAAGATCCAGGTTACAGCCCTTGGGATTACACATCAATTTCTACCTCCACCCTCCCATTGTTGCTACCTGAGAACTAATTCTGTATTTATCTGATAGCTCAATGAGAGTTAGAATGTTTTGGCATTAAAATATAACCTTTGAGGTATCTGTCTCCCTCCCTAACTACAAAACAATCAGAGAATCCCATTGTAGAGGTTTAAAGCCCTTATATGCAAATGTTCGGAATTGTATATTTTTTTGCCAGAAATTGATCATGGATAAAAACAACAGCAAGCAAAACAACAGTCAAAATTGAAATTTTTGCAAAAAAAACGAAACTTATGAATTTTGAAATCAGGATTTCCGGTATAATTTATTAAAAATTACGAAACATATGGATATTTTGATTAGACTTTCGAAGAGATAATATGAAGTTCTATCTGGATTCACGTTTAATTGATTTCTAGAAAGTTTATGTCCCAGCTCCAAAGCTAGGACATTTTTTTAGACAAAATGTAGGGATTTCACAAAATCAAAACCAGAAAATGGAAAAATGTCACTGATGCAATTTTATTTTGGAACAATAATGTCAACTCCATTCTTATGAAATCGAGATCTGTTAAGATTTGAATATTAGAAGCAAAGATGGTGTTAGTGGACAGTTTTTTCCAGACATGAAGCCAACATTATTCATATATATCTCTTCACTGACTTTATTAAAAGTTTTAGCCATTGTTTATATATTTTCATTTCATCTCTTGCCTTGTCCAGATTTACAAATTAGAACGAAAGAAAGTTCTTAAGCCGAACTTGCCAGACATGACAACAAGCACCAAAGAGAGATAAAACTCCACAAAAAAAACCTCAAACGAGACTGCGGTCAGTAAAGAGAAAAGAGATGAAAGATTAAAACAACGCGGATACTTCGCCTATATCTAGGAGGACAACTGCTAAAGGGCGTAAGATCCAGATCTATGGGCAACAGCCTCTGGAAAGGGCTGCCTCGCCCCCTTTGGGGTACCTGCGAGACTGAGGACAATGCGTTCAACTGTATTCCCGCTTGAGGAGTGGCACTCCCGAGTAAATTATAGCCTAGTAAGCGAGACAGCATTCGTATGGGATTCTGATTAATGGATAATTCTTCTGGGCTTGGTTGGTTTTGACGGGAGTTTTTGGTCTGAATAACCCTCGTCCTAGCTAATTTATCTACTAGGGTTGCCTCCCGTAGTGTTATAACATTTATAGTCATAAATTAATTGCACTTACGGCTCACTGACACAGAGATCTTGCAACTGCCGAGGCCTAGCTAGCGTTAATCCGAACTAATCAGATTCTTCATAAATATATATTACAGCAACAGCTGTTCCGAAGCCACATAATCTTGGGCCAGTTACCGAAGTTGATCCCATTACCTGTTTGCCACAGCTACAACCTTTTTTAGGGAGATGCCTAGTGTGGTCCTTTGACCACAGCTTTCAACAGACCACGCGGTTTTCTTCTCAGGAAATTATGAATTTCAAGGATTACGTCAAGCCAAACTTCACTCTACAAAAAGCGCGAAAGGGCTAGGTTTGACATGGTCATACTTTGAGTTTAACCTGGTCACCACAGGCCATATAAGCTGTTTGACATGCACATCTCTCACAATATCAGCAGCTTTTGAACTCTTATTCACGGCATCACAAAGGGCTTTATCAGCATCGGTGGATACAAGCAGGTTGATTCTAGTGTTGATTCTATTCCACAAGGCACCTGCAGGTTCTTTAAAAGAGAAACATTTTTTAAGGAGAAACATTTAGCACTGTTGTTTCAGATGATCCTTGTTTGTGGTGTAGTCCCTTTACAATTTTCCATCGGACAAATAACTCCCATCCCTAAAAAGGGCACCATCGAAATAGCCCAAATACTTCACGTACACCGCACGGCTGTTGTGATGCACGCTGCCGTAATAGCCGCGGTTGTACCATTCGTGGCCCAAGGTGTCTGGCAGTTCAATTTGTTCAGCAATTTCTTCTTTGTTGTAGCCTTTGTTGGCTAAGCGCAAAGTTTGATCGTGAATGTATTTGTACAGATCGCGTTGCTTTTGTAGGTATTCAACTGCTTCAGCTTGACCCCAAATAGGCCAATGATGGCTAGCAAACTGAATTTCAAGGCGTTCTCCAAAACGTTCGATACTCTCGTTGATCTGCGCTGCCCACTCCGCTTCCGCCGCGAAGAGGGTTTCGGCGGCGCTGTCGGGACTGTCGCCCTTGCCCTTTTCCAGATCGGCCGAAACCGGCAGGTCGGTCGCGGCGGCGATCTCACGGCAATGGGCGATCATCGGCTCGAACCCGACATCCCCGTCAGCGAGACCGCGCGTGAAGGCGTAGCCGGCCGATGTCGTCGCCAGAGCCTTGAAGCCAAGCGACGCGAGCAGCTTCGCCATGCCGATGTCCGACGGATTGGGAATGACGAAGGCTCCGGGGCCGCCGTGTAATGCCCGAAAAACCGCTCCTGTCTCCGCCATAGCGCGTCCTCCTTTCCAAATATCTAAGCTCGAGCTGTGCTATTTTTCTATAAAAAAAGCTTCATAAAGCTGTTTTATGCAAATAGTAAGTAATTTATTTTAGTAAGGATAGCTCCTAACCACCGAGTTATAAGGAGCCCTTTCAGAAACTTTTAAATGATTAAGTTTCTTAATATACTAAATATTTTCTAAATGTACAAGCCGGGCTTCAGGTTTTCCTATAGAAAGGTATTTATAAAATTCTTTCATAAAGATAGGAAAACGCATATGTAATTATTTTAGTTCTTATTCACGTACTTCTAGGGAAATATAGTCGAAATTTTAGAGATGCCGCCGCCAATATCGAGTTTGCGCAGGCTCGACAGGACGTCGAAGCCGAGGCCGCCTGCGCCGATCATTGAGGCGATGATCACCATGTTGAGCGTCAGCATGATGACCTGGTTGACCCCGACCATGAGCGTTGGGGTTGCCGAGGGGACCAGCACCTTCCACATCAATTGGCGTCGTGTGCAGCCGGCCATACGGCCTGCCTCGACAATCTCCTGCGGTACGCCGTGGAGCGCGACGATTGTCACCCGCACCATGGGCGGCATGGCATAGATCACGGTAGCGATCAGCGCCGCGACGGGGCCGAAACCGAGGAGTTCTTGGCCTTTATTTTCAATTTTCACATCTTAATGTGAGCTTTTACTTATATTCTTTTTCTGGTGTTGTGCTGAAGATGGCCCTTGGACATAGGGCCGAAATATCCATTGATTTGAATACCTCTGTCTTGGAAAAATTTCCCTATTGTTTCTAAGTTGTGCTTGTTTGATATGGAAAGGCAGTGTGGTCTTCATTGTTATTTATATCAATGATATTATCAGTTATGATAGAGCAGCACTGACTGTGACATTGCTTGTATGCTCTCTTAATGCCTGCATGTATATTGTTTTTTTTTTATCTAACTGAAACTCCCCCTTAAGCTTAATATGACCTTTACTTTTCTTTAAAAAACTTCTTTTTTGGAAAGTTTTTTTTAATAATTTTTGTTCAATTTTGATTGCCAGAGTTTGATGTTTTTCAAAATTCCCTGTTTCATATTAATTTTTTTATTCTAAAATAAATTAACAGTCTTGGCACGCAGTAATAAAATTAAACTGAATATTAGATATATAATGATATTAATCGCTGAAAGCTCACCAGCTTAATTTTTGCTTCACTTAGGGCAAGATTTAAGGCTTTGACACTTTTGGTTTCACTGCAATTTTCATTTTATTTTTAATGTTGTATTAACGAAGTTCATTTTAATTCAAAAATCAACGGATCAATCGAAGTTTTGAATTAAAATCAACTTGGTGGGCTGTATCCTTTTTTCGAATAATAATACCCTTCAGAGTAATTAAATGATCTGATGATGATAATGACAAAAACCGTCCCTTAGGCCCTTCCCAAGTTAAGAAAGAACTATGCATCAATCATTCTGATGGTTCAACTATTAATGAACGCCATCTAGTCATTTTTTTTAAGTTCAGGCAAGGTAAATAGATGGTACTCGAGCTAAAACGCAAAAATTCAAAATGTCATTTGTTTGGTGTCAACTTTATCGCGAACTCCGGCAAGTTATTTCCATCCATGCTAATAGGTAAGACAGTAAAACCATATTTATCTGCAAACCGCTTT
Source organism: Alatinidae sp. Z8VKAUB7J3 (assembly GCA_010016025.2). Taxonomy (NCBI): domain Eukaryota; kingdom Metazoa; phylum Cnidaria; class Cubozoa; order Carybdeida; family Alatinidae; species Alatinidae sp. Z8VKAUB7J3. The sequence goes on from JAAAKM020721499.1 coordinate 60,433,383, forward strand.
AAGGTTGGGGAAAATAATTTACAATGATCACATTCACCAGCATAAAAAAAGAATATCCCATGTGTTTTACTAAGTTCTTTTATTAATTTATCTCGATGAGCAGCATCTTTATAATCATGTTGTTTTCTTGCAGCATGATCAACTGGATATTTTAAGTTATAATTTATATCGGGATTATGCCCAACGACCACCTGGTCATTTTCTTGATATCTTTGGGAAATATCCATAAACAATATAGCTAGCATGGTGAAAACATTTAAAATGTATTCTGTTTTCACTAAATCGCAAATCGTGTTCTGGCCCTGAAATGGGAAAGGGGTTATCAGCCCGACTCATGTTAGTTTTTGCTTGTTTTGAGTTAGACTCGGCCATTTCTTTAATTTCTGTCCGTTTTGAGTTTCATTTATTTAATTATAGTGACTTGTGGTAGTTTTACGCTTACAAGATTATTTGAATCTATTTTTGTTCATTCTTGGCTTAATGGAACTCTTCAATTTTCTTTGAAAAACTTGTCTTTTGGAAAAAAGTTTTTAAAATAATTTCTGTTCTTTTTTTATTGACCTTCTCTCTTCAAGTGTTAATCGACGAGGACCGAGACTATTACTGGAGCTGGAACTGATACTTGACGCAAAGAACTGCAAATACTTGTTCTTCTTGCGTTTGCTGACCCGGCTCTGATTATGAATGCTGTTTGAAGAACAGCTTTCTTGTCGAAGAAAGAAGCGTGAATATTCAAAGGAAGTGATGTCCTTACGGACTGTATCCGAGTGGGACCAATCCAATGTTAGGGGACAAGAATCACGACACCATGGATGATCACCCACAGTGACTGAGTATTCACGGATTTCCACAGCATCAAATTGGACCGTTCGGCGTCGAACTCGGAATCGTCTTCTCGCTGGGACTACTCGGAGGCGCGTACATAAGTTTCGAATTATTACTACTGGGTCTCGTATTTCCGACCAGCTGAAATTCAGGCGCATAGTTTGATTCGTTGAAATGCGATTAGGGTTCGTTCGGGGTAGTTCCGGTGAAATGACCAATAAAGTTAATGAGCAACCTAACAACGTGCTGAACCGGACAGCTTACAGCAAGCTTTTTCGAAGCCGCTGCGCAAGTTTCGCTCCGAAAAAGCTTGCTGTAATCTGCCGGTTAGCACGACGTTAGATTTAACGAATAAGATGCCTGAAATTTTTGCCGGTTTTTCCTTGATCGGGGGGAGGTTACAGGGGGGGGGGGGGGGGGGGCTTTGGGGGGGGGGGGGGCAATGAATCCACGGCAAAGAGGGGAATATATTCTTCGGTGGGGGATAGCACTTATCGAAATCTCCTCACCTCCCCCCCCTATCTGATTGAGAAGTCGAGAGTTAAGATGTGAGAAAACATATGCCAGTTAAATAAAAGTATATCTACGTACATAGAGGAGGGGTTCGGAAAATTTTCCAAAACTACCAAGATGGTAATAACACACCCTTCTATGAGAAGTCAGGGAAAATACATGAAAACTTCCCTAGCTGAGTTCTTTGCACTAAAGCATACGGAATTTGGAGAACTTCTCCGATTGCAACAGCCCTGGTGTTCTCAGATTGGCACAAACAGGCAGCAAATATGTTCACTCGTGAGGAGAGAGGCCCCGAGACGACCACCAAGGCTGGATGGGACTTGAGTAAGTAAGTAAGTATTTAAAATATCTTGTAGTCTATGAATTTCTTTAGTCATACGGTATACTCTTTGATGATTGTCTTTAATATAACTGTAAAATCACTGGATGGAAGAGAAAAAGATATACTCTTGTGCGTGTAAGACGGTATACCATATTCAAACCAGGCCTTGCCATAACATAAAGAAAGAAAACGATAAAAATGGGGTTTTTAAAGACCATATGAGAATACTGAAGAAAATACAGAAAGCGAATATTTCGATAGAACAACCGCCTTTCTTCGTCAGCATGAACAAAATACTATAATCAAGTAAGAAACAAAAACCATAAAACAAGCGCAGAAAGTACAAAAAAACAAGAGCTAAGAGCTCATATGGCACTTGTGACGAGGCTAGAAGAGCTAAGAGCCAAGAGGTCATATGGTATGAGCTCTAACAAAGTTCTATGAATCAATAGATTGATTTAAAAAGGAAAATAAGAGGGTTCATTTGGTGAATTTTATTTCCAAATTCATTTTGCATGTTACAACTTGATTCTACATTTTCTCTGTTTTTTTTTTCACTATCCTCTTACGTCTTAAACCCGAGTCTCTCGTCTTCTCTGTAATTGTCGTCTCCGTTCTCTCTCACTTTAATGTTTTTTAATATAATAGATGTAATATTTTTTTGCATTTTGAAGAACAGAATTTACTCGCTTATGTTGTGCTATTGATTAAGAAATGTTTATTTCTAATAAAATTGTTCTACTACTACTACTACTATGATTGAAACAATCATAAATAAACAAGAGCTAAGACCTGCGTGTGGTCATCCTGGGACAGGATCCCTACCACGGTCCGGGGCAGGCGCACGGGCTCTCGTTTTCGGTGCCGGCAGGCGTTCGTTTTCCGCCCTCGCTGCGGAATATCTTTGCCGAACTTGCGAGTGACTTGGGCTGTGATCCGCCCGTGGCGGGCGATCTGACGGGATGGGCTCGGCAAGGTGTGCTGCTGCTAAACACGGTGCTCACGGTGCGGCAAGGCGAGGCGCATTCCCATCGTGGAAAGGGCTGGGAGCAGTTTACCGACGCCGTCATTCGCGCCGTGAATCGTCGGGAGCCAAGGGTTGTCTTTGTGGCTTTTATAAACACCACTTCAACTTTAAAAAAAGAAAACCCTTTTAAATCATTATCTCTGTTTCTTCATTTCTCTTTGTCTTGATTGTCATTGGTTAGTAAAATGGTTACCATCAGTTACCGTTGCAAATGGTGAAAATTTTCAGTGCTGAATTCCTTTTGGTAATCTACTTAAAATTGTCTTGTTTATTGATAGATGGAAAGTGATGAATATAGACGAAGAAAAATAGAAGAGCAGCTGAAGCAGGAAGAAGAAGAGGAAAAAATGAAGAAGTAAAAACGAAAAATCAAGCTTTAATTATATACTTCTTAATGCTCTCATAGGTCTTTTAAGCAACAAGCACCTACATAGTTTAGAAAACATTCCCAATGACGTAACATGCACCTGCTGGCTGTCATGGAATGACGGAATAGAGCTCCCGTGAAAAGCAGGGATAGGAATGCATTTCAAAGTAAGGATATGGGTGTCATGGAATGGTCGGATATGGGTGTCGTAGAATATATTGGGCCAACATTACTGCCAGCTGATCCAAAACGTTTGCGCGGTAGGCTAACAAGGAAGTAAAAGGTAAGCATATGAAGCAAGTACCCTATCCTCATTCAACCAAGAGAAATGTGATTATTAGCAGAAGAACTAAGACAAACAAAATGTTTATCTCGAAATTTTGATTGGAGATGTTGATGGAAATGGTGGGCGTGTAGGAGGAGGGGGGCACTGGTTGCTCTCAAATCACTTTTGACTTTTAAAAAGGGCCCTTTAACTTCCGATTTCAAATCAACGAAGCCCCGTCCTAATTTTATACGACCGGCCATTCCATAAAAACTTTACGTGCCCTCATGTTATAACTTACAACCCAATCCCCAGGACGCTGGGGGGTCGTGTCAATCCTATATTTTTCGGCATTATTATATTTTTTGGACTATTGTAACAAAATCACTATCTCATAATGTCCTATAGTCATACGTTGTTGTATGTCGTAGAACATATGTAGACCCCACATATTCATTCAAATTAGATTTCACTGTCTTACGAAAAGAATTCCTTATTGTTCTTCTTGTTGTTGATGTTTATGACGGAAAGGCAGTGTGGGCATCGTCGTTGTTTACGATTGTCGACAGACACACACACACATATTTCAAAAGGTATATGAGGTCCTCAGAAATCTAAATATATTGTCTAATTACATCATCTCTAGAATTGAAAGTAACTGCAACCTAAGTAAATGTGAGTTTGCTTCCCTTTATACTTTTAAGAACTTCCCTCTGATCACGTCCCAGTGGCCGAAGTCGGAGCTGAGGATAGCCCGTATCCGCGCCGCGTGGGGGTTGATCCGCCGATCGAAGCCGAGCGCGTTCATCGGGTCGTCCGCCTCGCAGCCGAACCGGAAGTTCCGCTCGAAGATCGTCTTCAGGTCGGTCGAGGCCGTGATCCCCGCGCGCTCGAAGTCGTCACGGAAGAGGCCGGGGCCCGAGAGATGGGAGAGGCCCTCCTCCAGCTCGTCCAGATGCTTCTTGAAGCGCTCCGAGCCGTGGGACTCGAAGAGCCTCCGGATCAGATCGCGGTCGATCCGGTCGGGGTCGCATATAGTTTTTGAAATTTTTCATCTCAATGCTCTTTTCCTCAAAAGTAGAAGTTGTAGCTGACGTAGTAGTGGTAGAAAGAAGAAACCAGTAGAAAGAAATGTAGAAGTGATTGTAGAATGTAGAAGTGCACATGTTGCCTTTCGGTCACGTGATCTTCCCGTTTAAGTATTCTCTAAAAGTTCCAACGTAATACACAAATCAATTTTTGTGATATGTTCTTTTGACAGTGTTCATGCACATAGCGTCTTTTGATTTAATTCAAATTTCCTCTCAATATTGTAAGTGGAGGAGTGTGGTAGTAGTAGCAATAGTGCTCGATTATCAGGGAAATATTTTTCATTAAGTCTTATAGAGTCGGTAACGGATGAAAATCCTTGTTGATGTTGGTTTTATCAGATAGGAGCAGTGATTTGTCGATCTGTCTCGTACAAAAAAAAACTTTATGTGACCCTCTATCATTGGTAGAAATTTCAGCCCGTTTGGTCGAGAATTGGTGAAGATATTTAAATTTCTTATCGTTTCGCTACTTATGGCCCAATCTGTATATCAGAACTACCTGAAAATCTGTGAATATTAGGCATGACAAAATGTTGTCCCACAAGCAAAGTGTCAAATTGATGATAGTTTAGTTGAGAAGTTATTTTTATAGCATCAGAGACAAAAAACTAAACTTTGGCCTAAAGATCTGGGTATTGAGACGGGCATATTCCCTTGTATAGACAGAATTGTTTATGTTCGTTCTAGGTTTTAATTTCACTCTTTACCTCCCATTGAATTTTATTTCTTCAGTTTCTGTTCGCTTTTAATAGCATACCCAGGGTTACTTCTAATTTGAGGTGATCTATATTTATGCTTGTATATATTCCTTCTAGTGATGGGAGTCAGAAGTTAGATCTGTAATTATTTTAACAATTATTTAATGCATCTGAATCACGTCTCTTAGATGTTTAGTCTTTTTGTAATTTTTTTTTTTTATTTAGAGGAGGAATTCCCCCTATTGACACCAATGGATGGTGTCCATCCCATTCCTGCCGTATAATACGCTCGTTACTCAAAAACTAAGTTCGTGTCTGCATATATGATGGGAGGAGGGGGTCCATCTGATACTGGCTTTATGTAGATTTAAAAGTTATATGTCTTTATGTGTACTTTTTCCATTTGACCTCCGTCTAAACTTAAGATTCAGGATACAGTACTTTACTTGGGTCTTTTTGGTTGGGGATTAAAACACTGAGGTGTGATGGGTTTTGAGGGGATTTTATCTTTTAATTTTCTTCCCTGATTTATAAGGAGGTATATACTTAATTAACTTAGTCACCTGTAATTAAATTTATCATATACTGGGGGAGTTTAACTCTTACTTGGTTGCTTGCTTCATTGTCTCATCCAGGACATTTTTCTGTCTTTCTCAAAATTGCTACTTGGATCATGATAGAAGTAAATCAAAAGAGCATATCTTATTGCAAAGGAAAATAATTCACTGTATTTGATCAATCTTAGTAATGACAATTAATTGTAATCCTAAGTACATAACAAATGTGTATTGTTGTCAATGATGCAGTATTAATTTGACATCTTAACTCTTTACTCTCTCCCGTGAAGTCCCCATTTCCCTAAAGTCTTTTATTAGGATCTCGGCCCATCCCATTCGGGGATGCTCTGCTCTTCATTTGACTCTAGATGGATGGCCAATAAGCATAATTCTCGGCAAGCTATTACCCTTCCCCCGTAGAAGATGACTTGTTCGCTTTAACCTTTCTCTCATTACAGATCTTGAAGAAAGTGGGGTCGTTTAACGTATATACGTATATTTGTTTTTATACTTGATTGATTAGGAAAATTACACTTTACACATTTTTTTTCAGAATTCATTTTATTTAAAGCTAGCCTTCCCATTACTGTTTATGTATCTTCCAGCCTGATATTGTACCATTTCATCGATATCACTGATTTCGGGCTGCAAGCTAAAAACTGCCATGTCGCTGCCTTTGTTGACGTATTTACACTATTTGATTGCCTTTACGGAATTACAGTATTCAACGTTTACGTGAGTATTAAGCGTTTTTGATAATAAAGGTGAACATGGAACAACCCACTGGTTATCTACTTCGATGGTGGTACCGTTATGCTTCTTTATTAAAGCTGTTTTACCGCCATCTTCAGTAGATCTTCTTGTATATAATGGGTAACCATCATTGCCGGTAATTGTGTGTGTCCAATAGAAAACTAAAATCTCCGAGAAAATGACTGCTTTCAAACCAGACTCGCTAACTAAACCTAATAAAAAAAATTCAAATAAAATAAATGTACAAATAAATAATAAAAAAAACAATAATAAATAAACCCTTTAACCAGTACATAAACATAATACTTCTACTTGTTTTAACGAAATTTTGCCCAGCCAGAGAAACATGGCCAGAGATGCCAAGCGAATATCCGCCCGGATAAAGATACTTTTGTTCATCGGGCGACGTGAAATCTGGCTGCCAAGTGAAATTCAACTCCTGTAAGAATCTATCTAAATATTAGTTTACACACTACAGTAAATTATATTTCTTTTTTTTAACACATTCTTTTTTTTTAGCACATTCATTCTTTTTTCACAATTTCTTTTTCACACATTCTACGAAGTCTGGCAATAAGTATGTCTGTATGTCTATTAAGTTTCAAAACGATGTTCGTGAGCATTGTGTGTATTCAATTTGTCAATATCATTTTTAGAAAGCATTCAAAGAGTATTGTCACTTTTTTTTAGTGCAGATAGCCTGCTTTAAAAGATTAAAGGAGACTAGTAGTGCCACCTTTATAAAATATGTGTTCAGGAAAAGTTTGATCTTACATCGCTCGATAAGGGATGCTGGCCAACCACAGCCCGGCTCGCATCATGCCGGCCAGTGGGCCTTTTCTTTGCCCGCTCATGATCGACCGGGAGTCCATGAATGTGATCCGGGTAGTGAGGGCAAAGTGAACGGTTGGCAGGGCAACGCATCAATCGTAGGCGGTCGCGATGGGGATCGAGGCCCATGGTCTCGGAATCCACAGCAACCATGGATCCGAACGACAGGCCGTCGGGAAGGTCGCCCTTGTGCAAATGATTGGCCATGATGCCGCGCTGCCTTTTTGGTTAGGGTCTCTGGGTCCGGCAGGTAACCCGTTTGTCAGAAGGGGACTGGACACCTCAGTTCAGTTACTGGCGCCGCCCTGAGCAGCTAGATGATGGGGGCGAAAACCTGCTCGACTGAGCCTATCTTATGGCAACGCCTACTCGATCATCGCGACACACCGTGTCCACCCGGCGGATGCGCCTGCGATCTTTACAGGGAAGCAAGCCACTGTGAAACCAGAGCCGGGTAGCGCCTCCAGGTTGTGCAGTTTCTCCATTTGCCAGTAAGGAATCTCGCGACCGGCTTTATGCCCTTCCCAGATCATGCTGGGATCCCGGTTCTCTGCCCATTTTTTGGCGGTGTGGTTAAACTTTTAATAGAAAAACTTTTCACATTTATTTTTTCATTGTTTTTTTCAAATAATGCTAGAAAATCCTGCCCCTCCTTCATTGAAATTATCTTCCCCCATGAGACGTTCCTCCGTGGAAATATCCTACCACATAGCCCCCCTCAATTCTCTCCCCTAACCCAAAAAATCCCCCTGAAAACGTCTTTATACTTCCCAGGAACCATTACTGTATGTAAACACAGGTCAAAGTTTGTAACTTGCCGCCCCTCCCACGGGGACTGTCCCCAAAGACATAGTTATTCGGTTTTTCGACTATGGTGAATATAATGGCTATCTGCCTTATCCGTGAACCGCGTCAGTGCCAGTTCGTCGACGAAGTCGGGTGCCACCTCGAGCACGGGACGCCCCTTCCCCGCATCCACGTCCGCATCTCGACCGGCGTACGGGGGCATGATGCGGTAGTCGGAAAGGGCAATGCGGTTCGGTTTCTTGGCAGTAAAGTTGACCGGAGGATGAGGCGTGAATCGCCCTTCAAACCAGGCCAACACCCCGTAGTTCATGGAGGCGGGGATACCGAAGAAGTAGTCAAACCCTTTATCAAGCGGCATGTCGCGCACGGGCTGAGACCAAACGCAGGGACCGAACGTGCCCGGCCGGTGGTTTGGGCTTTGGAGGTTTAGGCGCTTGAGCTTTGACGGTCAAGGTGACGCGACTTCCAGCCTTCGCTCGCATTTTGGCCGAGGGAGATTGTGTCAAGACGCGTGATGATCCACTGGCACCTGTTTGTTCAAGTCTGACTCCTAGGCCAGATCGACGCAGTGTCGAGCGAGCGGCATCTAATGTTAGACCAACGACTGATGGCACCATTATACCTTGTTGATTCGCGATGTAGATCGTGAGTTTCACCGTAGACCCACGTTTGACGGTTAATCCAGGGCCTGGTGTTTGTTTTTGAATAGTATTCGCTTCCATACTTCATAACCAAGACAGGGAGATCCCCATGAGTATTTTGAAGTCTACCTATGCGATCGCCATTTCGCTGGCTGTTGCAGCCATGCCGTCGGCGGTTGGCGCAGAGGAGCTGAAGGTCGTCGCCAGTTTTTCGATCCTGGGTGACATGGTTGAGCAGGTTGTCGGAGACCATGCGACCGTGACCACAATTGTCGGTCCGGACGCGGATGCGCATGTTTACCAACCCTCCGTTGCGGACGTGCGCGCGGTGGCGGATGCAGATGTGATCTTTGTCAACGGGCTGGGATTCGAGACCTGGTCGGATGCGCTGATTGTGCAACCCATTTGCATTCATTCTATGTTCTAATTTCTGTCTCACGGGGGGATTCCGCAAAAATTTACAAAATAGCTCTTCCCTAAAACTGTAATGGTTACTTCATAACTTTTTTTTCTCTGTCCGCCAATTAGAAAAAGGGTTGCACATGTGGTCCACACGTCTTATCTGCGTAACCTGGTCTTGCTATTTTTGACCAATGCGCTTGTGCATTGTGGAGATTTTAGAAACTGAACAGTTGTTTTTCTAACTTTTTTTTTTATATTTAACGTTGCTGTTGGCCTCTTTTCTCGACTACAGCCAATGATAGGTATTGTTCGACTTTTCGCCAACAATGAAGAATTGTCCCGGCAGCCTTGTGATTTGACCCAGATCGCTCGTGATTCGTTCGAACTCGTGCGAGACGTGGCTTTGAAAAGTAATGTCGAGGTTCGGCTGTCCGCAAACCACCCTTTGCCAGCGGTTTCATTGAATCAAACAGGGATCGAACAAGTCCTTGTCAATTTGATTTCGAACGCAATCGAAGCAAGTTCACCCGATTCGGTTGTCGCGGTTACAATTGACCTAGTTGGTCAATACGCGAGCATTGGTTTTCACGACAAGTGACGTGGGATGAGCTAGGCCGACCTGGAATATAATACCTAAGAGTATTAAGGCGAAGGCAATATTGTAACTGTATTGAAATACAGCTAAACACACTATGCCCATAGAGGTTGTCAAGAGACCGTATCAGCAATGCTTCAGAACTGGGCAGCATTGCCAATGTGCGATCCTTGCATCCTATCGCCGGTATTATAACGCGTGCAGACTTTATTGATCTGACTACCAAATGGCTAAGCAATTCTCAGTACCTACTTTTAGCAACTGTATGGGATATTATGGTACCCCTGTTACATTAATTTCAGTGCGTATGAGTTACCATTTTTCAGTTGTCTAGGTACCTAATCAATTTTTGAGGAGCGTTGGAAAAATGGGGAAAAAAGGTTATCTAAATTTTTTGTTGCGTTGTTTATGTGAGGAAATGATGGGGGTGGGGGGGGGGCTCGCAGATCTATTCGACTCTTAAAAAGGGCTACTAAAACTTCAAATATTAAACCAAATTAGACACATCTGAATTTTATATGATCACCCATTTCATAAAAATGTTTTATGTCAACAGGGCATAACTTCAAACCCTTAGGCTCTTTGGACCTTTTTTTTTTAAAGAAAAATTACTATCGGACAATTTCAATCAGATGCGTCTGACGAGGACCTTTTTATAAAGGGTAATTCGGAAAAATTTGAAAAATGAGGTATTTTTTACTTACGAACGGGGGATCGGATCTTAATAAAATTTCATATTTAGAAGGACCTCATGTCTCAGAGCTCTTTTTTTAAATCTCGACCGGATCCGGTGACATCGGGGAGAGTTGGAGGGGGAGACCGGAAATCTTCGAGCACGCTCTAAGTGGAGTGATCGGGATGAAACTTGCTGAGAAGAATAAGCACATGTCTTAGATACGTGATTGACATGACCGGACCAGATCCGCTCTCTTTGGGGGAGTTTGGGGGAACATAATTTGGTAATTCGGACAAATTACGCTGATCACCTTGTGTTGCATCAGTACTGAGAGGTGTTCGGCAATACACAGCGGCAATACCTGCAGGTTATAACCGCCTTCCAGCGCAGACAGGACTCGTCCATCACAATGTTTGTCCGCCATCTCCATGATACGTTGCGTCATCCAGCCAAAAAACGCAGTATTCATATTGATCTGTGCAAGTGGATCGAGCTTATGCGCATCGAATCCGGCGGAGATCAATATCGCATCCGGTTTGAATTCATCGATTTTGGGCAGGATCAGTTGCATGAATGCCTGTTCGTATAACTGATCTTCCGCCCCGGCCGGCATGGGCCCAAGCTCGAGCATCTGAGCCAGAACGACCCCAATGCTTACAGCTATTCGCCCGGCCTCAACCGCACGACCCAGGGGCTGCTGGAATTCGTCGAAATGTTCAAGGCGCCGATCAAGGTGCTGCATCCGCTGCTGACGGCCACGCAGGAAGGCTCCTATGTCGGCACCGAGAATATCGGGGCGTTTCCCTATCAGGGCATTATTGTCGCCCATTCCAACGAGGCAGAATGGCAGCACTTCAAGAACAACAAGAACAATGAGGCGTTTCTCGAAAGGATCAGCGTCGTCAAGGTGCCCTATTGTCTGAGCGCCACCGTATCAGAGTTATTGGCTTTGCAGGCAATCCATTTAGCTTGAACCTACATGACTTTGGTCTAGATGCATACTCGACTTGTGTCACAGGAGAAGTGAGATAATTGAGTAGGTAAAATATCAAACAAGAGGTGCATTAAAGACACTAATGAGCGATGACAATAAATTAGCAGAGATTTGGTTGATTCCTTACTTCCAGTCTGCTCTTCTACAGCTTCAAGCAACTATTGTGAAATACCTGGACCATAGAAGCCCTCTTCTTTTGATGCTAAATCCAAGAAGCAAAGGGTCTCTTGCAGCAAGATTTGCGAATCTCAATATCTGATCCTTGGAAATCCTCTGACATCTTACTTACTCTACTTTGTTACGATATTTTTCAGATATTCTATCGTCAAAAATCATGCATTAAAGCTAATGGTTCAAATGATGACATGCCAGTCCTCCGTGATACACCATCTCAATTCCGGCCAATGTTTAACACTATGATTGACCATATGGTATCTTTTGGCATCCTTTCACTATTAATAACAAAATTTCTAGCTTTTTTTTCCTTTAAAAATCATCCATTAAATCCAATAGTTCATGTTTTTTTAAGCCAAACGTAGTGTGATACAATATGTCAATTCACGTCATTTTGAAGAGAGATCACGGTTGCGTGTTTTTTTTTTTTTTTTTTCAGGAGTGATCGTATCGACCCAGTATTCCTAGAATGTCGCGGGAGGGCTCATTCTAACGGAAATCAGAAGTTCTAGTGCCCTTTTTAAGTGATCAAAAAAATGGAGGGCCCCCTCCCACACTCTTTTTTTCCCGAAGTCACCGGACCAAGCCTTTGAGATAGCCATTTTGTTCAGCATAGTCGTGAAACCTAATAATTATGTCTTCCGGGGCAACTTAATCCCCTGCAATCCCCGGGGGGAGGGGCTGCAAGCTATAAACTTTGACCATTGTTTACTCAAAGTTTGTAACTTGCAGCCCCTCCCTAGGGGACTGTGGTGTAGTGATTCATCCCCAAGGATATAGTTATTAAGGTTTTTGACTATGTTGAACAAAATGGCTATCTCGAAATTTTGATCCGTTGAATTTGGGTAAAAAATGAGCGTGGGAGGGGGCCTAGGTGCCCTACAATTTTTTGGTCTCTTAAAAGGGGAACTAGAACTTTTCATTTCCGTTACAATGATCCCTCTTGCGACATTCTAGAACCACTTGGTCGATATGATGACCCCTGGAGAAAAAAACAAACAAATAAACACGCACCCGTGACCTGTCTTGACTCAATCTCGGTGGACGTTGACCGTAGCATCGTTAGGAGTAGGGGATGTGCCTATTGACGGTGCACAAGGTGGCAAGACGGAGGACTCAATCATGATGGACAACAATTTTCAAGTCACATTGGAGGCTCCCGAGACTGTAATCGAGGGAAATGTCGGTTTTTCCTTTGTTCGTTGGCAACGAAATGGAGCTGATGATAGTGAAAATCCTATACTTACTCCATTCACCATTACAGAGAATACGGCCATGACCGCAGTATATGATGAAATAGGAATGGTATTCAATCCCGGGTGGAACCTCGTTTCAACCCCGGTGGGGCCCATGTTGTTCAGCTGTGCAAATCACCTGAAAAACCCTCCAATGAGAGCTGCAAGCTCTTAGGACAGGTCCAAATTAGCTCCAATCATTGGACAATGCAAGAAGATTAAGACAAACAACCTAAATGGTCATCTGAGTGGGGTTTTCAGTTCAACATGTCTAAATGCAAAGTCCTTCATCTTGGACACAACATCCCTAGAAAACCTTACCATATTGGAGATGACCTACTTGAAGCTGTAAGTAAGGAGAATGACCTGGGAGTTATTGTTGATAACAAGCTCAAGTTCCACAGCCACACACAGACTCAAGCTGCCCTCACTAATACAGTCACTTCTCAACAAGCACAGTTCTGGCTGGATAGTTGCAAAATTGTTTATCATATACATTGCTTGGTATCTTTGATCAGGTCTAAATGTGGTAATTGCAGCAGGGACCATTTGGTGAAGCCATAGGAATGCAATTATGTTACAGAAGAAAAGATCTTGGACCGAGGCCAAACCAAAATGGAAGTTATAGGAAAAGATTTATTGTCTGAATACGCAAGAACTCTTTTATCAAAGCTCTGCAAATGTTGCGTGGAGTTGCTGCTTGAAAAAAAGAGAGTAGGCTATTTTAGTTTTATGTGTAATTATGTTCTGTTGCATTATATTATGTTATGTTATATTATGTTACGTTATGTTATGTTATGTTATGTTATAATATGTGATGTTATGTTATGTTATGGTGTGTGATGTTATGTTATGTTATGTTATGTTATAATATGTGATGTTATGTTATGTTATGTGATGTTATGTTATGTTATGTTATGTTATATTATGTGATGTTATGTTATGTTATGGTGTGTGATGTTATGTTATGTTATGTTATGTTATGTTATGTTATGTTGTGTTGTGTTATGTTATGTTATGTTATGTTACTTAACGTTACGTTATGTTATGGTGTGTGGTTTTGCAAGACAAAATAGCATCGCCTTTTTACTAGAGTATAATCTTTTCGTTTGTTACAGACAGCACTAGATCTTCAATTTTTTCTTCGAGTGACCCCTCTTTCGATATTGTAAGACTGCTGATCAGGTAGGCCTACACTAGCCCCAAGGGTAAAAGATGAATAAAAAAAAACAATTGTGAATTTTTGACTGTTGTTCTTCGGGAAAATGAGAGATTTTAAACTTGTATACACGTTAGCTTTAGAATTCCCATACTTGTTTAGTTTCGTCACATAATTTCAATCCAGATGGCACCTTTTTGGTATTAAAACTGGCTCTTGTTCATGACCAGGAAAAAGCGGGGAGCGGCCTCACCATGAGCAAGCCCGTAGTTGAATTCGTCAATGTGGTGAAGCGCTTCGGCGACTTCACGGCGGTCAAAGGCATCAATCTGGAAATCGATGCCGGCGAGTTCATCGGTCCCTGGACTGACAGTGCTATGGGCTACTACCAGATTGCCAAAAATTACTATTGGCCGGGTGTTGGCGAACCATCTTCCGCTGAAGAGTGTGCCGTCAATCTGGAGGCTTACAATGATCTTCCGGATGATTTGAAGGGCGCTGTCTCTCAGGCTTGCGCCAGCCTCTACAATCTTCCGGTCGGTGCCGATGCCCTTGTGGATGTTGTAGGTCAGCAGGCGGAACGACATGCGGCGGGACGGTGGGCGGGGCGGTGGTGTCGGGGAGCCATTGATTCTCGTTCCCGCGGTCGCGGCAAGCAACCGGGCGGCGATCAGCCCGTCAGCGCCGGGGCCGTTTGATAGGTCACGAAGGCCGCCCCGTAGGCCAGCACGCTCATGTAGGCCAGCTGGAAAACCGCCCACTTCCAGCTGCCGGTCTCGCGGGCGGTAACCGCCTGGGTCGGCAGGCACTGCATCGCCAGGACAAAGAACACCAGCAGGCTCAGGCAACGACTGCTGAAGATCCTGGACCCTCATCCGTCCCTTGTGAAAAAACTGTCGAGACTCCGCGTTCGGCAGATATCCCCTTCCTGCTAGAAATTGTTGACCCTGACGAACGGCCTCATCAAACGGAAGATATTCCAAACCGTGTATAGGATTTTGGGCGATCATCGTTCTCATGGGCCAAAAGGGTGCAATCAATTCGCTCGCTTTGGTAATGGCCACCCGAAGGTGATCACGTTCATCATGAGAAATCATGGGTTTTATTGGTTCCCTTATCATGAATTGCGTCGCTGCAACTTAGAATTCATAAAAAAAAAGCCAGACAACAGACAGAAAAGAAATAAAATGCATACTCTCTGTGACTACTATTCTCTTGTAAGGATTAAACACCAACTAACTCTGATTTCATAATTTAGAAATGCTTGCTTCAGGTACCCTTGTATATATTCTTCAGATTATTGATTTGCTGGGATTATTAATTCTGAGAGTAAATTCTACTATTAGTAGAATAGTGTTATATACTAGAATCTGGAAAGGATATCTAATCCTTATCGTGAGTTTGAGGATCTTCTCAAAAGAAGCTTTAAGAGTTTCAAAGATCTTGACGACTACAAAAATTTACTCTATCAATTAAAGATGCCGCCCCACGCCGTCCGCGCGCTCGGCAAGGCGTTCTCCGGGACGTTCCTGGTCAACCTCTACGGCCTGACCGAAGGCGGCGGCGCGGTGTGCTCGCTCACCCCCGAGGAGGCGCAGGAGGCGGCCGAGGCTTTTGTCACCAGCGCCTCGGGCTTCGTGAAACCGGTGGTGAAGATCGAGGGGCGCACCCTGTCGAATGGCGCGCCGGGGCCGGTCACCAACCGGCTGCGCGAGCTTTATATCGAGACCGCGCTGGCCGAGGCGAGCTGAGCCCGATCGCCGTTCGCGGTCCCGCATGGGTCGTACACGGTTCATTATACCAACCTCCATTTCCCCTTGTGGACTGGGGTCATGTATTTTGTCATTTTTCACAAGTGACAGTAGGTCATCACCTGTTTTGTGGACTCTGTCCCAACAGGCAATATTGTAGCCTTTGAAATCATGGAAAGTATTCTCCTGTTTTAAGAAGGTTTCTTGAAGTAGACAAAATATCAGAAGTGTGCCTGACTAAAATGTTTTTGAGTTTTTTTGTTTTGGCTTGGTGGAATCCTCAGATATTGAATTGGAACACCTAAAGGGAGCTAGTCATTGGTGTTTGAGGGGACTAACCTGGCTCTCTGTAGCTTATTGGTGTTGGGCAGCGACCACCTCGCCATCGGCGGGAACGAAGCGGCGGCGGTGGCGTTCGACTCACGGGGAGACGCCCTATGGGTGACGACCTTCGTCGGCCCCGGCGACGACGCGATGCAGAGCGTGTACCTCGACGAGGCAGGGGAGACGTTCGTCGCGCTCGGCTTTCAGGAGACGGTCGACTTCGCCGGGCAAACCGCCACCGCCGAAGAGACCGACGTGCTGCTCGCGCGGCTGTCGAGCGACGGCAGCCTTCGGTGGCACGTCCACTTCGGGGGGCCGGGATTCGACCGACCTTGGGGCATCGCCGAGCGAACTATCATTACTGTAGTTTCAAGCATTCTAATCTTATTTAGGACACTTATCTTTTTATTCTTCCAAACTTTTTTCGAAATTAAAAAACCAGGGATCTTTAAAAAACATTTTATTGGAAATGTCATAACGTCAAATGGCTAAGCCTCTGGGGATGCTATGCCCCCGCAGCCCTCGAAACAAAGACAGTAGATTATGCAACTTGTCCATTTTTACATGCAGAACCTATTATTGAGAAAAAGAGGAGCTAAATCGGGTATGTTGAGCTGAATCGAAAGGGTATGTTGAGCTTGTATCCAAGTTATCAAAAAGGCCTATCCATTGCGCAATAGATTTTTTTCATTGCGCATTCAATTATATCCATTGCGCAATAAATTTTTCATTGCGCAATAGATTATATTCATTACTCAATCAATTATATTCATTGTGCAATAGATTTTCTTCATTGCGCAATAGATTATATTCATTGCGCAATCGATTTTATACATTGCGCAATAGAGTTTACTCATTACTCAATCAATTTTATTCATTGCACAATGATTTATATTCAATGCGCAATAAATTTTTCTCATTGTGCAACAAATTTTATTCATTGTGCAATCAATTTTATTCATTGCACAATCAATTTTATTCATCAAGTAACCGGCAACAGCAGGAATCGAACCCGTGCCCCTCGGACAAAGGATTCCCAACCCAGCGCGCCAACCACTTAGCTAGGACAGTAATTTAGAGTACTTTGAACTTAAACACGGAGGACTATCAAAAATGGGCTGGGGACACTTTTTTAGCTCTATCTTTCCACATTGACAATTTTTCACCTTGTTTCCAAGGTACAAGACAATTTTCCATTTTATTTCAAAGGCACAATCCAAAGATAATTGGTTGTATAAAACGAAAAATTTTGAGATATACGAAAATGTTGCCTTTTTAAGCTGAATTCTCAACCTGATTAAAATGTGCTTCTGCCTTGAAACCTTCATGAATTTCGAACAGCCCATAAAAACTATAGAAAATTCTGATTTTCTGGTACGAAAAAACTAAGATAGGGCCAAGGGTGGGAGAAGGTGGGGTGGGGCTTTTTTTAGATGTCCTTGGTGCATTAAATCTACTGTCAGTTTAGAGCAACAGTTACTTCAATCGTTATGGGTAAAAAGTAAATTCGTACTGCAGTTACATCTAAATAGCTCTTTGAATAACCCTAGAATAGAACCTGACGTATCATAAGCTTTGGCCCCTACAGCCCAACCGAACACTATGACCTTATATTAAGCGACCGAAGATATCGCTGCGCAGATCACAAATATTCAGAGCCAGACGGGGGATGCCGTTACCGGCATTCGACAGATTGCCGACATCATGAAAGACGTCAATTCAAAGACCGCCGCCATCGCCATACCGGCCGGCACCCCGGCCACGAAGAAAAAGCCCGTATCAAGCAGCTCACGACCGCCCGCGAAGGGTGCGAGAACCGCGATGATCAGGCCGCCGCAGACAACGGCTAGGGAGAAAGGTGACATGGGCGCAAGTTTACGGAAATCAGGCGCAGGAATCGGTGATTTCCATCACGCCAAGGGCCGTCATAGAGGTCTCGCTCGCGCGAAGTCGGTTCTTGCTGGCGTCGACTTCTTCCCATCAATCATGCGCGGTGGCGCACAGTGAGTGGTCGTCCAGCGCCTGGATCACATAGCAATCCTTGATCGCGCCGTGGTCGCAACCGTCGGCGATCCTTTCCAGCTCGGACTCCAGCAAGCGCAAACGCGCGATGCGGTCGCGCACGGCGGCCAGTTGCGCCTTGGCGATCCGGTCGGCATCGGCGCAAGGCTGGTTCGGGTGCAGGCTCAGCTCGACCAGTTCGCGGATCGCCGGGGCCGCGGTCGCGTCCAGTTTAAGCGTCTTGCGTCCAGTGGCTAGTTTTCCTGAAGAAGAAGTCAAAGAGGGGAAGGACTTGTTGTTAGTCTATATACCTCCCTACAATTTTTGGAACTGGAACTGTACTAACTAATGCATGAATTTGTTCTGAATAAGAATTTGTACTATTTTGTGCTGAGGATGATTACAAACGTTTTTTAAAGGGGGTGATATGACTAGTTTTGTTGACACTAATTGACAAATATGAAATAAGCCTAAACTCAGAAAATGCTGCCCAATCTTAGAAATAGGATCATATAAGTTAGAATAGCATATAAATTATACACAGACTCTGTCATTGACATACAACAATGCACCCCAGCCCATTGACCTGCGGGCTTCGAAAACGCTTGGCGCTGTGCCTGCGCGCATCAAGAGGCTCGGCATCACGGCGGTGCCCGCCAAAACGCAAAACAACAAGGCCGCAAACGTCATGGGATGGATGACGCCGAAGGCCTCGAAGAAGGGTTTGGGTGCTGCGATCGGCAATTTGCCCGGCAAGGCAACGCTCAAGGGCATTTGTTGGCCGGCAACCACGCCGATAGCGCGCTCAAGCGTCGAAACGCGTTCGTAGAGCTCGCCCAGAGTGAATTGCGGAAGGGGCAGGTTGGTCACAAGAACGGTATTTATTGTTTCAATTTAAGAAAATCCGTCAGTAGTACTACATTATCACGCTGTTATGAAACTTTGTTTTAGCTCTCTAAATTCCAAAGATTGATATTTAAATTGAATATTATGATTTCTGTAAAAAATAAACGTAATTTTGTATTTTTACCGCTTTTGGATAACTCCGAGCTTAATTTCCCCCTCTCCCTGTCTTCCATCTGCTTGGAACGCACTTTTATAATAATTTTTCCAGTAATGCAATAGGTAATTTCAGAACAAATCCGAAATAATAATCACTAGCAGGAACTTACATAAATGGGGGGCCTCTTGCCCCAGCACTAAAAAAAAATAAAAAAATAATAAGGCCCAGGTGCTGGTAGTGTGATAAATGAGTTTCATACATATGGCAGTTATGATATTAGAAATAAGCTACTGAAGATTATGAATGCGATTTTTGAAAAAGAGGAAGTAGTTAGCGGTTTTAGGAGAACCCTAATAAAACCCCTGTACAAGAAAGGTGACAAGAGTAAGTATTATAACTATAAAAATATTAGCCTGGTTTCCATAGGCAGAAAACTACTTATTATAATGATACTTTTTACACATAGAGATGCTGTAGGCAAAGTTTTAAGAGAAGAACAGTGCGGTCGGTGAAGAGATGAGATCGAGGAGAGAGGTGGCATCGCGTGGACGCAAAAGGAGCAGGATCGGAGAGCGTGGAGGAAGCTGTGGAAGCCATCGGATTGTATTGTCATCAGCATAGTTACAGATTTCGCTATTTTTGATATCGAAGAATAAATCATTGAAAAAATGTTGAAGAATAGTGGACCTAGAATGGATCCTTGAGGTACCCCTTGTTTTATTTGCATCCAGTCGCTGTAATTGGAGTTTATTTTCACACGTTGAGTTCTTTCTCGTAGATAGCTTTTGATTAGTTTAAGAGCATTTATGCTGAAGCCGTAAGCGATATTTTTAGAAAAAAATAAACTAAAAAAATTTGCTACTTTTAACTAAAATTCAAAATTATTAAGTAGTATACCACTAATGTTACTACTGTTCATTTTTTTATTATTTAATTAAACAATTAAATAATTTTCTTTAAACAATTGCTAATACCTATTCATCTCACCCTAAGCCCTCTTTTATTAGCGAGTAATGAACAAATAATAGGTCTTGAATTAAAAAATTTCAAGAAAGTCACTAATATATTATTAGTAAGTCTCATGTTGGCTCTTTTATTTGTTGACAATATACCTATTAACATAACGAATGCTACACCCTTCAGTGCAGCTTCTCCATAATGCCAACCCAGATGGTGAAGACTCATGGTGCCTGTAAAAATCAGATCCAATAAAAGGAACACAGAAGCCTAAACCCAGAACTGGTTCCAATTCCAGTGATGATAGCAGATTTGAAGCCGACCTTTGTTGCAGTTGCACAGCAATCAAGCGCACTGCTGATGAAATGTCTTCATGGCAAGACTCAAACTCATAACGAGTCTTTCAACAAAATGTTATGGGACAGAGTCCCAAAAAATACTTATGTGGGAAGAGGTATATTTGAGCTTGGATTATATGACGATGATAGAAGCTTTAATCGACCCTCGGTCTCGTACTCAACATGCGCCGTCGAGATCGTGATGCCACGAGCCTTCTCTTCCGGTGCCTTGTCAATCTGATCATACGCCGTGAAATCAGCCCCGCCGCTCTCCGCCAGAACCTTCGTGATCGCCGCGGTCAAACTCGTCTTGCCGTGATCAACATGGCCAATCGTGCCTATGTTGCAATGCGGCTTCGTCCGCTCAAACTTCGCCTTCGCCATCGTCATTCCCATCCGGGCCAAATCAAAACAACAGGATCGACCCCGGGTTCCCGTGACCAGGGTCGTCCTCGCGGCGCATCCCGCCATGGCCGCATTGCCACGTATGTGTTATGCTTGATTCGTACATACACTTGCTATCATTGCAACGTATGTGTTTATGGTTTATTGGCACATACACTTGCTATCTTTGCAACGTATGTGTTTATGCTTGATTGGCACATACACTTGCTATCTTTGCAAGGCAGTGGTTTTAAGCGCTAGACGCAGAGAGACAACTGAATAGCCTAGCAATAATCAAAGCAGTGCGACCCTAGTCCTTCCTTTAGAGTTAACCACAACACGTTCCTTTCTTCCTTTGCCTGAAATTAGAGAGTTTCTCTCATTCGTTTACAACAAGCTAGGACTGAGGATAAGAGTGTGCAGGCGTTTGCAGCATACGAGTACGGCGAGTTAGCGCGCTGGGGTGTTGTCAACACAGGGGCCAAGGAGTATCGGACGCCCAATGGACGTTTCAATTTCAACTGGAAGACTGAATACCGTGTGTCGAGCCAGAGTCCTCCCGGCGAGCCATGGGAAATAGATTGGGTGTTCAACTTCCATGATGCACGCGGTATCCATGTTCACCAATACGCCATGCCAACGGGCGGGCCGCTTAGCCACGGCTGTGTGCGCTTGATCGATGCTGATGCCCAGTGGATCTACAATTGGGCCGACCAGTGGACGCAGTGGTTCTCTTTGACAAAGACTCTAAAACTCGACTTTAGCTCTCAGATGCTAGAATCTGAACCAAGAACAACCAAAACTCTCATTTTTTTTGCCCATAGTATCAGCCTGCGTAGCTTTACAAATTTTAGGGCCCTACTCGTCAGGCCAAGGCTAAAGGTCCACACCTACCATGGAAAACCTTGGATATTAGACTCTTAGCACTTTCTCAGAAGAAACTCAAATTCGTTATGCAAGAAAAAAAAGTGAACAAAATCAAAATTTTTCTCTCCCAAAACAATGCCAATTTTTAGCCTTACCACTTGCAGCATATTGTCATGTATGATCGTCTTTCAAATAATGAAGGAAAGACCGCCTCCTCCTCCGTGGAAAACCCCGCTTACAAAAGAATTCCTCCATGGAAAGTTCGTCCAGCGTAAATCCTCCTCCGGAAAGTTCCCCCCAAACAATTCCATCCTCGCTGAAATTATCCCCTCGAAAAGTTCTTGCGGAAGATACTGCCGCAAAAATTCTCCTTAGCTTACTTTTTTGGAAAAAAGAAACACTTGTTTTTTATTTATTTTCAAATTGTTTTCCAATTATGCTGAAAATAAAAATCTTCGTGGAAAATTTTAACTTGACCCTCACCCTCCTAAAAAACACTATTTTTTTAAGTAATAATTTTACAATGGATGGAGGTTAGACGCGGATCTGGCATAGCCTAACTTATTGGAGAGGAGTCGAAGGTCCGGGGGTTCCTCTTTGATTAGTATAGAAGTTTTTGGTTAATATATAAGTTTGGATAGTAAATAAGTTAGTATATAAGTTCCTCTTGGTTAGTTTATGCACAAAATCAAATATGAAAGTTTGTCTATGCTGACATTTTTCCCTTTGCATTGAAAAACAAGTCATACAAATAATGCTCGAACACAGCTATTTGTGTAGAATAATATTGGGCCTATATGTTGACTATGGGGCTTTAAACACCCACGTTTATTAAATCATGATAATTCTCTTAATGATAATCTCTTAACGATAATGCTAAGGCCTGTGGTATAGCAGCAGCATTACTATCTTGTTTTAAATTTAATATACTATCAAACAGGCATGCAAAAAGGGCTTCAAGGTTTCCCTGAACCAGAAACTTGAAAAACACATTGAAAAGAGCAAAAAACATGAAATTTGATCTTACAGATTTACTTGATTTAAGCATAAACTTCCTAGAAAATTATTTGACCTCTTTTTTTTTACATAATACTTTAAATTAGATATTTTCTTTCCAAGACCCGGGGTAGCAGCTCTACGAGCTGCATAATATAAAAATTTTTCACGCAATGTATTGTTTCTAGGTATGCGTTTAGTCTGTGGATACCCCTCCGGGTGAGTCCATGTCGTTAAGTTTAGTATTATCGATGTTAAAATTCTCGTCCTCGTCCTCGTCCTCGAAATCGAAACAAAATTGAGGACGACGACGAGGACGATCCACGATCATATTCCTTAACTTGACGACATGGACCCGGCGGCTGGGGGCGTCATAAGGTGAACCTGTTGCTAGTGCACTGTTAGTCTTTGTTCCACCGGGATGAACCCAGTGGGCACATTCCTGGTAGATCATCCATTCGGTTTCCCGTTCGGGCGCCGGGCCATCGCTCAGTTCTGTACGCAACGGCGCACTCATATCCGCCCAGCGGGCGACGGCGGCGGCCCAGCCGGCCGGGTTCTCGCTCAGTGCATAGAGCCGCGCACGAGCGTCCTCGCCGCGCTTGGTGTCGTGGGTGGGTGTTGCGGACAACCCATGCGGTTGTGTTGCCGACCGTTTGAGCATCGCTTGATGGAAGGCTTCGGGCCCGCAGGCCGAGGGCACGGGATCGCCGCCGACCTCGTTCAGCGCGATCAACCGGTGCCAGCGGTAGAAGGCAACTGCAAAATGTTTACAGATAGATTTATAGCTTAAAACTTACAGATTTAAATCCTTGGGACAAGTGTAACCGAATGAAAATAATAGTTGGAGGGGGAAATCCCCCCTAAGAAGATCATTTTTGTATTGACTTAAAAATCATATCGTCAAGAGATTGAGCCAGGAAAGCCCAACCCACAAAAATAAAATTAAAAGAAAATTTGTTCCACGAAAAAAGGGTCAAACATCATTGTTAGCTAAGTAAGGCACGGGCCCCCTAAATATAAGGTCCATAAACGATCTAAGAAAATTTCCTTTCCGATTGGCATGCAACTTAGAGGTTGATCTTTTGATCCCCTGACCTCTTTCCGTCCATGCTTAAACCTAGAAATGATTAAGAAAGAGGATCTAGAACAGGTTTCTTCTTTATCTTTATTAAAATGTAAAGCATTGAAAATATTATGATAACTAAAGCAATTAAAGTACAAAAATGGTGGGCAATCAATCCCCGATTGCAAAATTTCAATTTCAGCTATTGCATATGATTATTTCGTTATGAGCGAGGTTTTGAGCATGGTTTTGAGCCACCTGTTCATTTTAAAAAGGAAAAATTTAAATTGATGCAAAAATCATAAGATAAATACTGTGCTTACACGTGACGATGAAACACGTTGTATCGGTGACTGAAAACTTTGAATATGAAGCGCCAAAAGGTCGAAGGAGTGTCCATGAAATCCATGATAACCCGCATTTTGGATTGGAAATGTTAGGTGAAGGCGTGGAGATTGATCCTACCTTGCGTCTTCAAAAAACTTCGTTACATTAATTTGGCGTGTTTTCTCCCCAGGCACGAGCAAAAAAAGTAGTGCTAGAAAAGGCTTTTACCGTTTATTTTCAACGTTTGTGCATTTTCCTCATTTTGAAAAATCCCATTCATACGCTTGAAACGAGTCTTAGCTTAAAGTAACAAATTGCTGAATAATTTGTGTACCATCTAAATGATATCAATACATTAAATATCGCCTTGGAATATGTTATATATAGTCTACTACATAGTTCTGTTTTCCATAATATTATATTTTTATTCAGACTTAATGTCAAGCTTTTACCTCCTGGATTCAGCCTCACAATCTAAGTTAGGCATAGATACTTCTTATTTTCTTTCAAATGCGCTTGCTTCTAAGGTTATAAAGACATGCCTCA
Organism: Alatinidae sp. Z8VKAUB7J3; assembly: GCA_010016025.2. Lineage (NCBI taxonomy): Eukaryota > Metazoa > Cnidaria > Cubozoa > Carybdeida > Alatinidae > Alatinidae sp. Z8VKAUB7J3. The sequence goes on from JAAAKM020721499.1 coordinate 60,457,878, forward strand.
AATACACTCCTAGCCAATTGTGTATTGTTGGTTTAAATTACTAAACATTGATTGAATAATGACCAACCAAGTCGGAGACTCACATCGCAATACCCAACATCACCTTTTCAGCCTTACTTATTTCAGTCTAAACTAATTACTCTTAACATTAATTTTCAAAACTATTCTTGCGCCATGAGCTCTCTAAACATCTGAAAACCATTCATTTGACTAATATTTTTATCTAGGATGGTCAATTTACCGCGTTCCTTAGGACAAAGACCATTATGATCCGTAAATGATCCATACACATGGGGATAAAAACCAGCCTTACTTAATGTCTCATTTAAACAAAACCAGCTACTAACCCTATTTCCTACCTTGATACTAGCAATGGGGTGGCATGGGGGACTTTCCCTTTATATAATACTTGTTTTGTTTTTTATTTAATTGTTTGCACTTATTTTTAGAGCTACAGAAACTGGTTGGTACCTTCTTTTTCGAATGGGATAATCAACTATATTGTTCCGAAACTGGAGAACTCCCTGTGTGCAATACGTCAGATCTAAACGAAGAGCTGGGACAGGTAGTGGTTATTTCAAAAATTATCTATGATTAGCTAAAGACCCTGCTGGACGACAGCCAAAAAGGAGAAAAGATAAAACGGATTGTCCCAATTACATAAGAAATTTTATTCCCCCCTCCCATTCCCGCCTCAACAAAAGATCTTGAAAGGCGAGGTCCATGCCGCGACGCGCTTCACGCTCCGCGGCCTCCCAGACCGAAGCGTCGGACCGCAATGCTGCCTCCTGCCGCAAGATGCTCGCCTGCGACATCGCCTCGTTCACGCCTTGGGTCGTCGTCGCGATTTCGTCTTGCCTTTGGCGATCGATCCAGAAGAAGCCGCCGCCTCCGAAGACCACGAGCGTCAGCGCGAGCAGCGCGACGGAGAGTTTCAGCCGAGCGCGCGTCGCCCGAATCTCGAGCTCTCGCGCGCGACGATCGACCGACTCTCGAAACTCGCTGATGCGCTTCGCAACGACGATCGCGTAAACAATATCTTGTTGAAATCTGGATACATATTGAACTATGATACTGAAAACTTTCTTTGTTGGAATTCCAGTTTCCATACGCATCACAGCCTCAGTTAAATTCTCCACTGAGTAGAATTTTATGTGTGCATCTGCCTTTTTGTCAGCAGAAGTTGATGCTTGAGAGCCAACACATGGTTCTTCTGCATTTGATAGACCTGCAACAGGTTCATCAGCTATGTCTGTCGTGGAATCTTGCTGCAAAACTTTTGTTTTTTGTTTTTTGAATTTTGCCTCTGATGGGAACAGCTTGTCTGCATTCCTTTTAAAGATTTCCCGTTACGGGTGCGATGAAGGTACGCACTTTATAAGAGCGCCCATCGTGCCCGTCAAGGAAGAATTCCTATGACGGATCAGGAATGCCTTGTGAAGCTTGTTCGTGATGGCGGACACCTACTCATCGAGTGGGCAGAGCAAAATGTTCCCTACGAGAGCGGAAAACCCGAGCTGCCACCGGAGGAGATGCTCCCCAAGCGTCGAGCGATGCTGGAGCCCGACGATGCCGGATATTGGCACGAGGCCTACGTCCTGGCTGCCGCGGGAGTCTCACGCTGGTCGCAGCTGGAGAAACAGATCCGTGCAGGCTACTTTCGGATGTGTTTGGGAGATGGTGGGCGTGGGAGGGGGGCTAGTTGAAAACTAAGGAAGCTCCTCTGACAAAAACCTGTCTAGGATCGCAAAATGAGTTTGTTGTATGATTTCTAGGGCAGGTTTTTGAATCTGTGAAGACAACTATTATATACGGAATTGGCCTTCTCAGCGTTTTTTAAGGCTTTGTTTATGTCTCCTTATTTAGTAGCAAGAATGGATGAACCATTCGCAATTTTTACATAATTTTTAATGAAATTTAAGGGATTACAGCTGATACACCCGCTCTACCATTCCTAGATCTTAAAAGAATTGATCTAATCGAGGGTGGGCAGCCAGTTGCTTTTTTCTGACAAATCGTAAAAGACTGGTTCTGCGCCGACGATTCGAGCAGCGGCGGGATAAGCCAGATAGCCGGGGTTTGGCGTTAATACCAAATCTCCAGGATTCAAAAACGCCATCGAAATGTGGAAGATACCTTCTTTCGAACCGATTAACGGTAACACCTGGCTGTTGGAATCGATTGTTACGCCATAGGTTCGAAGATACCAATCCGCCATCGCTTTTCGCAATTCCGGGATACCGCGATAGGGCTGGTAACCGTGATTTCCCTTTAAAAACGCTTGCTCGCTAAGGCTCGCCTCCCAGCGTTGATTGCGAGTGCGTCCGAATTCAGTCTCAACGTCGCGCACGCAGCTCCACATCTCCCAGACATTCAGCTTTGTCTCAATCGCCACGACTGCATTGATGAAAGGAGGCTGACCGCTTGGCCCTCCTACGGGTGGAGTGCGGAAGAATTGACTCAATTTAAAATCAGATGTCGCGTTGGCAATCCGCGAATGCAGTGAGTCTGCTGCAGCTTGAATCGTCTTTGAAGCATCCCCTAGGTTCGCGCCGAAACTAACCAGACATTGCGGCATACGATGCACCGATCTGTGTGACTAGGGAAGTTATGTTAATGTTATCTTATTCACTTCATTTATAGCTTTGATTTGTTTGTATTTTGATTTATGCTTATTTTGTAGCTTTGTCGTATCATTTGTTTGTGATCCTTTGTTTTGTTGTGTCTTTTGTTATATCAATGTTATCTAATGTTAATGCTATCTTATTCACTTCATTTATAGTTTTGATTTGTTTATATTTTGGTTCAAGCATAATTCTAGCTTTTGTCGTATCATTTGTTTTGTTATCTTTTGTTTTGTTGTCTTTTACTATATCAATGTTATCTAATGTTAATGTTATCTTATTTACATCAGTTATAGTTTTGAAGACAGCACTACAACAGGTCTAAAGATAACACATGGCCAAAAGAGGTTGGTCAATGCAAACCACTTTCTTCATGTCATCAAAAGACGGGTCGGGCAGGACCACATCATAAAACGGGGGTCTATATTCATCGAATATTCCATCAGTAGTAGATCGTCGACCTATTTCCAATAATATCAAACCAAACGCATAAATATCTACCCGTCTCTAAGATTCAAAGGCCTACATGTTCATCCTAAGGGACAAAAAGTTTTTAACACTTAAGGCCAATAAGAAGAAAAACCTTTCAGACATGTTAAATTACAAAATAAGAAATTTTCTGGTGAATGCCAAAGGTGGTTTGAATGGCGTCAAGATTTCCTGGGAAGAATGCGAGACGGAATACAATGCCTCACGCGGTGTCGAATGCTATGAGCGTTTGAAAAAAACCCAGGGCGGTGCATCGCTGGTAGAACCACTGTCCACCGGTATTGCCTACGGTATTCTTGACCGTGTTGCTGAAGATAAAATTCCTTTGACGACGCTGCGCTACGGCCGTTCTGATGCGGCCAATGGCAAAGTCTTCCCCTATGTATTCCCGCTCATCACCAGTTACTGGAACCAGGCTGCAGCCATGACCAAATACCTGGGTGACGGTAGTTTGTAAAATATTCTTGGATTGAATCCGTTTAAAGTGCCTACCAACTTTAAAAATAATTCATCAACAACAACATAAAATATGAAGTCCCTTGCATATTGAAATACACAATCTCAAGATTGCAAGGGAAGACATGTTCCAAAAGAACGAAATACAATTTCTCACAGTTTTCATTAAGTCTCTACACCCTAAATGTAAATAATACTATATTTGGCACTGTTATTGTATTATTAACTGTAAAAACACTCCCATGTTGTTATCTGTCCCCCATCTAGAATGTCTAAGCAATCCTGTCTGAAATCCCTTGATCACTATCCTTCATCCGCAAAACGTGCCCTAGCCATCTTAACCTTTCTCTTATTATATCCCTAGAAAGCGGGACTGAACCAAACTTTTCGTAAAGCCTACTGCATGAAGTACGGTCTGTCACCCGGGCCCCCACATCAATCAGTAGACAATTTCTCTAGAAAATATCTAGCCAATCTTCATCTGCTTTTCAGAACACCCATGGTTCAAAGCCATATTTGGCCTAACCTGTCATTAGTGTAGCTTCCAATATTATAATTTTTGTTTGCGGACTTGCCTCTTTATTCTTCCAAACTTTTTTTGAACTGAGAAAGGACTCCCTGCTATTCGTACTTTGGATGGTTTGGTCATTTTCAATATTTGATTCGGGCATGTGGAGAAGCAGCATGGTCACTTCTCTTGCGTACCCCATTTGCTACTTTACACACTTGGGTTTTTCTAGTGATTTTTTTATTGCCCTCCTTGTTTTGCAGTTCTCCTAGTCCTGTTTGTCCCTTTATGTTTAGTCTTCCTGTTTTCATCTTGGTTCTTCCTTCCAAAATCTATCTCATTTCGACACTTGACGTCTGGCGGATTTAAGCCTTGGTGCATCCGCTTTGTCCTTCTTGGTCTAACTGTTCCATGACCTCCTCCTATCTTGCTAGTTTCAATATTTATTGAAAACTATAATTTTATTGCTAGAATAATGTAAAACTGTGATTTAAAAAGCGGAGGCACGGTGTTACCACATACCATTGTGAATGAGCCCCAAGGTAAGGGTAAATAACCGTTCAACTGCAAATATAAACGATGGTTTGTAACACGATAAAGTGATATTCAAAACTCACCCCTTAAACGAAACATTGATGGGTTCAATCTCATCTTCTTATATTTTACTTGGCTATGATGACAGTTAAGAGTTTGTATCTTTTTCCAAAAAGAATCGTATCTGCTTTCCTCAAATGGAAAACTGTTGTTTCGCAATCCGCAGACTGTGGGAACGAAGGGTTAGATCAGTGTTCTTTAGCTTGTATATGGGTAAGTCTTGAAATAAACCACATTTTAACATACATTAATAATAATACGATAAAAAATAATGCAATAATCCACTGCTGATGAAATTTACCATCAGCAGTAAATTTTTTACTGAAATTTACCAATGCTGAAGTAAAATAATATTAAGTACCCACTACTGTACGCAAAAGGTGTTTCACCCATAAGTAATTTAGCATCCACATCAAATTAAATCACCATAATTCGTACCATCATCCACACTTTGTTTGCATCATTTTCAGTACAGCTTCATGGTGTGTCCTCTAGTTCTTGTTGACTGGCTAGGTTCAAGCATATTTTGTTGCAAGGACTGAGTTTATTAAAAGGGAAGCTTTGAATAGTTTGGAAAAGTGCCTGTGTAATCAAACATCTTTGGTCCTTAATTTTATAGATTATGAGCAAGCATTTGATTCTGTTGATAGAAGAGCTTTACCAAAGGTCTTATCCTTGTATGGTATACTAGACAAATACATTAAAGTGGTTAATGTTATGTACAAGAATAACATTGTTGCAGTTAAGGTAGGAAATGAGGTCAGTAGCTGGTTTGATATTAAACGCAAGCAGCGTTCATCGCGTACGAGCATCCCAAATTGGACTTTCAAACGACGCGGACGGTTGCGTATTATTCCCCGAAATAGCTAGCGGGATAGCGCCACGTCGTGCTGGAATCCAGGCTTTCGCCTGCTAAATCATTTCCTGGGTGCCAGCAGCCTCAAGGCTGTACTCCAACAGAGTTACCCATCAATGCTCAATTCAACGTGGCGCCGTCTCGCTAGGAGTGCGGTTGATTCGTCGTCGACCACGAAGCATTCGATCCGAATCAGTTAATAGGAATGCGAATCGGACGATCGATTTTCCCGCTGCCGTCAACGGAGGATGGCTTCAAGAAAGCGCAAAAAAATAGACTATTCATGGAAAATTATAAGCATTGTAGGAAACTTGAAAAGCTGGAAATTTAGGTGAACCCGGGCTCAAGGTCCGGGACCAGGCTTCCACTCCCTAGCCTAAAAAGGCCCTTTCGTTCAAGACTGACCCAATTTTATTCTTAGGTCTTGCTTCAACATCAAATCACATAGATGAAGTTTACAAATGCTTGGGAATAGAAGCGTCAAATACCATGATTGTCCAAGTGATTACAAATACAGTTAAAGGGCACGGTATAACCTTTGACCGAAGGCATATTGAACCCTGTAGGTATTAATATTTCATTTCATTTAATGCCGAAGACTTTTATAGAAGGGGATAATGCTGTCCATAATATGATTTCAAGTTTAACTGGAGGTTATAAATTGAATTTAAAAGTAATATAATATATTCTTCCATCAATTCGGGATGATCTTGTATAATTTACAGAATTTAGATTTAAAGCATATGTGATTCCTTTTTAACGAAGTTGAGCTGATCAGTGTGTCGAGCTATAGACCTATTTGAGTTTTACCCCTGTTTAGCACTAAAATAGAAAAGTCTGTTGAAAAGAGACCTTGTGATCATCTTGAGAAATTGACTAAAAAAACTTTACCGTAAAGAGCGAGGTATTGACGAGGGAGCAAACCCCCTCATATACGTAATAATTTCTGATTGTTTTAAGTTTTAATTTCGCTCCTTACTTTAAGATGTAAAATCTTATTTTTTTATTTATTTTCTCTTTGTTTTTTTTTTAATAATGCTGGAAAATTCAGCGCTCCTTTATGGAAATTCTCTTCCCCTATGAAAAATTCCTCCATGGAAAGATCCTCCCACAATCCCCCCCACCAGAAAAAATTCCCCCTGAGAATTTCTGTATACTTCCCAATAACCAATGCTATATTTAAACAATGGGGAATACAAAGGTGTTGAAATAGGGGGGTGTACAAAAAATAGTAGAAAGGGAACGAGCACACAAGGAATGAAAATTGTAATTGACATTAGAAAAAAAAGACGAGTAATGAAAATACCAAGCAGAAGGTTGAAGACAATCACTACATGGCGTATCATTTTTAATCAGTTCAGAATTCGTAACATCTCACCGTTCTCTCTTAAATACAGGAAAATCCAAATAAAGATAAAGTATTGACTTGAGATATTTTTATACTCACTGTTCGTCTTATCCTTAAGATCAGACGGTGGTCTGACCACTACGCAATGTGGTCTATCCCTATCGTCATCACCCAATCAGATTCATTTTTTTGCCAAGGAAAGGGGTTAATTTATTCCAGAAGAAAGGGACAAAATGACCCATTTCTTCTGCCGTTTTGCGATGTCAATAATTTTCAATTTTCTGCTGAGTGCGATTATTGTTGACAATGATTTATGAAAAAGATTCTAAGGCTTAGAACGAAAATAATTCTTCAAAAACGTGTTAGATTTGTGGCACCACTCCTACAGCCAGAAGCGATGAGGCAGCGAACTGCATCCATAATAAGAAATATTTTAGTATTGATTTGTGTTCATTTGAATACATATTAAATCTCAAGTCTTCGGTTTATAATAACATAATCGAATAAGTTTAGCTGTGTTACCATCATGTAAATACATGTTAACTTACGGGCCATTATGTGACCAAATACTTTATAGGTTCTACATAGACTGTTAAACCCTACAACATTGCAGCAGTCTGTAATTGTTACTGTTTTCCTTTTGAACGCCGAATTACCCTAGGCTAAGGTACCAGCTATCCCCATTTCCACCGACTTGGGCGTTAGAATATCCTAATCAAACATCATATTACACCCGGGACCCTGCCAGTTTGTTCCTCTAACTGCAAGTAAAATTCATCTAAGTCACTAATGAGAAGGTCTCACAAAACTAAGATTAGCTAATATAAGGTCTATCGACTGTAGTGCTATAAGAAGAAAAATCAGAAAGTGGTATATATATTATTGTTTTGCAAGTAAGCATACACGGAGGGGGCAGGGATTTCGAGGTTTTTATTTTTTGTAATTTTCTTTATTTGCATATTTTTTTATTTTTCGGATTCCTCTCTTCCAAATGAATTGGAAGAGAATATTTTTATTGAATAGTGATTTATCGTATTTATTATTTATAAGAATCATAATTATATTGAATAATAATTTATTGTATTCGATATCTATTATATTTTTTAGCAACATATACAATATCGATGTATGTGTCTGTTCTTGTACGTGCCTTATTTCGATTCTTATGAATTCAGACACCCATTACTTATTTTTTTCTAAGCTTCTGGAGGAAGATATATGCATTTCTTATGTGAGGTTTTTACTTCCAAGTCATTTGATGAATTAAAAAAAAAAAAAAAATTGATTTCAAGCACGCGCTCCTTCAGTTGTAAATGAAGAAATAATAATTTTTTTTTCTTTTTATTTTTAATTTTTTTTTTTTTGGGGTTTTAAAAAATTTTAAAAGGGAGAAAAAACAAACCCTTGGGAATTTACAATCCAGAGAAATTCTCATAAATTTTGTTTTTCATATATAATTAGACCAACAATGAGCACAATAGGCCGAAAATATTTTTATTTTTATGCCTTTAGAACTTCAAGAAGTATCAATATCACCGTTATTTTTAAGAATCTGAAATCTAAAAGAAGATATCAAATCCAGAGTAAATAATTTAAAAATTAATAAGCATTGAAAATTCGAATAGTCACTACTTATGATGATATAAGGAAAAATTTAATGTATATTTTTTTTTTTGGACGGGAATATATTTTTATTCTTTTTTATTTTGATTATAGCGTTGTCAAATAGTCACCTTTGCATTCTGTCCCTCACTACCTGTCAATTTTCAATCACCTTTATAGTTTCTTGAGGATAAGACTTGTAGTAGCAAGATCTGGATCCCGTTCAGTTTATGCTTGCATACGCCAAATTTGATACTATCTAACACCATGATCTTGTCCTAATGCAAGAGAAAATTACTTTTTGAAAACTATAGCAAGTCAGTTTTGGAGAATTTTTCTGGATTTTTGGATCTTTTTTGTGAACACATTTTTAAACATTGATTTGCCTAACTTCATGCTTATTTATTAAAATTACCATGTTGATTGGCACCTACACTTGCTATCTGCGCAAAGCTCGACAATATGCTGCGAGACTTGGCAGCGGAGCACGACAATCTGACCTACCAGCCTTGCTTGTCGCGCGAAGAAAAACACGGAACCCGGTCAGGTCGAGCCGAAGACGTCGCACTCGCTGACCATCCAGACCTTACAGGCTGGCGCGTCTATCGTTGCGGCTACCCGTCGATGGTGCGCGACACCCAGCGGCGCGCCTTCATGGCCGGTGCAGCCTTGCCGGATATCTACATCGACCCGTTTGAATTACGCGATCTCCGTCAAAAACCGCGTGACTGATCGCGTTTACTCCGCCGCGACGTTGGTAATCAAACCGGATGTTGTTCTAACAAATTTAACAAAACTTTGCGTTCTTTCCATACAAGTAACGACCATGCATCTTGTACACCTAAGGTAGGAACAATCGTTTGTAATACCTTTTCCATGAACATGTCACCATTTTGTTTTGAATCACAGACCGGACATCGTATCATGATGGTAGTGTTTTTGTTCTTCTTTGAGGAGGAGGAAGAAGAGTGATGAGCATGATGAATACTACTAGTAGTACCGCCATGCTGACCCGGACCCCAATCACCACCACTGCTGTAACTGTTGTTGTATTCATATTTTTGACGATACAAGGTTGCCAAACAGACGGCGGTTCTGTCTCGAGATTAGGTGCGTGCGCTCCTGGACAGCATCGATCTATCCACGCCCGTGGGCTTGCGTGATCGAGCACTGATCACCCTCCTCCTCTGCACCTTCGCCCGGGTTGGTGCGGCACTTCAGATGACGGTCGCGGATGTCTATCGCCAGGAGCGCGGCCTATGGGTGCGCCTGAAGGAGAAAGGCGGCAAGCAGCAACAAATGTCCTGCAATCACATGCTTGAGGCGCATCTGCTGGATTATCTCGAGGCCTGCGGGTTGCGGGATGAGCCCAAGCATGTGCTGTTTTCGACGTGGGATCGGAAGCGCGGCCAGGCCATACTAACTGGCTATTTGAACGCGAAATATCGTGCTAACAACATCGATGTCTATGTCATGCACCCGGGGTGGACAAAGACGCCGGGCGTCAAGAGCGCACTGCCGGTGTTTTACAAGTTGCAGAATATTGTTCTGCGCTCACCTTACCAGGGTGGAGAAACAGCATTGTGGCTGGTGGCGGAGCGTCCACCAACCAGCGAAGATCACGATGCCGGCGTCTGGTTTGACCACAAGATTCGACCCGCGCACATGTTTGACTTTACGAAGACGCCGCATTGCACGGTTGACGAATACGTCGCATGTTGAGGAGGGGAAATCCCCCTCATATACGTAGTAATTTCTGTTCGTTTTCAGTTTTAATATTGCTCCTTTCTTTCAGTTGAAAAAAATTGTTTTTCTTATTTAATTTCTGATCTTTTTTTTTTAATTTCGCCAGGAAATCTGGCTTTACCTCAACGGAAACATCTCACTCCCTACGGAAATATCCTTTAGGCAAGTTTTTGGTAATATGTCAAAAGAAGCGTCTCTGGGTTTGAGCCTTTGGGTCTGTTTTCACCCCAAAACATCGAAGTTTCTTCTATATTTTTATATCCTCTCATCAATTCGTATTTTTGCACATCTCCATCCCCGGCCGCTACCTCGTGTACGTCCCCGGCGGGGCGATGCACCGCATCAGCCGGAAGCTCCCCGACAACGAGAGGGCGCGCCTCAAGCGCATCCTCAAGGAGGTCCTCCCCGAGTCCTCCGGCGTGATCGTCCGCACCGCGGCCGAGGGAGCGACCGAAGACCAGCTCACGCGCGACGTGCAGCGTCTCACCTCGCAGTGGGAGCACATCCAGAAGCAGGTCGAGAGCCAGCAGGCGCCTGCGCTCCTGCACGCCGAGCCGGACCTGCTCGTCAAAATCGTGCGTGACGTCTTCAACGAGGACTTCATTATCAGTCACACTCACGTGACTGAGCTAGTGGGGCTTATTCTTTATTTTACTACAAAATTCAATTTTCTACCAACAGAAAAGCGCCAGATGAGCCTTGAGTTCATGACCTTTTGATGATTTTTATCAATCACACACTCAACTGACTGAGTTGGTAGGGGTCATTTAGTTTTTATTTTACTACAAAACTTAACTTTCTACCAACAGAAAAGCACCAAATGAGCCTTGATTTTATGACCTTCTGATTATTCCTATCAATCATACTCAGCTGACTGAGCTAGTGGGGCTTATTATATTACAAAATTCAAATTTCTATCCAATCCTATATCTACCAGCATGAAAAAGACAAAGGAGGCCATCATTAACCCTGCCAGGAAATTTCTTTGGGGTGGTAAATACTGCTAGGAACTTAATTTTCAGCAATTTCAAATGGCAATAATTTTCTTTTTCTGTTTACATGTAGTACTTCCATGTATTTAAAAAAATGTGTATAATGTAATTATCGATAAGGAAATACTACCGTAGAGGTTGTGATGTCTTCAGTTATGTAGAAGATCAAAGTTCTCACAGAATTTCCATCTATACAAAAAATAATACTCCTTTTCATCCAACCGAAAATTTTTTTTTAAGTATTCGACCTACGATTTTAACAAGACAACGTTTCGTACTTCGCACTAACCTTTCCCAATACCCACCTTGAAATGGAGCAAGCTCTACAATGAATTTCCATTTTACACCTCTTAATGTGAGATACTCCTTTAATCTGGGCGAACGCAATAGCTTCTTAATTTCTTTCGAGGCTGATTTAAATGTCTTTGCGTTATCGCTAATAACCGTAGCCGGTAAACCTCTACGGGCACAAAAGCGACGATATGCACGTATGAACGCTTCGACAGTGAGATTCTCTACAAGTACTAAATGTACCGCTCGCGTAGAGGCACATGTGAACCATATACTATTTAGGATAAGACAGCAAATGTTATTAGTCTTACAGTTAATGTGCTGAGTTATATTGGGAATGATGTGGCCAGCAGAGGGTTTAATTTAAAATGAACTATGTAAATACGTATTTTGAACATGTAAAAGTGCCATATTAGCCCCAACTTTGAGTTTGCCGGATTTAATTAGTTTGCTTCGTGGATAATTCATTGTAACCAAGGAAGTCATGCCATTCTGACAGAATAATCTAACATATTGTTGCTCTACGCTTTCTCTCTCTCTCTCCCTCCGTATGCGTGATAATAGGTCGCTGTTAAGTGATTAATTTATTCGACGTATTTTTGCTTTAGTTGCGTTGTTATATAATTCAATAACAACCAGTAATCTTTCCTGTTATGAGTCATTCTTCATCTTGTGTAATTTTGCCCGGGGTATAGATAATAAATTTTAATTTCTCCTTCCCCTTTATTAATCATAGATTAATATGCGCTAAAATAACATGTTTCTTCATTTCTTTGTAATTTTGGTTAGTTTGTAGACATTTAACAGTGAAATACTTGTAAAGGTTTAATTACTTAATAAAATCATCATGCTAGACTAACACATTCCTTCGTACTATTTCAGTTTTACTTTGCTTCTAACCAAGTTGCCATTTTCTGTTAGGAATGAAGATACTGTAATGTAACTAGAATACTTGATCCACGTGGATAAAACTCGATACCTCAGATTAAGCTTGTAATACCAATCAGCCCCCTCATATGCCTTAAATATAGCGACATGACAGGAAGACTATGTCTAAGTTCTCAAAAGAAGTAAAAATTCAGACAAAATATCTTTATTTACACGTAAATTGTAAAATTTAGTTGTTTTTCACTGTTTTTGTTTTTAAAAATTTTTCAATTGAGTTATCATAGCATTTGTTTTGTTTCTTTTAATTTTTTTCCTTTCACTCAGCCACGGCGCGTGATGGAGTCGAGCAGGATCACGACGTCGCGACCGTACTCGACCATGCGCTTGGCCTTGTTGATCACCATCTCGGCGACCTGCACGTGGCGCGCGGCCTGCTCGTCGAAGGTCGAGGCGACGACCTCCGCCGGGACCGTGCGCTTCATGTCGGTCACCTCTTCGGGGCGCTCGTCGATCAGCAGGATGATCAGGTAGCACTCCGGGTTGTTCTTGACGATGGAGTTCGCCAGCTTCTGCAGCAGCACGGTCTTGCCCGTGCGCGGCGGGGCGACGATCAGGCCGCGCTGGCCCTTCCCGATGGGCGTGAGACCTTGAGAGCAAGCTGCGGCAAACCGGGTCGTGCGACTCGTCGCTCGCGCTGCCGAACGGCGTCCGCGCGCGAGCCAACATCTTCAAGGTGCGCTCGGCGTTCGCCGTCGTCATGCGCAAACTGCCCGAACGGATCCCGTCCTTCGAAGACGTCGGCCTACCGCCGGTGTTGCAAGAAGTGGCTCACCTGGAGAACGGCTTGGCCCTGGTGCCCGGAGCCACCGGATCCGGCAAGTCGACGACGATGGCGGCGCTGACCCCATCTGCACCGCTTCGCTCCGCTACCTGCAGAAAGACGCCTACCGCTCCACCGCGTTCAGATAATTTCATTATATTCGCTTACCTCCTATATTTTAATGTTGTAGTCCTGCCCCGGTGAGGTCCCGCTAGCAAAGGATCGCCACCACGTCGCAAAAGTTGTTATGTACAGTACGTAGTCTGCGTGTAAGGTAGGGAATTCGAATGAAGTTTGATGTGGTGGACCCATTCCGAGACTTTGTAATAATATGTGATTGTGTAAGTTATAATCGGATGCTTTAGTCTCTATCTAGAGAGAGAGTTTTCGAACCCCTCGTCTCTGTCCAATATATGCACAACGATAAAAGTCACTTTTTAGGTTTCTGGATGAAACTATATGCCATAATAAATTGATATCGAGAAAGATGTGAAACATATTCCTAATAAATACTGCCTTAAAATTCCTCAACTTCTTCAGTTGTGAGGGTTCAGCATTTTTTTTCTATCTTCAATTGGCTGTGGAAAGCGACAACCACAGGTGAATGTTCCACAGATACATCGTATCTGACAAATGTCTAGGCAAATGTCCTGCATTTGCCATTGTGTGCACAATGTCTAGGTGACAAAACGTGGGCAAATGCAGTTAAACATCCCTCTCCCGTAGCAGTCAAATACTGGGAGGAGGAGACAGCCTTAAACTGTATATCTATGTAGCAATTGAATCCATTCAGTGCATAATATTTTACTAGACATCACCACTTGAAGCATCTCTCTAAGTAAAAGAAGAACTTGAACAATACCATCCTGAACAAAATTTTCAATTCTAAAAGACCTGCTCATTGACATAGAAAAAAAGATAATTAGTCAGATTATCAAAATCATTACAATGTTCAACAAAGAGCGACACCAAACGTGGTTAATAGCTAAGGGATGTCAAAAGGGAAGCATTGATACCCATTGGGCAAGAGTTATTTGAAGAAAAAGACGATTTAACTAGATCATAATCTCTTCCATATTCACGCATTGAGTCTGTAGATTCATCCCTGAAAGTTTCATTTTCCTGACCTAAACCCTTTCTGAGATAACAAGAATTTGATTAGGCCTAACTAGAATTTTACCCAGATTTTTTTGCATTAATATTTCTTCTTACGTCTCAGTTTACTTAAAAAAGTTCTTTGTCTCCCTGACAGGCTATCATAGGACATAGAGTTAAGGTTAGATAAAAAGTAAAAAATATGGGTATATTTTAAGAATAATAACACATTTAAACCCTTAAAAATTTTGGAATCCTTTTTTTTAAGAAAACCCTTAATTACTCCTAAAATGTTGGTGCTGGTTTATGAGCCTCATTAAGCTAAAAATGAGACCAAAAAACAGAAAAAGAAAAAAAGAAAAAGAAATAAATAAAAATAAAAAAAAAAAAGAGAAAAAAAGGAACTAAAAGGGAACTAAAAAAAAAACTTAAATAAAATTATCAAATTCGGAAAGTCTTATTTTCCACGGGGTAGGGGATATTTTCCGAAGGGGTATTTGTCAAGGGAAGGGGTATTTTTCATGGGGGTACTTTCCGAGGGAGGGGGAATTTTCTGGGTGGATATTTTCCGGGGTAATCGCGGGGGTGGGAGTAAACGCCTAGAAACCCTTTCAGCATGTTTCGAGACGCTCAATTGATTTCTCAAGCTCTTGAAGATATGAATCTTTTATATTTGTCGGAGCATGATAAAGGAACCCCAAAAGTTTATTTAGCTCAATCAATCGACGCCGGAAAAACATTTTCCAACTTTAAACTTATAAGCTCCTATAATGGTTAATTAAGCTTGGATGTCGCAAGCAGACCACAAATAGGAGTGGGGGATGGAGGCGAAATATTTGCGACTTGGGAGGAAGATCACGATATTAAGTTTGCTAGGTCGTTTGATTTAAGAAAAAAGTTTTTACCTGCAGTCCGTGTCAATGATGATTTAGGCAATGCCGTAGCGCAGCACGACGTTGACCAGCAGCAGTGCGAAAATGAAGCCGAGGCAGGCTACAGCGATCACCCGACCGCTACAGTCGAGGGCGCGGATGACCGCTTGCGAGATGGCAAGGACGAGGCCCGAAGGCCTCTGTCCAATTCGAGCCGCGGCGCTCATTCCAGACCGGCTGCGGCTTTCAGAGCCGCGACAAGATCGGGGTAGTCTTCGGCGTAGTCGCCGTAGACCGAGGCGGTCGCCGCCTGGAAGGCCGCCGTGTCGGCCACGGCGAACTCGGAGCCTTCTTCCTCCATTTTCGGGCGCAGGGTCTCGTCGCTAATAGTCCCAATTCATATGCAGGAATAGTCCAATTATCCCTCAGAAAATTTACCAGTATGTAGTATGGCATGATGGATTTATTATTTGATTATTATACACTTGTACTTATTATCCACATTTGTTAACTTGGTTATGTGTGCACCACAGAGAAATACTTATTAGCAAAAGAAAATCTAAGTAGATTAATCTTGTTTCTTTCTATTGATAAGACTAGATCTTATGGAAAATGGCTATAATCATATAAACAAATAAATATGTGAATAATATATCTGGGTAATGAATAGCCACATCAAGGAAACCCTCTCCAGGCACACCGTGAAGGAGCCTCCCCGGTGGCCCTGCCACGTGTGGCCCGGTCGAGAGGCGTGTGGTTTGCAGCCAAGCCGGACGCATTTGCAAGATTCGCCCGAGGCGCAAGAGCCGTCGGTCATTGCGGCGACGATGACACACGCCTTCGTCTTGACTTCCAGCCCGCGTCTAAGCGCAAGACAAGCAACGATCGCTAAAAAGACGGCGAGCTGGATTAGCTCGACGGGCCAGTAACGTTGACTTGCATCGCGCAGCAATGCCGCAAGCAACGCCGGGAAACCACCAAATGCCATCACCACCAGCATAAAATCAGCTATTCGATAGCGAAAAAACAACGTACTTTATTGTGCTGAAGGTGACTACGAATGTCATTACGAGCAAAATAATTCTTATGAATCTTTCGAAAACCTTATTATTTCGAAAGAAATCTCCTTAGGAAAAACTGAACTCACCGGACAGTGTAAAAGGTATTTCCAGGAATGGCCCTAAACATAACAAACGTTTGACCTATTTTAAACTTAATGTGTAGACGTTTCAGCGGCTACTCTACCGATAAAGAACGATATATTTAGAATTGTTCCTAGTTGAAGATGGACTATTCGATCTTACATTTTTTTGCGAAGCAATAATTGACTACCCTTGCAGGTTGCAATCAAGATTATGAGCAAAGATCATTTAAAGAAAATGGTAAGACTCTAAGTCTCTAGCCTCTCTTGTCTCTAACTTCTAAGTCTCTACCAGGTGTCCCAAAAAAAGTACTCCTGTTTGATATATCATCAAAAATTGATTATCAAACTTTTGATGAAATTTTCTTTTTGAATTGCTTTGTCAAAGACCCAAAAATATTCACAGATGATAAAATGTTCGCTTTTGATACAGCAAGGTAGAAAATTTGCACGTTGAAAAACCTTATTTTGAGCTATAGTTTTTATGTAAAATACTCTTTCCTACGAGATTCACTTCAGTTTTTCACAAAATAATACTGATTGCAGTTTCATTAAATGCAATGGACAGCAGAGACAGTACAACCATGATGGCTCGAAAGCCCAGATGGGTTATTTCTATGTGTCAGTCAGCTTAAATAACTGATACAATTAACTATCTAATTAAAACTTTTATATTGCTATTCTTTTGTTAAAATTTTGTATCTCAGTTAATTATAATTCATCAGTATTATTGTAATTAAGCTGAGAATACATAATGAAATTGAAATTGAAATTATTGTGTCATGAAGAAAAAAAAATATCTCAGTTATTTATAGTTTCAATTTCTGGTTTGTGTCACATACATATCTACAAGAGGCGTAATTAGTAGGGCGGTTTTCTCCCTACTCACAAATGATTTATAATTGGAATAAAATGAAAATATAGATAGATCAACTTTTAATAAGACAGTGAACTTGGTAAAAAAAGAATTCTGATTTTTTCTACCTTACCCCCCTCCCAACATTTGAGTAAAGTATAAGTGAAGAACAATATATTCTTGAATTAATTATTATCCACCAAGAGCATGAGAAATTGTTAAGACAGGAAAATCAAGTTTATCTCTGAGAAAAAAAGTGAGCCATTTAACGTACCCAAAAAGCTGATGCGCAACGTACCCGGCGTGGCGTTCGTCGATTCCGGTCCGCGCGGCGCCGGCATGAACAACGCCATCATCATTCGCGGCATCAACGCCAACTCCCAGACGGGCGCCACCCTGTCGCCCCTCGGTTCGGTGGCGCCGGTGTCGACCTACATCGGCGACACACCCCTGTTCACCGACCTCTATCTGAAGGACATCGAGCGGGTCGAAGTGCTGCGGGGCCCCCAGGGCACCCTGTACGGACGGAACGCCACCGGCGGTGCGGTGAACTTCGTTTCCCAGAAGCCCACCGAGGAGTGGGACGGCTGGCTGCGGGCCCAAGTGTCACATTTGAGGCAAGTGCCGTTGCGTACGAGTGTGAAGTTCGCACATTCTGGGCAGCTTTCGCCTTCATAGCCTTTCATGCGTGCTTCGCGAATTTTGTCCATTTTGTCATCGGTTTTGGCGATGACTTCTTCGCTGGTGGTCAGGATCGCATTGTTCTGCGGTGCTGACGGGGTTGCGGTGGTTGCAGCACTTGCCGTTTCGTGCGTGTGGCTGTGACCATCGGTACCAGTGGACTTCACTTCGACAACGCGTTCTTCGTGCGCCGCGCGCGAATCGAGTTCCGCGGGCACATTTTCGAGCGGCTTAGGTTCCCTTGTGATGATGGGCTACTGAAATCAGAATGGGATGTTTTATTGTGCGTTTGAAGTACATGTACTATTTTTATTTCAGTATTACGATGAGTTTAGGAACGTACCATCTAATACAGGGCTCCTCTTGAAATCGGAAATATATGTTTTATGGACTTTTTGGGCAGAAACGAGCGCTATAAATCCTCTTCCCATGTTTTAGTGCTACCTTCATGAATTACAAATCAAATCCAAAAAATTAATCTACAATGCATCTTAACCTAAGCTCAGTGGTCGCAATTAGCGAAACTTAGGGGGGGGGGTAAATGTATTTTTGCGAGGGCGCTGGTGTCCGGGTTCGTGCCGGCGGCGACACTGGTGGCGACGGAAATATTGTTGTCGGGGAACGCGCCGCCGTCTACGGCCGATACGGTGGTCGTCAGGGTCCCGCCCGCCGTCGTGTTGCGAACCACAATGTCGCCCACCGCCGCGCCGTTGCTCGCGGTGGCAGGCTAAACCAACGGCAACTCGATGCGCGAGGGACGCGCGACGTCACGGAAGAACTTGAGGGTCGGAATGCGGCCGGCGGGCACATGGGCGAAATGATCCCGGTCGCAGGCGGCAATCGCGATACGGATTCGGTGTCCCTTTTGTGGGGATCTCTAGGAATTTTCCAGTGATGTTTTAGGTATTTTGAAAACTGAAGTGGAAATACTTGTGTTCCAGTGGCATTAATAATTAATACAATCTAGAATTTCTCTGCAAAAACATGTTTTGAGTAAATATATAGATTTCCTTTGCTAATCAATCTTGCTGAACAATTCTTTAAAATTTTTTCACTTCTAAATTTAGGTCTCATTTAATTTCCATTCTACTGAAATAATAGTATTGGCTTCTTGAATTATACATACCAATGTTTTAGTATTTATACTTAAGAAAGCTATATGTTATCACTGTTCTTCTCTTTTAGGAGTTTCGGAATTTACTATAAAAGCCACATCTCCAGCTGAGCACTTTCCAGCGAACAACAAACCGTCTCATCGCGAAGAATACCCATTGGTGTGAGTGCACCTTTGAAGGCTAGCTGAATCCGCTTCGCATCTTATAACAGAAGGATGCTAATGGATTCCACAGTTATGTATATACATATTTTTTTTTGGGAAATCAACAAAAAAGAAATACAAGCCTTTTGGGTGAGAATTTTCTCTCCATGGGCAGCACCATTTGTTAATGACAATAGCTTATCAGTAAATATATCAGTAAAATAGTTATCAGTAAAAATGGAGAAGTCAACGGAGGCGCCACCGGCGTAAATTCGCCGTCAAACAGTAATACAATCTGGCAGAGATTCTTGAAGGATCCTGACAGCGTCAATCTGGATGAAACCATGACGAGCTCGACCATCTTTGGAAGCCTTGCTGACTGCCCACTGTCGCTTGACCGTGACGAACACGAGCAACAACGCCGAAACGATGGTCATGAATGGATTGATCTTTGCGAAATGGATGAAGTCGCAATTTGCAACACCTGCGGCCGCGCCGGTGGCAGCGGATGACACGGCTACAGCAACCCCGTTTGTGTCACGACTTGCGGCCACGTTCCAGTAAATTGTTGCATGTTTTTCATAACGGTTCAATGTGGCAACAATGACAAAAAGTGGTACTACCATAAAATCTTCATTATTTTGAAACAATCAAAAGAAAAATCTAAAAAACGATATTCTCATGAAAGAGTAGGCCAGAGATGGGGAAAAAGATTTATTTTTTATTTTTGTGTCATTGGAACTCCAATATTTTCATATCACTGCTCTAAAACAAGTCATAAATTTAATTGGTTTCGGTTAAGTTAGTTCAAATTTTCGTATTTTATATCCATTTTTGTCATTTGATCTGTCACTGAAAAAAAAGCCACTTCGTAAAATTCTTTCGAAGCACCAATCACTATTTTTCTATTCTTCTACACAGTTGCCCCATTCCCTCCTCTTACCCGGTATTGGAATTGGCATCCATTTCACCAAAACAATTCTTTTTGAGCCTGATATAAGATTTCAACCTTCATCTGGCATCAAATTTTATTCTTCATGCTATTCCCATGTAATGGGATAGAGAAGACTATTTTATGGCTCGCTTTGATATTTACCCGATTTTCACCTACCTCAATGATTGTAACGAGCCCTTGTATTTTCAGAAATAGATACATTTAAGGGGGAAAGCACATGTTATAGCTACTATAAAGGAACTTGGCCATAAAATAGCTGTCAAGCAACAGACAGATTTAAGTTTAGTAATAAAGTGGTTAAGGTCAAAGCTGTGTTTTACACTGTTAAGATCTGCTATACTTTGTATTAGAGGTTCAAAAACGATAAAAAAGATGGACATTCCAACAGATCCATCGCATATTTTAATAAGTTCCGTTATAGGAAAAGTTGAGTAAATTTGAAGTTTCTCCTTATTTTTCAAAGTTTGGCATTTCGCTTTAAAAACAGTCCCAACACGATATTGTTAGTATATCATTGTTGTAAAAGTTCAATCAAAATTTAAACGTCATCCCCATCGATAGTCCAGACTGATTCAATTCCCAGCTCCTCTCTCCTATCTAGAATATTGTTAAAATATTCTAGAATGCAATGAACGAGGTCTTCTCTGAAGGTGACATTCTTGGCCGTTCGCTAATCTTTCATTACCTTTGCCTTTGGTTTGTGCGAAAGGCACTTTACCACGATTGCTCGAGGCTTTCCATCACTCCTTCGCTTTCCTGTTCTGTGAACGATATCTATTTCTTGAGCATCAACCTCAACACCAATCTCTTCCTTTATTATGTTGATGCTCTTCTCTTCTACTGCTTCATCTGCTTCTTCTTCAACTGTAAGGACGCCCCTATTATCGTACAAGACCCATGTTTCGCCACCCTCGAACCCCTCCTCCGACACGCTTCTGAATATCTGATCTATCCGCTCCGAAGTGGGAATGCCGATGGCAGGGACCGCGACAACTCGTTTATCCCCGGCTTCTAACGATATCCATCTGGCCGGCTGGACGTTAGGTTCAAAGTTGAAATCTCGCGCAAGATCGCAGAAGGTATCAACAAGGTACCTATGCCTCGCTGCGATAGGGAAGTTTTTACCGCAATTTGCGTCGAATATTTGTGCCTGACATGGTCGGAATAGTATGTTATTTTTGATGATTGACCAAAACCAAGGAAAAATAAACGAAGAGGCCGCTTTCTCTTATTACAAGTAACCCGCTTACTTCTTTCTTTTTTAATGAAAGTAAAAAGCTGAAGTTTTTGCTTTCAGAATGTACAAGTTAAAAATCAAAACTCGTTTACCACAGTTTACTTATTTTCTTGAAAAAAAAAATTAAAATTTTGTCACTAAGTCACTTTCATGAAAATCTGTAAGGGAAACACTCAAAAAACAAAAACAAAAACTGACATACGTCAGACAAAATTCATTAGAATGGGATACGAATTTTAACAATACATTACAAACCTCTATAGAAAACGATTCTTATTTCATAATATGCAGAATAATTGTACCTAGCACATTTTGCATGCAGACCCACTTTGCTTTACCCCCCCCCACTCTAATGTGCAAATCTATAGCCCTAATTCGCTTCTAAAGTAAGGAAAAAAATAACGATGAAACTAGTATGTTCTCGAGTTTTACTTGGTACAAACTTGAGTCAGTGGCGCATAATGCAAAAGTACCAAAATTCCTTCCCCCTACGAAAATTAAAAAAAAAATCAAATAAAATTCTCAAATTTGGAAAGCCTTATTTTCCAGGGTGGGCATTCTCAGCGGGGTAATCTCTATACTTCATCTTAAATCCGAGTAGGTTAAAACCTTTATTTAAAAGGTGGGTTAGCTTTGTACTTAAATTTAATTTTCTTGCGGTATTGGTTTTATGTTTGTTTTTGATCCATTGACACAAGGGCTGGAGCTTCTCTCACAAAGGGAGTTGCAAAAAGCCGAGCGCTTATTCCTTGCCGTGATAAACGAACCTTATTCGGATGGAGAGGAGAACAAGTTAGCGAGAAAATATTTAAATGAAATACGTTCTTGTCAAAATGGAGAGTTGACGCTTGATTTTGAAGAATATAAAGACTTGGCCGTCGCTAATGCCGGTTCATAAGAGCTAAAACAAAAGATAGTCAATACATAAAACTGAGGTGAACATACTACTCAACTCCTTTTTGTTTATTCTTTCTGAATGTACTAATCAATTCACTCACAATTACAATCCCTCCCTACCTGCAAGTGCCATGTATAGCCCCAATAACGTATTTCTTTGTTATATTGATGTAGTCATTCCTTCTAGCTCCTATTTTAAACCAGTTATCTTCTTAGTTACAATTTATTAGAGTATACTATTTTCCAAAATATTATTTAAAATGATTTCAAAAAGCATATAATCTGATTAACAGATACATCCTGGATGCTAACAAGATCTTTCCTACCTTCTAAGGATGAAGCTAAAAGGGTGGCGAAACTTATTCATATGATGAAAATGGGTGCATTGAAGCCTTTGAGGTATGCTCATCAAAATTGCTTTTTAAAATCCAAAAGTAAATAGTAATGAAAAGAGTTAAGTGTTAGGTACTTTGGCTTGGGTGTAATAAGAATTAAAAATGACTAGTGTTACTTTCTGTATATTGTTAGGCTTATATTGAAATTGGTAGTGAAATATAAAAATATATTTAAGATTAAAAATCTCCTAAATTTAGTTGCTAAAAGCAGTATGAAAAAGTATAAAGTATAGCTTGGTTTACTTCTTATCCTTCTATCTATCTTAATAGGGTGCAATTCATTGTAAGAAAAAGTAGTATATCGTATATATGACCAAAGGGCATATCTGATATGTCCGTATTTGCCAAGGGGAATAACATTAAGTTATTTGTAGATTTGATTTTTCTTTTAATTTGAAAGAACAAAAACTTCCGTAAAAACATCATCATCTAGTTGAATAATAACACCAATCCTCTGAAGAGACATGGAAAGAAGGGAAGCTAATTTTCAGACAAAACGCTTCGATTACATCTCAGAAACCCTGTTTCACAGCTACATAAACAAGTGACCGGCTGGAACTTCTTCACGAGAGCAGGCAGCAAAACGTCGCGGCAGAGAACCGAATCGACGTGTCGCCAGACAATCTTTGAGCGCGCCGGGGCGATCGTCGATCGCCGAGGCGCAAAGTTCCTCTTAACTCTGTCCCGGCTCGGGAAAAAAATCAGGGGTGGAATCGCGTTGATCAAAACCAGCAAAGCAGTTTAATAATAACGCTGCATCTTCAGCGGTCTTGGTCATGGGGCCGCCTTGATCCAAACTGGAGGCAAAGGCGATCATGCCGTAGCGTGAAACGCGACCATAAGTGGGTTTTAAGCCTGTAATACCTTAAACCAAAAATAGGGTGAATTGAAAACCATTTTCCGTTAATACAGAAGAAAACCTGTTTTAAAAGCCTTGAAAAACCTCGAAACAGCCGACAATAAGGCTCAAGGTTTGTTGATAGAATGTAAAAAATGGCCTTGTGATTGGCATCATGGTATCACATTCAAGAGCTATGACCTTGTAGGTCATGGTAACGAGAATGATGGCAATTCCTTAGAAAGCATATCATACATTTTCTAGTAGGAAGCATATCATATATAATCAATTCTGCTTAAAGCAAGATTTCAGTAGCAAGCAAGTGAAGTGAAGCAAGTGAACTCTGTAGGCTACATTTTAAAAATGCAATTCGGCGAATGGATAGAGTTGATTGTGAAATATTAAACAATTTCAAATTTTTCTTTTTTTTTGTTGATATATGAAAACTGTAAAAGAGCAGAAAAATAAAATACTAAAGATTGTTCAGGGAACATAAGCCTTAATACACTTGAATTCGAAAGTCATATTTCAATGCAAGTGCTTTTCAAATCTCGAGGCACTGTAGGAAAATTTCTCATACCATTGATCTTGCGCTAGAGAATTCTCTCATGAAGCAATAAGGGAAGGGAGTCACAACATAGCATAAAGGGAGGGGGGTTAACCTGAGCTCTATGAATCGTAAATAATGTTTGTTTGAGATGTTTGGTAGCTATAGGTAGAAGGATCTGTAACCATCTGCTATAGATACTATCCAATGCATTTGAAGAGGCCCACTTGGTAGTTAGAGGACAAAACTCTGTCTTGCAATGACTTTTAACCGGTGTAGCTATCTATGCAAGCGATCTAGAACCATGCCTTGCGAAGTGATAAAACCGCTTTGCACCCAAAACGCAGCTAAGCCATAGGTTCCCGCGTGTAAGCTGCCCCCACCCCCCCCCCCCCCCCCCCCCCCCCCCCCTCACCTCCCCCCTGTTTAAAGAATGGATGGAACATATTGAATTTCATCAATAATAAGAGGAGGTTTGTAAGTTTGAAGGAAAAGAGCAGGGTCAGTTTTAGCCAGGTCTCTAACTAAAATGTCATCAAAGGAAGTATAACTATAATCGGGTAATTCATGAGTTAAAAGTGTGGATTTACCGGATTGCCTGGGAGCAGTAATCAGGACGACAGTAAACTGTTTTAAAGCTTCCTTAAGGGGCCTTTCGAGCTGTCTTTTCAGGTACTTTTTCATAACTTCATTATATACCAAAAATGGTGCAAATTGAAGGAAAAATCTTCAAATTGCACCATTAAAAGTAATATAAGTTGCGTGAACCAGTAACTCAATGAATCAAAACAAGAAGCTTCGTTAATTCTTAAATAATAATAATAATTTAAACTAGATATTCTCAATGTAAACCTGTAGTTTTGCTGAAGTGGATTTTATTAATGTTAGGTGTAGGAATATAAGCTTTATCGCGTTAAATTATGTCATTAACATGCTTATTCAATATTACCTTAATCACCATAGTTCTAGGTGTAAGAATAAAATAATAAACACATAGGAATATAGTACTGTAGATGTAGATCAATAACCATTCCATGATGAAAGCAATATAAGGATGCATGTGCGGCACAATCGAGGTCGCCGCAGTCAGTCGTCCCATCCCCGTCGTCGTCCGTGGTGTTTCCGCAGGCAATTTCTACCGCCCGCCCATTTCGGCACTCGCACGCTGTCTCGTCGCGCGCTGGGTCCTCGTCGGTTTCGTCTGCGCCTTCACCGGCATCATCGTCTTCGCGCTGGCGATCTTCGCGGTGCTGCCGAGCACCGTGTACACCCGCGACGCGGCGCTGGTGGGCCTCACGGCGCAGTTCGTGGTGTTGTCGCTCGCGCTCGGCGATCGGCTACGCGCGCTTCAGCGCGCCAAGGCCGCGGCGACGATCCCCCATGACAGGGCTCGAAAATTAGACGGCGCTGTGGGTCCCCACCCCGGCGCCGTTGCTTTTGGAGGCATAGACTATGCCTCATGTGTCTCAGTTGGTTTGATTGTAGGTTGCCAAACAAAAACACCGCCCGGAGCCCGGACGGTGCTTAAAAATTCAGAAAACCGAGAGAGACTTAGCCCTGAGCAGCTTTTGCCACTTCTGCTGCGAAGTCTTCTTCTTTTTTCTCGATGCCTTCGCCAACCTGCATACGCACGTAGCCAACGATTTCCGCACCTGCTTCTTTTGCAGCCGCTTCAACGGTCAGGTCTGGGTTGTGGTGCGGCGTTGTACACCAACGCTTCCAGGACAGCTGGAATCGCGGCAAGTTTGTCACGAGTAGCTGTCTCGGTCGCCAAATCCAAGAGAAAGCAGCAGGCGTCTTCCTTTGTCTTTGGGGATGTGGCCGAGATGGCCATACCTGCGAGAGCCTCCACCAAATCCTGGCGATCGGCCAAGGGAATTCGATTAGTTTCTATGGAAGCCTGTTCTTTGAGTGCTCGAACCAGAACGGGTACAACTATGGCGCTGTCGGTGTTGGTCGTACCGGAGATTGAGCAAGTCTTTGCTAAATGGCAGAGCGCATCAAGAACGTCTTGAAAAGATTTTCCCTATTGTTTCTACTTTGTATTTGTTAGATTATATAGCTAGTTATATAGCTAATACTAGTATCTTTTTTTTAGGAAGTCTTGGGTTGTATTGAAAATTTAGGGTTGGTTCTAGACAGGCATGTTAACAGGGGTGTGTTAGATGGGGCTCATATTTTGAAAAAGGGGGCCTAATTTGATGCAGAAATTGGAAACACGTCCATTCAATAAATTGATTTTGTTGTATTATACTTTTCTGGTTTTTTTTTCAGTCGTCTGGAACCTTGGATATTTAGTAAGTATCTTAATGTCGTGTTCTTTTACTTTATCTGGATTCCCGGCTTGATCTGGATTCCCGGGTTGGCATGGAAAGTACATTCGAACGGTTGTACCCTGCCCCAACACACTGTCAACGGTGACGGTCCCTTCATGGTCCTGCATGGTTCCATACACCATGGCAAGCCCCATCCCTGATCCCCCTTGGCCCACGTCCTTTGTCGAATAGAAAGGCGCAAAAATCCTTTCTAGTTGATCTCGTGGGATGCCAACTCCGGTGTCACCGACGGAAATCACTGAATATTCGCCTGACTTCAGATCGAGCGCTGAATCGAGTGAGCTGGCGCCATCTTTGACCATGAATCCGCATGTGGATATAACTACTGCCTTAGTCCAATGTTTCATTCTGTTTCTTACGTTTACATTCTGGGGAGTGTAAGACAACAAATGCTTTTAAGTATGACTAAAGAAGTGTCCCCTATTTTTGGCTATCCTAAAGTTTTGTAAAACTAAAAGAATAGAGTACAACATACCCAGCTTTCTTCATAAATGGCACAAGAAATCCACCAAGACAACTATCAACATGAAGGCCAATTTTGTACCTGACCGCAAGCTGTTTAAAGTATAAACATTCAATTTAAATGCTGTACAAGTACAGAATTAGTAAAATTAGGGGAAATACCTCGGCCCCCACGGATGGCGAAACAGCACAAACGAGTCGTGGTACTCTCTTGTTTCTTCAATTATCTCGGACCATGCCGAATTCTCAGAACCTTGGATATCTCAATGTGTTCTGGGGCATCGATGAATTCTCTTCAGCTATTCGCGGACCAGAGACTGGTGGTCCACTGGGTCGCACAGGCATTTTGTTTGCGGCAGTTGGGCTGGGACGATATGGGGCAGCACTCGGAAACGGAGCTGATAATTCAGTCGGGGGCAGTCTCGGCTAATAAATGTATTTCGATGGCACCCGCCGGCAGCTCATCCTTGACATCAAGCGAGCAATTTGTAACGAACAAAATTATCAAATTTTAAGAACAATGACTACATTTTCAGGAAACCTTTTTGAATCTCCTGGAGAGATTCCAGTCCCAAAGCGATTTCAGCTTTTTCTTCTAAGTTTTTGGTTATTTTTGTCACGATAGAGCTATTTGTAATATGACTCATTCAGCACATTCAAGCAAAGTGTCCAATCTGGATAGTATAAGTTCCAATACTAGGGTGTTTTTTTTTTTGTTTTTTTTTGCTGTCTAAGCAAAATTGAGAAACTGATTAGCATAAAAGTGGATTTTTCTTCCATATGATTTTTGCAACAATCGCACCGGCCAGGAGCGGGTGCGCGAAATCGGCTGAGCGAGTTACGGATCCCCAACGGATACCGGAGACCTAGATCATCCGCGTGCTCTAGGACGCCGCGACTTCCGATCGCGTTTTATCGGCGCGTCCATCGACAATCACATCCTCGGCGAGCATTTCCGCGACCTCGACCTCGGAATACCCGGCTTCCAGCAGAACCTCGACGCTGTGCTCGCCGAGCCCCGGCGGCAAGGTTCTGATCTCGGCCGGCGTGTCCGAAAACTTCATCGGCGGCGCGGTAAGGTTAATCCGGCCCTCGGTCGGATGGTCGGGCGTGATAGCCGGGGTAGTCGTCGTGGATGAATGTCCCATGATGCCCCCTTACAGCTCGACCGAGCGGGGTGCGCTGACGCCACCTGGCAGGCTGACGGGGCCGACCTGGAGCCAGTAGAGGGCAGCGTGGTCGGGGATGGCCAAGTCCAGGATGTCGACGTCCTCCCAGTGCAGTCCGGCGACAAGAGCCAGCTCAATGGCTTCGGCCAGGCGGACGTCGACTGCGAAGACGCCGCCGCCCTGGCACAGGCCGGGCCCCTCGGTCCCCTGTTCGGCAACAACCTGTGCATCTACGACTACGGGCCGCTCTTCGGATGGCCGGCCTGATCGTCACGCCCTTCTCCGGCGCCTACAACGTGAGCAAGCACGCGGCGCTCGCGCTGACCGAGACGCTCTACCACGAGCTCGCGACCCTCGACACGCCGGTCGGCTGCTCCGCCCTCTGCCCCGAGCTGATCCGCACGGGCATCGGCCGCTCCGAACGCAACCGCCCGGCCCATCTGAAGCGCCCGGAAGACGAGGGCACGCCGGAGCAGGCGATGGTCGAGCAGGCGGGGCGGCCGCCGGAGACCGTGATGCTGACCCTGGAGGGCAGCTTCACCGAGCGGCTCGCCGACCGCACGGCCTTCTGTAACCTTAAATTGCAAGCAAAGCAATTCCCAATTTAATTACAATTCCCAGCAAGATAAGGCAGTTATGACCTCCTGAAGATTTCTTGCTGGTCTTAATTGAACCTCCTGTCAATGCTGGCTTAATTTTCATCAACCCTAGCTTTGAGTGAGTATATAGTTACTGCTCAGACTGTCAACCCATTCTATGTTGTTGTTGTTGTTTAGTTGACATTTGAGTGAATCAACCGCTCGTATACGTGCGATCCTCTTTTGAAATTTGGGCTCATGAAGCCACGTCACTTTGAAAAACACAGAAATAAAATTTTGGCACAGGGTGGACGGATAAAAATCGCTGTGCCTAGAGCGGCGATTTGAAACTGCCCGTGATCTTTTCGCGCCGCTGGGTGTGCCGTTGGAACGCCTCGCTCCGGTTGTTCAACCCTTTGTGGTGACGGCGTTTTATGCCGGATGCGATCTGCGCCTTGGCAGCGGTGTAGGATCGCAGTTTGTCCTTCACCAGAACACGTGATTAGCCCCACCGTTTTATGAGTTTTCGTAGGAAACGGTAGGCCGCGACCTTGTTGCCTCGCGATTGAATCGGGATTTCGAGTACATCGCCTTTGGCGTCGACGGCTCGTGACCTGCCCCCCCTTTAAGATTCCTAAAGACTGGCATAAATATTGTCTTAATTTAGTGTAATGAAATAAACAATTTTAAGGCTCAGAATCAAATATATTTTAAGGTAATAATAAAGGAAATACACCGATGATGGCTTCGTACACCTTGGGTGCACGCTCTTTTCCAACGGTTTATTTTTATGAGCAACGTTGCCTGTATTTGATTCAATATGTTCTGTGTCACTATTTTTCACTTTAATTTGACAAGAAAACTTACAGATCGGCTAAGCATTATGAATTTTATTCGTTTGTTTCCTAGTTTTGGAACTAAACTTCGATCAACCCATCCTGGTCCTATTGATCCTCCCGCCACTGGCTCACGGGCAAGGTATATTTTGGTCCTCACGGATTATGCCACTAAGTGGGCGGAAGCCTGCGCCTTGCCTGACAATACCGCTGCCAGCACAACACGTGTCTTGTACACTCACATCATCACACGGTTTGGTTTACCCACGGAACTGATCAGTGACCGTGGAGTGCATTTTGTGAATAGTACCATCAAGGAGCTCACCCAGCTCACAGACTACCTTAACATCCATCACAGGAAGAGCACGCCTTATTATCCTCAAGGTAATGGACTTGCGGAAAGCACAAATAAGACGCTGAGCTTGTCGCCCATCGCGGCGGCGAACTCCGGGCCTTCGAGCGCCGACAAAAGCGCCCTGAATCCCGGTCCATAACGGAGCTGGGAGGTCGGAAAGCTGCCGGCCCGCTTGATTGCCGGGAAGTCCTCGTTCGCAGCCTCCAGGGCGTCCGAAGTGATCAGCCCGGGAACCAGGACATGGTCGAAAGGATCATGCGCAAGCGGCGCCTCTTCGAGTGCCTTGAAGTCGATGACTGACATACTCGTCTCTTAAATCGCGACTCGAACGAATGCAATCGATGCTAGGAGCGGTGGGCAGCGGCCATTCGCCGCTGGATGCTCGTCGGCAACCGTGTTGGTGTTTAATTCGTGGCCGTCAGGCCTTTGTCCATCAGGTCTTTGATGGCTCCGGTGCCGGTGCCGGCGACGGGCGCGCTCGAAGGTGAGACCGGCTACGCGTGCGAGAGCGACGGCGACTGCCACCTGATCGTGGTCGACCGCCCGGCCGGGCAGCTCTTCGAGATGTGGCGGGCCGACATCCGGGGCGACACCTTCAACGGTGGCTGCCTCGCGGTGTGGGACATGAACCGCGTCTACCCGGCGGAAGGGCGGGGCGAGCAGTGCACGAGCGCCGACGCGGCGGGCTTCCCGATCAAAACCATTTTTTTTTTTTATTTAGTTTAACATTAGAAAATACAGAATATACAAAACCTCAAACATAAAAGACCAGAACACACAGCTTGTTTCACTCTGTTTATGTGTAAATTCAATATAGCTCACTTATTCTGCTTCTTTTCACTCTTTAGAATAAAATAAATTGCTAAGAAAGTGTAATTTAAAAATAAACGTATTTTAATTAATGGATATTAAAGGTTATTTTGCATGATGCTCGGCTAATTGGTTGATATTTTCAATAAGAAATTATAATCTCTGGGCCAGGCACACACTAAGGAGTTTTTTTTCCAGGTGGGTTGTTAGTTTAGCTGGAAACCCTTTGGAGTATCACGTAACTCAGTAGTTTTTTGATAGGGTAGCTTTGGATAATAGTTAAGTAAGCAATAAATTAAGTAAATGTGTAAAGTGGGTAACAATTAAGTAAGCGATTAATTCATGACCAGCCTCAGTGACTTATTAACTAGTTCAACATAATAAAATAGACACAACTCACCTTAAGGAATTATGGCTGTCTATCATGAACTTTCCAAACATTTGATAATCTTTGTTTTTAAGCAATTCAGCACCTCTTCTTGTTCTTTCAATTTCCGAGATTACATGACAGGCTCTCTAGACTTCCCGCAAGAGGAGTTAAGGCCCAACAAGGTTGGCTGGGCGTTGAGTTTCTTTGTGGTTTCACTGGCGATGATTCTGTTCACCGATGTGAGACTTTCATTGTGTCTGCTTACCGGCGCAGTGGGCATGCTTCTCAGTCGTGTCTTGAGTATCGACGAAGCTTATCGTGCAGTCGGATGGAATACGGTTTTTCTGCTTGCCTGCCTCATACCGCTGGGACAGGCCGTTCAGAACACCGGAACAGCAGAATGGATAGCACAGCAAATTCTGCACATTCTGGATGGCTGGCCCTTATGGTCACTTCAGGCTGGCGGCCCGACTTTCAAATTTAATTTGCGCTAATTTACTAACCCCATCGACCAAGTCGGCAATTTTTTCGCCATACTTGTCGGCTAATTGTTCTTCGCTGACCTCAGTATCTTCAATAACATCAGGCAAGATGGCACCGGCAATACTTTGATAATCTAAACGCATGTTTGCTAAGATGCGAGCAACCTCAACCGGATGATCACGGCTACGATCACTGGATGGCAACGCAGAACAATGCCGCGCCCAATCATCTCGATCCTGTCAACTTTGTGCGTAACCGCAAGAAGCTTGGAAAACTCAAGGGACCGAGTTCAATTCTGTCATAGGTTTCGGCAGCGCGTTTCGCGACAGCTTCTGGCAGTCTGCGGGTCACGGCAAGGACGGGTTTCATTCTTTATTTCTCCCTGATGAGGATGATTATTTTTCGATTTGTGTTGTTAGCATAGCTGTCCGACAGCCAGACGGATACCGATTGATGTGATCACCATCGATAACAGGAAATCGGCCATGACAATGGCACTTGCCGTTGCGATCGGGACTGAGAGTGTGAGTTTGGCGATATAGACGCCATAAACCAGCATGGCGAGAACCGCGACCATCACAAACCCGCCTGCGCCCAGTGACGGGAACAGAATGACGCCGGCGGGCTACTCATCCTCGCGACGTGCTTTCCGCAGGATACCGTTCGTCCGGAGTGGTTGTTGCTCACCGTCGGTCCGGTGTTTCTCGGTTTCGCCATGCGGCGCATGAAGCTGAAGAGCTTCTGGTGGTACTTGTTAATTCCAGGTGCGATGTGTTGGTACTCACTCTTCTCAATGAACATTCATGCCGCTGTGGGATTGGTACCGATCATCCCGTTCATGCCGGCAGCCAAGCGAGACGAGGGGATCTTTGATCCGTCGGAGGCCGCGAAAACTGACACACTGGATCCGTTTGAACATTGGTGGAAAATGTTTTGGTGAGTAATGGGGATGTAATTAAAAAATATTTTTTAATATGCGAAACAAACAAAAAATCCCCCGTTGGCTTGGTGGGGGGGGGGGGGGGGGGGGGTGGTGGTGTCATCCTCATAGACAAAATTTCCGGACCTTTCAATTACGATGAACAAAATGGCTATCTGAAAATTTGGGTTGGATGGATTTGGGGAAATGGTGGACGGGGAAGGGCGATTAGTTACACTCCAATCACTTTTGACTATTAAAAAGGACACTGGCTCTTTCAACTTCAATCGACAGAGCTCTTTTCGCAGTTTCTGCGACAACAAATGCACAATCGAGCCAGAGTCGAGGTCCCAGAGCGCAAGCTCATTGTCGCCATCGGCAAAGGTGACAAACGCCAACTGCTTGCCATCGGGCGACCAGGCCGGGTAGCCACTAACCGAATCAACGTGGGTAAGCTGTCGCGATGGCCCGCCAGCGGATGGTACGATGAACAGGTTCGAACGACCGGCGATTGTGGACTTGTACGCCACCCACTCTCCATCCGGGGAAACGCTTGGGAGTAGATTGGTCGCGGTGCCAGTGGTGAGTGCTTTGACCTGCCAAGCGTTGCCTTGCCGACGCAACGTCCAAAGATTGGAATAGAGTACCTTCTCACGCATGGGCTACCCATAGAGTTCGACGGTGTAGTTTTGCTCGATCACAAGGACCGTAAGATGATTTTGATGCGCCACGGTATGAATGTTGTTCGACGGAACCAGTCTGGTATCCCACCGCAACGACGGTTTTCCTTCTACGATCAGATACATACCACTGGAATGGACATCCATCAATGCATTGACGCAAAAGCTGCACTGACACTTGGAAAGGACATGACCTTCCGCGACTACGCACACGGGGCATTCAGAATGAGAGGTATAGGGAAGGGCCAAACCATTGAGCTCTTCATAATTCCCGAAGTCTTCAGCCTGTTCCGCCCCGGCTTCTGGATGGACATGGTCCACGACCCCTATCAGGACATCCCGCCGGCGCAGTTGGCCCAGGCGCTCGATGGCGTCGAGGATGGCAGCTCGCTGCGCCTGCGTATCCGTGGCGACAATGCCGTTGGCGATCCCCACGAGTTCAGCCTGCTGCTGCCGGTACCGGACGGAGCCACGGGTGAGGAACGCCTGCAGAAGCTGGGCCTGAGCCTCTACCATCACCCCAAGGGGTCTTGCGGGCTGAAACAACGCCTGAAGGGCAGCCTCATCGTCGTTAAGGCGGCTGAGAAACTCGGCGAAAAAATATTATCAATTAGTGAAAATCACCTATCAGTTATCCTGGATGGCATAGAACATACAAATTTAATCCATGAGCTAGTGGAAATTCTAAAAAATGCACAGTGTTTCTATCCATTCTATTCTGGTTAGCAGACACAAGGTTCATTAAATCAATATTGAAATCTCCCATAACTAGGGAAGGAGAATTAAGACTAGCTACTATAACCAACAAATTTTCAAAATGATTTTTAAATACTACCGGACTAGCTGATAATGGACGGTAACTAACTGCGATTAGAAGCATCTGATTATTTGAAAAAAGGATATTCAACAACTGTCGGAATGTCGAATTCGGATCAGCCCTCAAACGCAGTAGCGATCAGTCCATATTTGGCTCAACCGTTTGCTTGTCACTCTCAATTCCGTCTGAAGCGGCCAGCCGCATGTCGCGATGGAAAGCGACTACGTTCAGCGTTGTTGACCGCTTGAACTCGCTGAGATGAAGACGCAAATCGGACGAAGAGGTGGCTCCGATCTTTACTCCCGAGGACGGCCTACGAGTGCAGAAAACTGTGGTCAACCACCCAATGCTCTTTGAACCCAATTAACTCGGCGATTATGGATTAGGTAAAACCTAGTAAAGGCGTACGTCCAGAAATCCCTTGCCAAATCCCCTGCTTCTGGAACATGTTAACCTTACAGGTCGTCCGGAATTGGAAGACCCAACTTCCATTCCGGAATGTAGGGGCCTGACACGTGTCAACAGGACAATGCACGCCAGGGCATAAATGCGACCATGTTTCTATATTGTATGGATTATGATTTGAGTAACCAAATTTGCCAATAAAGTGGGCAAGTAGGATTAGCTTAATATATGATCTACATGGACTTAATACAAAAGCCAATGCTTATTAAAATCTCTCAACCTGGAGCAACATTACACATAGAGACCATCTAGGTGACCAATCTCTTTCTAGATATCATGGTAACTTTTGCAACAATGCTACCCTACACCACCTCTATAATGTTTCTAGATAGGCTATAGCCTTAAATGATAAACTTATTCTTTGTTTTGATCTCATGATGCACTATGCTTTTTTTGCAAACATTTTTTGTGGATTATTGACTAAATAAAAATCCTTTTGCCTGAGTGATTGCAATAGAATTGTTAAATAGAAATATTATTTGAAATTGAATCAAAATATTGAGCAACATTTGAAAGAAACATGATAATCAAATTAATACAAGCACCATGATCAATTTACAGTAAGAATTTATTGTTAGAGATTATACAGGATCATACATTCCCTGGGAGATAATAGTGCAAAAACGCTCTGTGGAATCAGGTACACAAAGCGCTTGACCCAATCCCTCTCCCTGAACGGAAATTTGAAGTCCCTTTACACCACTCTTCTCAAATCCTTTACCCAACAATGCCTGAAAATTGTATCGTCATTTCCCAGGTACTTTCCAAAGGATGGTAGATATAATCTGTCGATTACCTGGATGCAAATAGTGTCTATTGATTTCCCCCTTCCAAACTGAAAATTTGAGGTCCGTTTGACCCACCCCTACAAACACCCTGAAAGTTTCAACATTTCCTCGGCGGCCATGGCGTGGCCATCGGTGGCCTGCTTGTAGACAGCGGCCGCTTCGACTGGGAAGCGTCTGGCAAATTCCCGACCATGACCGAGCCGTACGCCGGCTTCCATGACATGAACTTCGCCGAGGAATATGGCCCGGCGGCGTACATCACGCGCGCGCGTAGGGAAGGCGCCCGCGACTTTGGTGCCTGCATGAGTCCAACCACGGCTTTCCACATCCTGCAGGGGGTCGAAACGTTGAGCCTGCGCATGCAGCGCCATGTTGAAAACGCCCAGGCCGTGGCCGAGTGGCTGGAAAAGGACGACCGGACTAACATTTGCAGATGCGTCACGAGATAGAAGAGAAAGAAAAGAAAGAGAGTACAACAAGAAAGACAACGTCTCTATGCCAAGAGGAACCAACGGCCTGAGTGTCCTAGGCCTCTCCCATCCGGCCAATGGCCTGCTTTGTTTTCACTTCACGCTCCTGTTTGGAAGTGTTTAGGTTCATCATACCAGCGTATGGTCTTACTCACCATAGACGTGGCGGGCGCGTGCCGTGAACCTTTGGGATGTACAGCCACCAGTCCCCGGAGATTTGGATGTATCATTTGATGGATGACGAAAGCACATACGACTCAGTTGTCGATCTCGGTGATCCCGGCGCGCACGGCGCCGAGGATCTTCTCCTTGACGCCGCCGATGGGCAGAACGCGACCGGAGAGGGTGATCTCGCCGGTCATCGCGATGTCGTGCCGCACACCAAATCGCAAACGGCACCGTATCGGGAGCGGTAACCAGACAGCCATTACCCAGCAACTTCGCGGCGCGGAACGGGTCGCCAGAAAGCCCAAGGCCAAGGCCACCATGCGCCGCATCCGGATGCGTTCGCCCAGGAAAACGATGGCACCCAGGGTGGCGAACAGCGGTGCTGTGAAACTGACGGCGGAGATCTTCGCCAACAACATTTGTGTCCGTCTTCTAATGAGATATAGTGCACACTCAAAACACCATAATTGAACATATAAAGGCTTTGTTCAGCGATGAATTTACTTCCAGCTGTATTATCTATAATTACATTTGCCCCAAAAGACATGTTGACAGTTTTTCCATGAAGGTAAGTAAGAATTATATACATTATATATTTATTAATCATGTGATGTTTTAATGTCATATGTCAATCATTAGTTGGACGTATTGAGTTATAAGCAAAGATTTATCCATTTTGTTTTAGTTTAAAAAAATTTCAGAACATGGATGACAGCATAATTAAACAGTTGACATGGCGACGATGATCGAGATGGTCATACGGCGATCGGCGCGCGGATGCGCTTGTGGGGCTGGTAGCCCTCGATGGTGATGTCCTCGTAGCGGAAATCGAAGATGGACTCCCGCTGGGCGAGGACCAGCTTGGGCAGGGTGCGCGGCTCACGCTCTAGCTGGGTCTTGGCTTGCTCGAGGTGGTTCACGTAGAGGTGCGCATCTCCCAGGGTGTGAACGAAATCGCCAGGCTCGAGATCCGAGACCTGGGCCATCATCATGGTGAGCAGCGCGTAGGAGGCGATGTTGAAGGGCACGCCCAGGAAGATATCGGCACAGGGCGCTCCGTTAAGCATTTCCTGGGTTGCGGGTGCGGGAACCGGAAACCGACCGTGTGCGCAGTCCACATAGCCGCCGCCCACCTCGATGGGGTTGCACAGAACAATATCCGGCTTCAGGTATTCAATGCAGATGGCTGCAGCAACAATGTCGACAATGCTGTCCACCGCGCCAACTTCGTG
Organism: Alatinidae sp. Z8VKAUB7J3; assembly: GCA_010016025.2. Taxonomy (NCBI): domain Eukaryota; kingdom Metazoa; phylum Cnidaria; class Cubozoa; order Carybdeida; family Alatinidae; species Alatinidae sp. Z8VKAUB7J3. The sequence continues at coordinate 60,494,802 of JAAAKM020721499.1, forward strand.
GAAATGTACCTTCTCTGGCGGTACGTTGTGGATCTTGCCATCAGCTGTTGCAATACGTTGAAAGATGGCCATGGCACATTCTTCGATCCCCGCGGCAAAGCCTGCGTTCTGATTCTTCTTGACGATGGTGCTTAAGGCAATTTCGGCAGCTTGCATTTTTGATAAGGAGAAGCAGGAAATAATATGAAAACATTTATCTTTCCAGCTTGATTCTATAAACCCGTTTCTTTGATGTAACTTGCATTTGCTCTATTTTAATGTAAACAAAGTCATTACTGCTACTGAATGTAAAACCATCAGGCCTAGAGTGTGATATCACTTAACTTTAAGAAAAGGAGATCAAGAACCATAAAATGTAAGGATACTCTCATAAATTGCATCAAATTTATAAGGACTACATTGTGCGCTGTGGTGTTTCATTTCCATGTAGATAAAGATGAATGTAAATATCGGAGGCACCAAGGATTCGCAAAACGCAGATAGGGCCAAGACTGGTTTCGTATTCGTGCTCGATCGCGACACCGGTGAGCCATTCCTGCCTGTTGAGGAGCGCCCGGTGCCGCAGGACGGTGTCGATGGCGAAGTGCTCTCGCCCACGCAACCTTTCCCGGCCGTAACGCCCCCGATCGTGCCGAATACCGTGTCAGCCGCGGATGCTTTCGGCATTACCTGGCTCGACAAAAGGGAATGTCGCAAACTGATCGAAGCATCGCGAGCAGAGGGCTTGTTTACGCCGCCGTCCGAGCAGGGAACTATCCTGCTAATAAGCTTTTTTAAAAATTCAAAAAATCTTCTGCATAAAGAGAGAGGTATTGAGGTGGGGTAACAACCTTCATAGTCGTAACAATTTTGTTCGTTATAAATTTTCATGTTGTTCTTTACCTACAGTTGAAAATTGTGTATTTTTTATTTCATTTCTGATCGTATTTAATAATGCCGAGAAATTCAGCCCCCCCCCCCTAAATGGACCTGTTTAATAATAGCCAATAATATATGTAGACAATAATCAACAACTTGTGTCCCTTACACCGGGGGCTTTGGGAGTCAAATCGTCCTCAAATACATAGTTGTGAGCTTTTAAGAGCATTATTCCCAAGATCAATGGAGGTAAGGTTTACCAAATTTCCGACGGCAGAAGATAAAGATCCGCCAAGATTGAAGTTACTAAGCTCAAGCTTGATAACTCTGCGTCTGGATCCCCTGCCGGCGCATTGGACGCCCGCCCAGCTACAGCAAACACCCACTCGTCCCATGATATAGCTGACAGTTTGCTTGCCAGGACCAACGTGATATTTGCAAAGCTTGGGGACTTTGGTAAGCCCGCCTTACATTCGCTCTCAATATCGTAAATGCAATATAATATCTTTTTGGTGAGAGTGATATCTTCAGCCCACGGCCGCGGGCTCATCTGCAGGCGGTGTGTCGACGGGCTCACCGCTATCGATTTCCTCTTCGGCAGTCGGCGTCACGGCCAACGGAGCGTCGTCGCCCCGGTCAGCGTCCTCGGTCTGATTAAAGAAGGCGTAAAACGAGTAGTAATCCGTCTGGCTGATCGGGTCGTACTTATGCGAGTGGCACTTCGCGCAGCCCATCGTCAGCCCTATCCACACCTGCATCGTCGTGTCGACTCGGTCCTTGACGGCGGCCGTCCGAAATTCCTCGTTGTCCGTTCCGCCCTCGTCATTGGTCATCGTGTTGCGGTGAAAGGCCAGTAAAACCTCGCCAGATCATCGACCCATGGCAGCTTCGATGGCGAATCGTGGTGGCGGTCTGCCAGCCAGAAAACCTGAGGTGTAACCGGCGTGTCATCGGGTGTCCACAGCAAACAGGTGGGGCTTCCGTAAGCTTTGACGACGTCCTGAAATTTCGGCTCATGACCCCGGCGGATCGGCATCTCTAGTTTATGGGCTTCTTCCAGCACCCGCATGGTGGTCACCGCAATCGCAATACCGAACAAGCCTGCGAACGAATGCGTCACCAGAATACCGGCAATGATGATGATCGCCGGAAGGGCGGTTGCTTCAAGCTATGGCTATGAATTGCCCGAATCGGGCCGCCATTTTGAGGGATAATTGATGAAAGACGCCTTGAAAGTTTACGGCCCGCTCGCGGCGCTGGTCCTGGTCCTGCTGATGATCACGAAGGCACGCGGGTTGAAGATGCGATTTCACGGGTCAGACAGGGCATGCGGGCAATGCTCAGGCTTGGGTCTGCGTGGTATGATGTGGCAGAACAGGTGAAAGCAATCACCGAATATGGCCTTGATCCGCGCAACTTTATTCTCTGCACGGATGACAGCCATTCCGGCACGTTGGTCAATGATGGTCACATGAACCGTGTCGGGCAATTCCGCAATTCCGGGGTCGGTACACTTGGCCTCACGCCCCCTAGCCACCGGTCCCCAACACGCCCATATGCGCGGGCATGGCCGATCTCTATCTCAAGAACCTCGAATCCGAACGCCGCCAGCTGTGGGCGACCTGCCGTCTCAAGGGACTGGCCAAGGGCACGCCCGAGCGGCAGCGGATCGTCGCGATCGTCTTCGTAGTCGATCATGATGTGCCGGATCTGTCCGTCGCGCGCGGCTTTTTGATCAGCTCGATCATTTGCTTGAATCGATCCGTGCCGCATTCGTTGCACAACTCAAATAGCACGCTTATCGGCTTTTTGGATCATGCTGCCTGGTATTGATATACAGTCCCTCATTTCATTTTTTTCATTTGCACTCTGGTCGCAATATTGCTTCGCAATATTCAGCGTAATTTTGATGCGTGTGCAAAAGCCCGATTTGCCCAGACCATTCAGAGTTTGGCTCATAAATCCAATATTCACTTGCATCATTGGATTGTTTCTGGTGACAATCCCCTTCGTTAACAGACCAGTTGAATCAACCATTTGCCTTGGAGCTTTGTTTTCTGGCTTGCCCGCTTATTTCGCTTTTATAAAGCAGTATGACACTTTACCTTTATGCTTTAACCACAACTTTAAAAGTTTATCAAAATCACAGCCATCAACAAAACAGAAACAAATTTATAACCACAATAAATAGATCCAACAATTTTGGGGCGATTTTCCCAGAAATAAGGCGGCATCACCACAGGGACTATTGCTCCAAGCCATACAAGTAAAGAAATTCCCAACGCGTGTCCAGTCGATTGAATATTTACGATATTAAATAGATAATGAAAAAATATTGAAAGCGCTAACGCAGATAAACCGCTAGAGGCATAAGCTAAATTTGCTCTAACAAGATCTTCCGGTTTTTCTCCTTTTTTTTTCCAAGATTGGTCTCCAAGGTTGGCGTTTACGACCTAAGTGCTTTTCATGAAAAGACCTAAGCGGGCGATTTCGCCCACGGCGGGTGTCATATTGGACTCCCCACTCCTCCGAGGGAAGGGGTTGTGAGGGGCTCGGAGTTTGCAGCGGGCAACCCCCGAACGGGGAGGCGGTTATGAGGCTGGCTGGTGTTGGCGCGATCGTGGTCGGCGGTGTTTTGGTGCTGAGCACCCTCTTCGCCTGCGGCTCCATGGAAGAGACGGCGCCCGGCGTGTTCGAGGGAACCGGGAAGTACGAGGGAACCTATCGCCTGGCGGAGCCCGGTGAGCCCTTGCAACTCGGCAACTCGGCGGGTGTCAGCGGCCTGGTCGACGTCGACTTGACGTTCGACAACTCGGAGGGTCCCGTCGCCGCATGGTCGGTCGACAAAGACAAGCTCGGCGTGGTGATGGGGCTGATGCTGGGGTCGATCGCGACGGGTAACTCTGTCGCCCCCTTCATTGCCGGCACTCTCGGCGGTCTCGGCGAATGGCGTATGTTTTTCGTGGCGGACGTCGTGTTGGCCGGGATCTCCGTCGTGTTCATCTGGCGCGTCATTCCGAGGGATGCCGACGAGAAGCCCGACGAACGCATCGATGTGCTCGGCGCTTCAGGAAACGTGCGATCAGGAATTGGCACAGCGGGGGAATGTCGTCCTTCCGCTCCCGTAACGGGGGCAGGTGAATCTCGAATGTGTTGACACGAAAGAACAGGTCTTCGCGGAACGGTCGCTCCGCGACCATGTCTTGCAAGTCTCGGTTGGTCGCGCAGACGATTCGCACGTCGACGTGGAACGATTCGTTTTCTCCGACGCGGCGGACTTCGCCCGATTCCAAGAATCGAAGAAGTTTCACCTGCATCGCTTTGTCGAGCTCACCCAGCTCATCGAGAAACAAGGTTCCCCCATTGGCCACTTCAACCAGCCTTGCTCTTCGCGCTATTATTTTTTAGCTTAAAAAATAAACTTCTTATATTCTGATTAAATTACTTTTGTATTTCCGGGGCTGTTTTTTTTAAGAATTGGGATAAAAAGTCAAACTTTAGGGTAAAGAGTGAGGTGCTGAGTATGGGGATACTCCCTCATACACGTAATAAATTATGTTTGTTTTAAGTTTTGATGTTGCTCCTTGCTTTCAGTTGAAAAAATATCTTTTTAATTTGATTTCTGATCGTTTTTCAAATAATGCCAGAAATCTGGCTCCCCCTCCATGAAAAATTCTTTCCCCCACAGGAAACTTCGAGAAGCTTCTGCTGTCGGAGTACTGCAATCCATTCCATATTAGTGAATAGGGCAACAGGAATCCTTGGTATATGAGGCTCTTTCTCTCTAGTAATATTGTCCCACTCCGGTATTCTCTGGTTTTGCAGCATCCATGCTGTGAAATTAGACATCTTTGCTCTGTAAGTCGAAAGGAATTTCCTACTGTGCGATCCGGCGCTGCATGCATACCTTTCGTGAAGTGGGAAAAGCATATATGATCGTGTAGTCATTTAGAGTGTCCGGCCCAATGTACGGGGCACTGACAGAAATAAAGATGCAGTAATTTATGTGGGAGTTGATCTGGAAGCGGCAGCGTCTGTGGATCTTTCAGGGGGTTCAGCAATCTTCGGTCTCCCTTGTTCGTTGGCTCAGCTATAAGTTATTTCAGGGTTTCCTTGTGTTTTCTGGCTCGGCAGAGAGAAAGTTGGCCATTTGTCGAGATTTTTTGAGCATTGTGGATGAGAATGGTGAGTTCGTACATAATTATTGCTGTAGTCCAGCTTAGTCGTTAGGTAGTGGACTCGCTTTTGTGGAGGGAGCTTGTTGAAGAGTGGCGGGGTATCTCTGTCACGTCGGTGCAGGTCTTTTTCCTCGTCACTCTTTTTGTAACTTCAACCTTTCCAAAGGAAACAGAAGAGAATGGGCTAGCCGAAAAATTATCTCTTAGCAACAGGCTTAAGAGTTGTCAAAAAATTAAATAAATACTTTTTTTTATCTGGTGTATCTTAAACACATACAATTCTGATAGACATACTTGTTTGAAACATAACGATAACAATGAATGTCCTTATGGCTAAACGGTCGAATCAAACACATCTTTTTTAAAAGAATGTTTCCATTTTCTTAAGTGTAACTTATACAGATTGGAAAATGGCACATAAGCAGCATTTATTTAGGGTGGGGGGGATAATTTTTTGGATAAAATGCCGAAACCCAATACAAGCTTGTCGTCTTTGCATCGGCGTCGTGGGGCAAGGCGGTACTTGACCTTTTGAAACAAGCGCAACTTGCTCCTGCCTATCAATCCCCTGAGGCATTCGGCGAAACGCTTCGCATCGCCGTGCTTGGAACTGTTGGTTGCGTCTTCTTTTCAATTGTATTTGGTCTACTGGCAGCTGAAACACTGACACCGGCATGGGTGCATCTGCCCATCAAAGGGTTTCTGGCCACTGTCCGCTCAATCCCGCTCATTCTCGTGGCAATGTTAATGGTCGGTGCGGTCGGTCTAGGTCCGTTGCCCGGGATCAAACTGCGGAGCATTGTTCGTTAACAATTTGCGATAGCTGTACGCCGCCAAGCTAAATTTAAACTTAGCGCCCTTACGTTCGAAAGGTTCGATAGCGCGCAAAATCGCTGAATTCGCCAACACGGCACCGGTCGCGGTCGACGATTCCTTCACCACCGCCAACAACACGCCGATCGTGTTCAATCCGATCGCCAATGACACCGATGCTGAAGGTGATGCGCTTGTCGTTCTGGAATACCAAACCAACGTTTCTGGAACCTTGCATCCCCTCGGAGACGGCAAGTTCAGCTATTTGCAGCCGACCGACTTTGTAGATTTCTTCTTTTCCAAATTGACCAAATGATCCATGCTGAAGCCAGATGAAATGCCCTCATTGCCAGACTGTCCGAGGGACTTGCGTACAATGCCACTAACATCAGATGACTGCTTAAATTGCAATTGAATAGATTTTGAAGCCACAACCAAACCGGTCTAGCGTGCTAACACAAAAAGAAATAGTGCTCAATCGTCTCAGTCCTCTAGGCACATAAGGGGTATGCTGCAGACACTTGAGGACGAAAATTGTGGACCAGAACATTGACCCGCACACATCTATGGATGATCTGCCACCATAAAACAGACAACTTGGCCGCCGGCTGTTCTCCGGGTCCTGCCCGACCAGCGGAAAGTAGACCATCGGCTCCGGCGCCTGGCGGAATTCGTATTGCATGACGTCGCCGACCACCCCGACCACCGTCTCCCAGGTCTCCTGCCCGCGCATTCGAATGCGCTTGCCGAGCGGGTTCTCCCCGGGCCACAGCAGGTCGGCCGCCTGCTGGCTGACGAGCACGTTGCCGAGTTGCGGGGTGTGGCGATTTGGGGGTGGGAGTACACAAAAACCGTAAAAACACGAAAAAATTGTTTATATTTATTTCGGTTACATTGTTACAAGTCGCACTTTTTTCGGCCATTCCGACGAAACCGCCCCCGTGCTGATCGTCACCCACAAGACCCAGCGCGCCGCACTCGACGAGGCGCTGGAGGCAATGCGTCCGACCGGCGTCATCCTGGGTGAGCCGGTGGCGCTGCGCATCGAGAACGTCGAGGGCCAAGCCTCCGATCAGTTGGCGTGATCGTCGATCGTCGCGCCGTCCGGCAGCGACGACGTGTCGAAGGGGAGCAGCGCGCGGTACACGATGCTGCGTGAGGAGGCCGCGTAGTTCTGGAACGTGCTGAGCGCCCCGCGGCTCCGGGTGAGCAGAGTCGCCGTCGAGATCTGGCCCTCGGTGCGTCCCTCGATCGGCTGGTCGTTCGCGGCGAAGTGCCACTGCCCCAGCGCGGCACCCGGGAAGGGCGCGCTGAACGGCAGCGCGTTCTGGATCAGCGCATGGTCTCCGGTGAGTTTGCCGTTGATCCCGGTGACCACGTTGGAGGGATGGAACTTGCGGAGCACGATGCGGGACTGCCCGGCGGGCCGGCCGGTCTCGCCCCCGTCGTCGTCCAGGATCCGACCTTCGTCCTGCAGCGCGGCGGTGATCTGTACGTCGTCACCTAGCATCGAAACGCGCGTAACACTGACGTCGCCGTTATCGCCATTGAACAGTCATGATCAACCGGTACAGGATCACACGCCGGAAACGTGCCGCGAGACGGCGGCCGAACGAATTCGCCACCCTTTCAGACTCCCCATTCCCCAATGATCGGGTTCACAAACCGTTATATCGGGCTAGCGATTGCGGAACAATTAAGAACGCATAAAGAGGCGGCTGATTGCCGGCATTGATACGCCAGGCGACGCCGTCGGCACGATCGGGATCGGGCGTTCGGTGCGCGAGACGCCCGGCGCTTGGTGGGTGCTGGCTCGTGCCTCGGCGAGCGTGCTCTACAACCTGCCGTACTGCCTCAAGCGCCGGATAATGAACTGTACTAACGCAAATGGTTGATTTTAGATAATTTTTATAAGTTTTCCACACATCCTTCCAAAACAGGATTTTGGGGGTTGCTGCATTTGCAATTTATTTCTTTTTACTTCTGCAAGGCATAATTTTCCAGCCTTCCATTAGAACTAATTACAAGTCTTTCTGAAAATAATCGAAAAAACGAAAATACAACGAAGTTGTCATGAACAAAGAAAATGGAACTTTTACACCTCTCATTTTTTCTTGCAATGGGGGTATGAGTTTTGAAACAAAAAGATTTTTTCAACGAATGTCGGAACTTATTTCCCAAACTGACATGATCTGACACTGGCAGGTGTTGAATCAAGTCCGTTTTTGCTTCATTCCATATTGCTTTTGCTAGTTCAGGTTTGTCTGGCTGGCGCATTATGCCTGGAAAAAATCTCGTCGTACCTTCATTTATCCTTCTACTATGTCACACGTGTAAGTATCCACGCAGATTTGGAACTATTGGATCCGCTAGATGTTATTTCGTCAGGAAGTCCACGGTGACTAGTCTATCTTGCTTCTCTTAGTGAATGTCGAATTAGAACAGGATTATGTTGAAGATCCCTCGCACTTGTTCATAACGGCGAGGAATACGGAACCAGCAGCGTGGTGCCATGTATTGAGGATCAGCATTTGGTCCTTGAGGAAATACGAAGTCAACCAATTCCTCAAGACTGTTGTTTGGTAGCTGTGTTCTTTCAGGAATCTGAATGCGATCCTACTCATATGGTGACTCTCTTCCATCTCCGATGCGAAGTAAGAGATCAGCGACTTGTTGATATTGAGGATCATTGCTGCTCTCTTGTTCCTGAGGAGATGGAAGGTGTGGAAATGATGCCACAATGGTGACCTTTTCAAACAGATGCTGACAATCTGTTCTCTGGTTGCTTTCCTTTTTACTGGAAGAATCTGTCTTCATAGTACGCCACCAGATCATCCGCATGGCCGGTCAGGTGGCGAGATTTCAGTGTTTGGCTGGCCCCGGAGTCAACCAGCTGTTGCTGCCTCTCTATAGGCCTCACGCCCTCACTAACACCAAAGTCCAGTGGGGTTAGCTCGCTGGCCCGATGGACCACCGCAACCAGATCGTGATGTACACCGACGAGGCGATTGATTGATCGGTTTGAAAGCCTGCTCATCAGCGTCTCGTTTTAGCCCGGTTGGGATATGTCTTCGTGGTTGTCCCGATATGGACCTCGCCTGTACGCGTTGCGCTTGCCAACCACGCGCCTTATCTAGTTTCATGTTCCAATAGCCAGATCGTGCGTCAAGAATACTAAACCATTTGGCGCCATGTAGTCTACTTAGGATGTCTTCCAGTGTTGGTGTGATGTAGTGTGGACGTTTAATGGCTTTGTTGAGGTCACGAGGGTCGAGACAAAGTCTTAGTTTTCCATTCTTCTTTGTCACGCAGACACAACTGTTGACCCAGTCTGTCGGATGGGTAACTTGTGACAGAATTCCTTGGCTGACAAGGGAGTCAAGTTCTTCCTGGAGAGTGTTCCTTAAAGTGATTGGTATGCGTCGTGGTGGATGTATGGCAGGCCAGTGTATTCTGTACTTTTCCTTGTAGCTTTAGAGCTAATAAACGATCAGAGTGTGTGTCGTAGTACTGAATGCAATTCGTGGATCTTCTGTTTACTATCACTGCCACACCCCGCCTGCTCTTGTCCCCACCAGAGTAAATCACTTTGTATCTGTCCTCACTGTGTGGGAGGTGCATTGTGAACTCTCCTGCTCCTTGCCAGAATGTTTCTGCTACACCCATGATGTCGACTTTCATGTTTCCCATTTCTTGTATGACACAGTGTAGTTTTCCTGGCTCATTCAGTCCTCGAACATTCCATGTTCCGTACTTGTAGTTGAATTCTTTGGGCCAATACTCCCTCCCCATAGTCAGCCAATGTGGACCTTCCCACCACAACCTACTATTCCTAAGAACTGAAGCACCTACCCCCCTTGAACCCAAATCTGCAGGGTTACATATGCCAGCACAGTGTCCCCAATCTTCTTTCTGCGACAAAGAGAGTATCTCGTTTACTCTATGCTGGACAAACTGTTTCCACTCACTCTGGTTATTGATCCAGAACAAAGCTGTTTTGCTGTCCAACCAGTACCGATGCCTATCAATCTTGACCTGAGATTGTAGGGACTGAGAAACAGTATGCATAAGTGATTGTTTTGTGCTAAATGTTGCATACTGTAGTCCATTTGGGCTTATATTTCTGACATTAGTGTTTAAGTTTTGTCATCTCGTCAACTGAACCAGATTTCTACCATTTCATCATCTTCAGGACCATATTATTGGTAAAACTACTGAAGCTATGAATCTTTGCCCATCTAAATGTTGTCTGCAATAAACAAGTCTAGGGAATTCTAGCTGGATCCAATGCAGTGGTATTTTGTCAAATTCGTTCCAGCAAATTCAGGTATTCAGACGAATCTGACTTCAGATTTGTCACTCCATTCATAAGTTATAGGCCCTACTAAAGACCTCAAGTCATTGCTCTTCACGAGAGAGCAGGTCACGTACCTAAACGATGATTCCCAAAAGGGGATTTCTCGACATTCCTCCCTTGTTTGATTGAGTTCAATCAAACAACAAGCGGGTTTTACACTGAGCATCGATTGCCGCAGCACGCCTGACGCGATTGGCTGGTTCCCTACTGTTCTCTACGCTTGGACAACTGGCTGAACTGACTGTCGGTTTCTCTGAACTACGGATTTCTAAGGGAAACAACTTCTGCAAAGGTCTATTAAATAAATCTGGCTTACCACTACGACAATAGCGAATCTGAGCCCCTCTTAAATAGCGAGGGGGAGTTAGATCCGTCGCGAGGATCGTGCTGTAAATCTGTTTACTTGGGGTAGACGTGGGGAGATTATGACGAAAAAAGTCTGGGGATTTCTTAATAATGCCTATGATCTGATCATAGAAACGGTGCCTCTTGTTAAAGACAGAGGGGATGTTTTGAATCCACAGATCTGGCCAAATCATGCGTAGAGGCTGTGCTAGCCAATATCTGGCCAGATAAGTCCATTTCTTGGGGGTGGATGACCACAGCTGGCGAAGAAAGTGGATTTGAATAGATAATGATTTAAAAATGAGGTGGGGAACGCCCCTTTCGTCCTGAAGATGTTGTGAACATTAATAGGAGTAAAGGTTGCAGAAAGAGCTTGTATCATTCGACAAACAATGCCACAAGAAATTCTATGCGTGCATCATTGCAACTTGTGTTGCCTCTAAGTGATTACTCGTATGTCGTCTCTTTGACACGGTTGTGCTTTTCTATTCAATCTACAATCAGTTGTGGTCGCTTTTGTCTCCCTTCGTGAACGAAAAGCTAGGATCATTCTAAGCACGGAGCCAGAATTATTTGACACACGTTCTTTACCAGTACATTACAAGCTTTCATATCACTCGTGAATCGTCCTTCTTGTTATGTTAACCTCAAAGATAGTTCCGTCTCTTGTGTAGCAGTAAATCTTGACTTTTTTCCAGTATTCGTAAATTACTGGAGTTCTTTTTATTAGGAGAAAGGGGTGAAAAATGGTAGAATGAAAAGTTGTTCCAGTGGTCGCTCGATAATTTTTTATTGTGTACCGTGCAACCTCAACATCGTTTTTATCAGAGGTTAGATGATGTAGGTTTTATCATCAGATAACTTCTTCTATGAAGAATGATAAGCATAGACTACATAAGAATGGTCAATTGCACAAAATGAGGGTCAAACTGCAAAATAGTGTTTACGAGAAACAAAGAGTAGAATTAAAGATAAATAAAGTATTAGATCATATGACACTTCAAAGATGCGCAAGAAATAGTTTAGCGTTAACCAAACATGAAAGAATTGGTGATAGAGTTGTAGCTATAGACGGAGTAGCGCAAAGAAATTTAAAAGAGAAATAAAGAGTAAAATTGAAGATAAATAAAGTGTTAGATCATATGACACTTCAAAGATGCGCAAGAAATAGTTTAGCGTTAACCAAACATGAAAGAATTGGTGATAGAGTTGTAGCTATAGACGGAGTAGCGCAAAGAAATTTAAAAGAGAAATAAAGAGTAACGTTGAGTTCTGCTTCTGATTTCATGTAAATGGAGGCAGATTATAAGTCCCAATTACTTCTACATTATACACTGTGTCTATCATGCAAGGTACGACAAAGAGAGAAACTGTTGATTCACATTTTTGTGAAAGGATGGCGAGTGAAAGCAGTCGATTCAGCGTAGTCAAGATAACACGAGATCGGAGCCACAATTCAATTTAAGTTGGAGCTTTCCCTCTTGCTCTCTTCACAAATTTGTGATAGATGCATTTACAAGGAACTTTATTACTTCAGAGTTGGTAAAGAAATGTTTTACTTTAAGGCTGAAGTCATAGTTGCACTTATGATACGTCAAATGTATAATATGATGTTTATAGAACTTAAACATAAAATTTAAGAATGATGAAATGATATAGAAAAGGAAGAAGTTATTATTGTTAACTGCCGACGTTGCACTTATGATACCTAAAATGAGTGATATGATGTTTATAGAACTTAAACATAAAATTTAAGAATGATGAAATGATTTAGAAAGGGAAGAACCTATTATCATTAACTGCGGGAGTTGCACTTATGATACGTCAAATGTATAATATGATGTTTATAGAACTTAAACATAAAATTTAAGAATGATGAAATGATATAGAAATTTTGTAGATTTTGTAGAACACATTAACTTTCTAACCAGTGGATGCATGCATATCTACATACTAGTTAAGCCTGCCTCCTACTGCTTCTGCATTTGCAAGATAAAAAGCCTTATTTGGATCACCTCTAGGTCTTTGTAATTTCTAGTGCATTTCCAGTTTGATTGTGTTCCAATATGGAAACATTCTGTGCTTTCTAAGTAATACTTGACAAAATACAACTGTTGTCATTACACAATGCAGAAACCACTATTATTTTGTTAAGAATGTTTTGAGGGAGAGGGTTAGGTCCCTTCCTAAAAATGACTTGGCTTATACCTAGTTATCGACATCGTGTAAATTGCTAATTCAAGTACATTGTTTCCATGTTGTGTCTTTTCAGCTCCTTTTCCAACTTACCATCTAGTTTACATTTGGTTATTTCTTGAAATATCCCTGTCACATAAAACTGGGGGCATGTGCAACTATAACAATTAATTATCAGTTAGTTACTCGCATCTGCACGAATGTTCAACCAAATAAACACTCGTTCATTATCAAACTGTTTAACCACTTCGAACATCTCCATGCTCTTCAATCTATTACTTGTACAATGAGATAAATAGTTACTTTAAGACATTATTACAATTTTGGCTGCTCAAGCTAATGAGTCTACTCCTTCTCCTCCGTCTTACTCAGTAGTCTTGAAAAAGCCTCCTCCTACCGTTGTTACCGCAGAAGAAAGGAAAAACTTCCTGTCGAATATTTGTGGTGATGCTTTGAATGATGACGATTTTGAACTCCGCCGAGGGAAGTACGAATGGCGCCTCGTAACTAAGAACAAATCTAAAGCAGCAGTACTAGCAACATCTATTAACAAAAAATCGCCTGAAACACTGGCAAGCGTTAAAACTCCCACTTTCATCGGTATGATCAAGTTTGTCCCAGCTCATATTAATGGTGACGCGCCCTGGTCTGAGCTCCTTCGAGTAGTGTCCTACGGCTAAGCACCCCTAAGGAATCTGCTTAAATAGCACAGCCAGAGTTGAACCATCTAAGCTACCTCCAAGTGAACGGGCTTCTAACTTCCAGGCACTTCGTGTCCACCTTCAAGCACGACAGTGGAAGTTGCTGAGCACATGTTGTCTGAAGTCTTGAATGAGGTTACTGAAGTTCATACGCACCAACACTTGCTCCTGCAAAAGAAATGGAATGCACTGTGTTCAGGCTTGTCGAAACTGCAGAGGCGAAGACTGTAGCAATGCAAATAATGCGAGTGTGGACCACAAAGGAGCAAGTTGTACAAACCAGGGAAAACATGTTACTTGGAATTCCAAGCCAAAAGGACATCCCATGTATCAATATTGTACTATGAAAAAGTTTATGGCGAAAGTTGCTAGAACCCCAGTTCTCAAGCGTGAAAATCTTCCTTCAACAAAGGATTCAGCTTACTGACGTAGATATCGTCTCTTTCATCAAACTCAATCATAGCTGCAGAACCTTCCTGAAGCTACCAAAAGACGGGAAGGAAAGTCTAGGAGCACTTCCTATTAAGATCGCTCAACCTGCAGCGCCAAACAGGTTTTTATCTTACATTCTTTTCCCTAGTAACGCTTGGAAACGTCAAGCTGATAGACTAGAGGTCATCAACAATGTGTTAATACGTCATTGTTATCTGCAGAAACAAAAGGTTAGACAGATTTGTGTTCCGGAAGAGCACAGATGTTTGATAGTGCAACACTTCCATACGACCTTTTGTCATTTTGGTGCACAGCGTACAGCAGATTTAATTTTACATCGCTTTTACTGGCCAGGTGTCCACGCCGATGCGGCAAGGTATATTAAGTCGTGTGACGTGTGTGGTGCATTGGGGAAACAACGCTCTAAGAAGGTTGTTCATACCTTTGTTACTCAAGCTGTAAGGGCGGCGACGGTCGGGCGCGATGGAAGAAACAATGACACAAGTTGCGGTTAGCTGTCTGTATCATTTGATGCTGTATTCGAATAAATACCAAATATATAAGAAAGAATCACATTATCCAAATAGCGACTAGATAACGGCGAGCGAAAACCTAACGACGCGGATTCACTACCACTACACTGTGTCTAACAGTTTCAGCGGTGATGCTGTCAGGGATGCCTGTTAACAGACTACCTATGCATCTCTAGAGTCCGTAAACAGCAATGGATAAGTGTCTGCTGCAACCGTAGAACTAAGAGGTCCTCTTTGAGATCTTGCACCGAGATCTTATACAACACATACTTTGCTAATGTTACTAAAGAGAGCGAACGGGTCCACATAAGGACCCTTTGATAGCTTAAGGGATGAAATGGCAGCAAAAGTCTTGCAAAACATGGTGAAGTGTATTTAACTTATCATGCTCTTACTGTGTCTAACTATAGGATAGTAGGAGATTAACAAAACGTGACTATATCATTTAGAAAAAGTCATCTGAAACAAGAAAAGTAGGATAAATACAACTATACACGAGTTAGTTTGTCTCTTATGAGCATGATTAAAGAGGAAATTTTGCTTGCCACAATGAAAAGTTGGTACCCACCAATTATTGGAAGCCACCTTCCCCCCGTCAGACTAACTCTGAGCGTTTTTATTTATCCTCTTTAGTTGAGCTCCTTCAGAGAAATTCAACCTTTGAAGACAGTCAATAATCTCCAGTTCTTTGAAAGTACAGAACTATTTTTGTTTTGTAGAACTTTGCCCACCCACTGCAGTGGTTGCACCCACTATTCCATGAATAGTCAGTTGAAATATTGAAAACCTCCCGGGTACTAAGAGCAAATAAAGCATGTAAGACCCATTAATAAAGCCAACTATGGAACAAAATATTGTCAATTATGGCTTTGCGGATCGTCTCCACTCGGTTCTTAGTTATGCCAAACATAGCACAGAAAGCCTTTTGGCAAACAGGTATTGAAACAGCTTGACTTTCTCTTAATACTTTAACACTGTAATTTACACTGTGTCTACGAAAGTTTGGGACTTCGACGCGTCCACGACGTCTAGCTACAGGCTGAACATCCATCAAAGTCGACAGATACGAGTCTTGGGCGTCCTTACTCTCGTAGTCATTGAACTTTTGAATGAGCCACTGTCTTTCTTCGCACTTTACAGTTGTGAAGCAAGCAAATCTTGCACACTTGCAGTCTTCTCCTAGTGTATGCAAACTATGTCAAATATGCCTTATTAGCCTATTTTGAACGCTTTGTGCACCATGAAATGCACGCATCTTGTGTATGCAAACTATGTCAAATATGCCTTAATAGCGTATTTTGAACGCTTTGTGCACAATGGTATGTACGCATCTAGTGTATGCAAACTGTGTCAATTTTGCCTTATCAGCCTATTTTGAACGCTTTGTGCACCATGAAATGCACGCATCTTGTGTATGGAAACTATGTCAAATATGCCTTATTAGCCTTTTTTGAACGCTTTGTGCACCATGGAATGTACGCATCTAGTGTATGCAAGTCATCCATGGATTCAGTGGTGCTATCCTTTTCGAAGTATGGGGCGCTGGACCCCGATTGCAAATTTCCAGGATTCCTTCTTTAACTAAATCATAAAAGGAATCAAAAGAGTGGTTAAAATCTGAATCAGAAACCAAACTACCCCATGGTACATCAGCCAGACGAGAATTAAGTAGACTTAGCTCAGTATCACCATAACGGAAAAATGGGAGATTAGATGGTGATGCTATACGCTGCGCTTGATCAGCACTCTTATATCGGGAAATAGCGGGAAAATGATCAGAAATATCACTAACCAGCACCAAATTATCTAAGTTGCCACGGCTCTACGTCTATCCGTCGTAATTAAATCAACCAGAAGCATACGATGTTGGAAAGCTATCAGAAATGATTAGATAGAAGTGAAATGGCCTAATGATGAGATTGTCAGATAAAGACTGGGTGGTTGCAACCATCAACTAATCAGCACGTAATATGATATTGTTCTTAACTGTCTTTATCCTACACATGGTTTGGACATCCTTTTATAAACTTTCACCAAGAAGTCCAAACAGAAACCTGAACTACTGCACACCTTCATTACTATACCGCCCGAAAGTCCTGTCAAGTACTATACAGATACAGAAGCTTGAAATACTCACATTCCATCGTGCACAACGCATTCTCTTTATATTCAAAAAGTGTATGTATGCTGAATGGCACTAGTGAAATACTCACATTCCATCGTGCATAACACATTCTCATTATATTCAAATAGTGTATGTATGCAGAATGGCACTACTGAAATACTCACACTCCATCGTGCACAACGCATTCTCATTATGTTCATATGGTGTATGTATGCAGAATGGCACTATTGAAATACTAACATTCCATCATGCACAACGCATTCTCATTATATTCAAATGGTGTATTTATGCAGAATGGCACTATTGAAATACTCAGAAACGCCTGCTTGATGTTCATTCCACGAAGAAACATTACACGCAACCAAAAGAACCGTACTTACCACGCGAGGATTATTTTGTCCTCGTAAAGCAAATTAAGGATGGAGTGTTGAAGGGCAATTTATACGATCGTAGCTTCATTGAGGTACTTCCGAAGGAAGTTCCTGAGAAGCTGCAATCTTTTGTCAGCAACCTTGTTTCCGACTGTTTGCTGTCAGGGAAGAACAGGGACGACATCTATAACGTGCACTCAAATTATGCCACGGTTTCCTTCAGAGCATCAGAGTATTTTCCGAATACTTAAGTAGGAACAATAGACTAATGAGGCATATCTGACATAGTTTGCATACATTGGATCCGTACATTCCATGGCACACAAAGCCAAAAAAATAGGCAAATGAGGCATATTTGACATAGTTTGCATACACTGGATGCGCACATTAGATGGCGCACAAAGCGTTCAAAATAGGCTAATAAGGCATATTTGACATAGTTTGCATACACTAGATCCGTACATTCCATGGTGCACAAAACGTACAAAATAGTCTAATAAGGCATATCTGACATAGTTTGCCTACATTAGATGCGTACATTCCAAGGCACACAAAGGGTAAAAAATAGGCAAATGGTTGTGCTTTATGTGGTATTTCAATGGCTAAGGATGGCAGCTGAGGGATGTTCATATCAGACAGCCAGAATGTCGATGGCAGTTTGAGCTTGTTCTTCTTCAGATGAGATAACCATAAAGCTCCCTTGCCACATTTAACCAAGATAGCATCGTCTCTTTGACCAATGATTTCTCCTGGGACTGCTCTCATATCCTCCAAACCACTTTCTTCTACGTAAGCACCAAATGCTCGAAACTCTTCTGACCATTCACCATCCGTTTTTCTAAATCGAACGACGGCACCTGGAGACGAGTCTGACATGCGTACTAGTCTAATGCCTTATTTGCCTATTTTGAACGCTTTGTGCACCATCGAATGTACGCATCTAGTGTATGCAAATTATGTCAAATAAGCCTCATTTGCCTTTTTTTTACGCTTTGTAGGCCATGGAATGTACGCATCTAATTTATACAAACTATGTCAGGTATACCTCATTAGGCTATTTTGATCGCTTTGTGCGCCATGGAATGTACGCATCTAATTAATGCAAACTATGTCAAATATGCCTCATTAGCCTATTATGAACGCTTTGTGCGCCATGGAATGTACGCGTCTAGTGTATGCAAACTATGTCAAATATGCCTTATTAGATACATCGACTTAGAATAAACTGACGAAGCAAATCTTGTTCCTCCATGAGTAACGTAGGCCTACCGAAAAAATGCTACTGCATCTGGTATCCAGGTCAGTTAAGAGAGAAAAAGAAGAATCCTTTCTTAAGACTCCTAAAATTATTTAAGGCTTCTCAGCAGGTCACAAAACCCGGTTCTTTAAAAAGCCATATCAAGACGGCTCTTTTTAATGCCATCGTGTTGTCATCGAGTGTTTGCTTTTTATTGTAGCAATACAGCAATAAATAGAACTGCCGGCCATAACAATGCTGCAATCAACGCGTTATCGATGAAGTTAACCTTTCTCAATCAACTTTAGTTATTAATGCTAGTTAGAAACGAAATGTAAATATTATGTGTAAAAAGTAACTACTCTTCATGAATTCCTATCGGTATATTTTGACGTTTCTTTTTTGGAAATCAAATTGCTCTGTATAAAACCAAGCCAAATCGTATAATATATTATCAACCATGGCGCATAAATTCTGTATTCTACACGCCAAAACCAAACCAACTACGACTACTACTGCTACTATCCCCATAATAACAGGAAGCAACTTCTTTAAATTCATCTATCGAGATCTACTCATCATTAGAAAACTAAATAGTTAATGGAACTACTGCCATGGTATTTCTCAACGTAACCGTCTACGAGTTAGCATCGCTATTTAAGATATAGTATGTATTCGGTTTGAGACAGACTGACAGAGAGGTGTTTTGTACTATTTTCCAGAAGTCTGAAAATGAGGCCCATTCAAGACCTTTATTTATAACCTTGAATGAAAGGTCTCTTTTGCATGATTTGTCGTAGCTGGCCTTGTCGAGTGCTGGGCGAAAAATGTTGTATGTACTACCACCTTCGTGTAATGTTCAGACACCAAAGAGAATAATTCGGCAGGGAATCTGGATTACGTCGCTTTGCAAAATGATTCCTGGATCTAGCTCATAGACAAGGGATCCCCCTGCCTGTATCAACTAGTAACAGAATGGACAGTTTATAATGTAAAACATGTATAATTCCGAGTAAAACTACTTCCAGATGCTCCCCTCCTCCGTAAGTTCAGATACCCTTAGTAGCTGATCTAATAGTCCTTTCCAGTACCACGTAATGCCAGTTCTCAAGTACATTAGTTAACAATTTGAAACTTAAGTATATATATACTGGTCAAAAATTTCAAGGCCCCTGTGATAATCAATAACAGATTTGGCCCCTAAAAACTCATGTTCAAATACATCTTTTGTTTCCATGGGCCACTAGATGACCTCGGAATCCTGCAAAGAGCCTACTATACTACAGACAACAAATATAGAAACAACTTGATCTGAATCCAAAAAGCTGGAAAACATAGACTCTTCAAAATCGGTCAACAAACGTCACCCGGGTTCCCTCTCTTTCTAAAATTCGTATTAAAAAATCCGCTTAGCCTAACACTCTAGAAGGAAATAAGGGAAAAAAAAGTGCTACTGACATTTTTGGGACCGGTGAATGTTACGTATCTCTGGCATAACAAGAACCCTATAATCAGGTGGGCTAACAAAATTAGGGTGAAAATCAAGATTTTTACTGAAAAGTTGCTAAACCAAACTTGCGGCACGGACAAAATATAGTAGATCAAACGCTCAATAAGGAAGCTTTATTGGCAACGTTTCATCTTCTAAAGGACGTCTTCAGATCACTTGCAAGATTTTTACTGAAAAGTGGCTAAACCAAACTTCCGGCACGGACAAAATATAGTAGATCAAACGCTAAATAAAGAAGCTTTATTGACAACGTTTCATCTTCTAAAAAACGTCTTTAGGTCACCTTTTGGTTTTTACTGAAAAGTTGCTAAACCAAACTTCCGGCACGGACACAATATAGTAGATCAAGCCTCGATTGCGATAAGGGGTCACCTAGTAAAATCAAAGCGAGGCCACAACAGCTCCATAGAGGTTTTCTTTGATTTATTCCAAACATCATATCATAACCCCCTCTATTAACACCAACTCTATTCTATTAACACCTCCCTGATTCCCATATCACTTATTTGCATGTCATCAGGAGGTCCTTTCATATTATTATGACTTGTGTCCTCTATATAAGTCGGCGTCATTCAATGCAGTAATAGTTGAAGATTTGCAGCGTGTGCTCTACTTTGGACTGTTCAAATACTCAAGTGTGCCAGATTATTCATGAAGTACGAATTGGCACCAACATTGAAGTGAGATGCCTTGCAGGGCGCAACTGATAGCGTTATGTCATTGGAAAGGCAACACACTTTCAACTGGGTATTTTCTCTACCTTTCACCAAAGAGGACCATTCTAGAAATAGGAATTGGGACGTCTCCGAAACCAATGCTTAAGGGGGATTCGTTGGAAAGGCCTTTTTTATGACCTAGATTTACCAATATAAGCGGCTGACCGAGTCGGCCAGAGTAGATTTGCTT
This sequence comes from Alatinidae sp. Z8VKAUB7J3, assembly GCA_010016025.2. Lineage (NCBI taxonomy): Eukaryota > Metazoa > Cnidaria > Cubozoa > Carybdeida > Alatinidae > Alatinidae sp. Z8VKAUB7J3. The sequence goes on from JAAAKM020721499.1 coordinate 60,515,364, forward strand.
CCCATAGCCAATAAGTAGTCAACAGTAGCCAAAGTCAACAGGTTTTCATTATTGCTTTCAAACCGATTGCCTTATTCTTTAGCATAAAACTAATATTTAATATTTGTCTCTGTGAGGTTCCCTTTTGAGTCAACACGGATGAAAAAAGCTTCAGGATCATGTAAGTAAGTTTCAAATCATCTGAAAACAATTGTTCTTTAGCATAAAACTAATATTTAATATTTGTCTCTTTCAGGTTCTCTTTTGAGTCAACATGGAAGACAAAAGCTTCAGGATCATGTAAGTAGGTTTCAAATCATTTGAAAACAATTATTCTTTAGCATAAAACTAATATTTAATATTTGTCTCTGTGAGGTTCCCTTTTGAGTCAACACGGATGAAAAAAGTGCAATGGTTTTAAAAGGTCTTCCTTCAGAATTCAAACCGTTTTCGACAGTCGTGACACAAAAGGACAAAGTCCTCAAGTTTGCAGAGTTCAAAGTAGCACTTCGCAGATTTGAGGAGACAGAAAAACTAAACAATGACAATGGCAAAGGCGATGACAGCATCAAGAAAATTTCTCGAGGGAAACTCCAAACTAGTAAATACGACCAGAATTGAATTTAAAATGCTTTTCCTGTGGAGGAATTGGACACAAAATTGCAGACTGCAGATCTAGGAAACAGCAACGGTGGTGTGACATTTGCAAAAATCACACACATTAGCTGAATTCTTTTGTTTTGCATTTGCTTTGCTAAAAAGTTGTCTTAAAAAGTTCCAAGTTTAGAGAATTATGTTAATATTTTTCTTGCTGATCAGAACAATTGTCTTTACAATTCCTTCTGTTTAAAGCATTTTAGAGAGATTATAAGTGCACCATGGGCATATTGCAGTCTCAAATGAGCTTGTGGAAAACAAATAGAACATATAATTTTTCTTATTTTGTATTATTTCAAGACTAGAATATCACAAAACTAAGCTTTCATATTGCTTATTGTATCTTAAGTAAATACAATTCCTGATGGAGTTTTGTTGATGTGTTACCAGAGTTTAAAGAGATGACATATTTGATGTACAAAAGCCCAGGAAATAATAACATCTCAACAATTAATACCATCTATACCTAGGTAACTAATGAGACAAGGAAAACATGATCATGTAAAGAACAGCAATCACTAAACCATGGATAGAAAGTGTTCAATTTTAAACAAGATTGCTCGAATGTTACAGTACATATTTTCATAGTTGTAATAGGCCAGGAAATGCACAAGATTGTCACATTGTCAATTAAGTTGGTGTTATCCAAAATGTATTAACGTCACTGACAAATGTCTGCAAATCGCCAACAGTATTACGCTAGTAAACCCAATGCTGGGACGTCCTAGGTTACGTGGTGGCAACGACACACCCAGCACAGTATTTTCTACAAGACGCTGAAAATATTTCTACTAGTTTTGAGCTACAACCCAGAAAAAGATTCCCTCGATCAAATATAGTTGTAGCCTAGTTCGATCGATCAACAGTCTTTACGACATCTTGCATGATACCTTCCATAATCTTGACGTTTCTGAGACGGCATTAAGATAACACTGTATAAAGATATGTCGTTGCCACCACGTAACCAAGGTCGTTATGGCCTAAAGAGCACTTCCGGTTTAGTAGCGTATGATTGCAGGTGAACAATTGAAGGCGAACAATTGTAGGTGACCAATAGTAGGCAAACCATTGTTTGAGAGCAATCCAAAGTAAATAATTGTAGGCGAGCACTTAAGGCGAACGATTGCAGGTGAATGATTGCAGGTGAACGATTGCAAGCGAACACCTGGAAGTGAACAATTGCACGTGAACAGCTGTAGGTGACCAATAGTAGGCAACAATTGTTGGTGAGCAATTCTAAGTAAACAATTGTAGGCGAACGATTGCAGGTTAACGATTTCAGACAAGCTATTTCAAGCAAAGGATTGCAGACTAACAATAGGAGGGCCTTAGAATAATTAACGACGCTAGTAGCAAAGCCACCAATCAGTTGTGTTTAAATGACATTTTGTACAAAGGGCCATCGTTAGCGCCTTTGATTTTTGACATTTTGCTACGGTTCCGTGTAGACGACCATGTGCTTGTTGCTGATGTCCAGAAGGCTTTTTTAAATATCAGTATTAGACCTCAGGACAGAAATTTCCTCCGCATCCTGTGGACGGAAAATCCCTTTCTACCTGATGGTAAGGTCGTGACTTACAGATATCAGCGACTTCCGTTTGGGCTGTTAAGTAGTCCCTTTATATTGAATGCCACCATTCGTACTTTTCCCTCTTGCTCCTTACTCCTCCATTTTGAACTTTCCGTTCATCTCTTCATCTACTTTCATCTCTTCATCTACTTCCGATCAAGTAGAGCATTCGTTGCTATTTTTTGCATTTCAAAAATTTTTCAGGGCGTACTGTTAATTTTTTTAAAGAATTGTTGTCGGTTTTACTTACTGTCACCTCAATAGAACCGCATGATAACAGTGTTAAGTCGTTTATTTGAATTTTTTAAATAGGTAAAGCGGCAGCCGAGTATAGATGGGACTGGGAAGGTAGAAAGAGGGGCAAGTGTGGCGTAATTATCAACAGATAAATTCTTTCATAGGGATACCGTTCAACTCCTCTTTATACTTTCCAAGTACCTTCTTAATGACATTTGGATGGAGAGGATGTGTTGTTGGATCTTCAGAAAAGTTAAACAGATGATGTAGAAGACGCATATTGGCATACAAATCCGGTGTTCTGATGAGATGGCATTAAGAAATCGTGTAGGTGAATAGGAAAGAGCTGTTATCTCTATGGTAATAGCATTTCAAAAAATCATAGTGAAAGTGATACATTAAAGTTTTCCTGATATCAAGAATGCTCAGTCCCAGGTAGATAGGACGATTAAGCAATACAGATCTTAGCTAAATAAACTAGTCGTAGTACCTCGTCAACTTATCTTCATATTATATCGTAACGGCGCGATATAACAGGTAGATACGACCTTAGACGTAAAATAAAGTAAAGCTTTCACTTCTGCGTACCAATAAAGTGTAGCTGCTGACTCTGAAGTGCCAGGCGGGTTCTTTTGACCACACTCTTTGCTTTCTCTTTCCCTTTCGCTGCAGTTTTTCTTTCGTGTTATTCATCAATTACGCTGTATTGCTTAAGTAAGAAAAGTGCGTCAACCAGGAGGCAACAAAGACACTCATGCAAGCCTTTGCCACCAGTAGTCCCGTACCCTCTCTCGATAGTTACATTTGAGCAAACAAGGAAAATTAAAAGCGTCTGACAGCCAATTCTTCTTAACGATTATTAGATATTTTCCACGTGTAATCCTGGCTGATGTGATACTAAATTTTTCCATAACACGTATGTTTCCAATTGCCTTTATACGCTCCAACAAGGCATCTAGCCAGAGTAAGAAATTTTAAGGGCATATTTATTCTGAACTTTGAGGGATTTTTCTGAGTTTTGAGGGGGTTGAAATTGCGAATACTAAAAGAAAGCTCATGGTTGTTTGAAACTTGACAGAAGCCTTTCAGGACTCTTCTCATGCTTGTTATACTTATTACATGCCTAGCATATTGATGCAGTTGTAATCCACAAACATTGATAAAATGAGTAAGCTTTCATTCATCAATACCTTTCACCAGTACCGATAATTATTTCTCTTTGACACAGTTTAGACCAATGATCGTTTCATTAAAGTTCTTTAGTCCTTCAAGCTTCTTTGCTACAGCCATCATTGACCAAAATGAATGAAAAAACTTTTCCCTCTCCTGCTTTGCCAAGTTGACACTTCTCATGCTTGTTATACTTATTACATGCCTAACAAATTGATCTAGTTGTAATCCACAAACAGCAGAATTCCTTGAACGCTCTTCAGCTGTGGAGTTGTGTGAAATGGTGCATCATTCAAACTTGTTCCTGATATTTATGATTGGATTGTGGAGTCCTGAAGCAATACAAAAGATTTGCAAATACCGTAAAGAATTCGATTGTTTTTCTTTTATCTTTAGGTATCCAACCTTGCCCTCGTCTGTAGTTTCTAGTTGCTGAGACACAAGAAATAATCTGAAGTAAGCATGCCCCTCTTAAGTGAATTAAACACAAGGGTACACGGCAGCAAGGTAGAACAAATTTACAAGTATTAAATGTTGTGGCAGCTGCAATCACATACGCGACTAAACCGGAAACGCCCGTGAGGCCATAACCACGTTCGCTACGTGGTGACAACGACATTCTTGATGTATTGTTTTCTCCTCGCCGCTGCAAAACGTTCTATATCATAGGTTGTATCAGGCAAGATTTGTTGCGATTTTTGGTAGATTGAGTTGACTTTCAAGTATAATTGGTAAAGAGAACCCTTTTATCAGGAAGAACTGTAAGTCTGCAGGAATGTTAAAGCTGCTAGTAGAAAATACTGTGCTGAGCATGTAGTTGCCACCCCGTAACCAAGGCTGTTCTAGCTTGTGGTTTAGGAGCGTATTGTTTGAACACTATCCCAGGAAATTGTACATATGAATAAGCCCTGGACGCAGGATCTGGAATCAAATTGACTACGTCACCGTCATCCACAGGTTCAGGAATGGTCGAAAGTGAGCGTTTGGTTTGAACACTATCCCAGGAAATTGTACATATGAATAAGCCCTGGACGCAGGATCTGGAATCAAATTGACTACGTCACCGTCATCCACAGGTTCAGGAATGGTCGAAAGTGAGCGTTTGGTTTGAACACTATCCCAGGAAATTGTACATATGAATAAGCCCTGGACGCAGGATCTGGAATCAAATTGACTACGTCACATCATTTTGGCAGCACCAGCTCAAAACTTTGGCACCGTTAGGTTTGAATGAGCGTGACGTTAGTATTTCTTTATAAAAAAAACAACGGCACGGCCTGCGCTAGTAACTTTCACATGCCAACTTCAATTGCTGGGGCTTGTCGCTCCCTTGTTTGAAGACATGGTCAGGCTCAGGGGGGAGGGGGTATTATTGGGCCACGCCCACTCGATAAAATTTAGCCTCCTGTTTAGATATTGTGAAAGAACGTTTCAGGTTAAATATAAAGTCAATGCCTTAATGACGTCGGTTATAGTAAACCAAACTTACAATATTAATAGGCTGTAATCCAAGATCAAATATCCGCTGAACAAAGAAAAGTCCACCTTCAGCGTCAGAAGTCTTCTCACACCATCGGATGACTCTCCACATCTTTCTTGTTTATGAGCTTCATTAAGGGGAATCGCCCAGGGATTTCAGGTGTGTAAAAGGGGAATTTAGGGGTTTTTAGGGGAATTTAGGGGTGTATAGGGTATGTTTACGCCTATTTAGGTGAATCCCCTTTTAATCCTGTACGTTTAATAAGTATCGAAATGTGATCATCTCGAACGTAACCATCTAAAACGTGCATTTGACGACTGTGTTCATTCAACTTTAACATCGGAGATCACCTAGCTCAGTTGGAATAGCACACGCTGGGATATCATGGGTCACGGGTTCGATCCCTGGTGATGACTAAGGTATATTCTTCTAGTGCCTTTTCTATGCTTTCTAAATACTTTACACACCGACTTTGGAATACTAATGACGTCTTGAGATAGGAGTCGTTCCTTTCTTGGAACAAACTAATCCACTTTTGTCTTTCAAACGATGGTTTTTGTCCTAAAACACAACTTTCAATTTGACTTGCAATTAAAGTAAAAGAATATTCTATTTAGATGATTTTTTTCAGGTCGTGCATATCTTTATAGTGAAGTAGGTAACTTGGCTGAGAGGAAGAATTCTGGCATTTTCTCAAGCACTAAGGCTTTGAAAAATGGGAAAAAATGGTCGATGAAAAAGGTCCCTGAATTTTGATGTTTATGTGTTTATAATGAAGATTGATGTCGTGCAAAACTATTCCGCGAGAAATCAACGTCTAATTATTTTTAGTTTAGGAAATATAGTGAAATAGGTAACTTGGCTGAGAGGAAGAATTCTGGCATTCTCTCAAGCACTAAGGCTTCGAAAAATGGGAAAAAATGGTCAATCAAAATGGTCCGTCAACTTTGATGTTTATGCGTTAAATCTACTTTGGAAAATTTAGTGTTAACTGGGAAGACGGAGGGCAGGAGAAGCAGAGGTAGGCCAAGGGCAACTTACACCAGTAGATGACAATTTTTCTATTCAGCGTTGACTAAGCCAAAGATCAAGATGTTTGAATTAGTTTCCCCGCGACTTGTAGACAGACAAAACATCTGTTGGCAGATGTTTAAGTCCTCAGTTTCTCCAGCCGATATCAATGTTCGTGGGCTGTGGGGAAACCTGCCCAACAAGATGTTGGTTTAAATGTTTTTCTAGTTTCCCCCAGCTATTAGTGTCGTAGCAGTCACAGAGAAAGTAGGTCTTAAGTCAGTTGAGACTGGCAGAACAAAATGAAGTAGATTGGCTTTGGAGTTGGTTTCCAAACGGTTGTTTACTAAATCGGTTATGGAGGGGTTGGGCAATGATCAGTTGTTGATAATAAGTTTGCGATGGTTTTCTAGGGGCATACCTGATTTTATGGTAAGACCAGGCCAGGGGAGTTGATGTAAGTATGAAGAGGTCAGAAAGTTATTCAAAAATCGAAATAAGGTGGGAAGGGGCAATCAGTACCAAGGTACAGTAGTAATTGACAAGCTTAAGGTTTATCAAAAGCCGAGGTTATACGAGGGCATGCTTATGCTTTTAGACATTAACGAAACCGCACATTATCACTATGTTAAGTGTCAATTCAAAGCTAAAATGAAGCAGACAAAAGTCCTTTTTGAATTAAATGATCATCAGTATTCGAAAAATACTATGAGAGAATTTTAAGACTAAGAGAGGCCAACACCTTGACAGCACACGCAGAAAAATAGCGGCAGCTACCTTATTCCATGCCTTTCTTCACTGCAGTTCCACGTCGTAAAAAATTTAAAGAAGATCGAAACGCAACAAACAAAACTTTTTAATTAAGTACCGTTACTATTATAATTCAATTGAATGACGAAACTTTTGTAATTAATGTAACGACGATGATGATCATAAACTGCCAAATAGCAGATGGACTATAGTGGACATAGTCATAATTGTAACTATGCTGCTCATCCTTTTATAGTGTTATGGAACTAATTATAAAGTCTTGTAGTTACTGTAACGATGGTGCTTATCATAAACTGCCAAACAGGAGATGGACAATAGTGGACATAGTCATAATTATAACTCTGCTGCTCATCCTTTTATAGTGCTATGGAACTAATTATAAAGTCTTGTAGTTACTATAACGATGATGCTGATCATAAACTGCCAAATAGCAGATGGACTAGCTTTTCTTGCAATACTGAGAATGAGCTATCATCTTTTCACTTTTAATTAAATCAGGACATGATACATAAACTGAAATCTGAGTTAGCGGTACCAAAAAATACCTAATTGAAATGGCAGTAGAATATGGTATGAACTTATCAACGAAACACTGTCAGTAATCAGAGGCATCTTCAGGTTTATCTCGCGATTTACGTACAAGATCTGACATTTATTTTGTTATTTTGGTAAGGGCTATTTTCAAAGGATTGAGAAGAAAAGTAAATAATTCTAAAGACAATGATCAGGTATGCAATGAAAATACAAATAATCAATTTTTCAGGAGGAGGGTCATAGTGGTTTTTTAGACAATGTTAGTGTTAGATTAATAGACAAATTATATAGTGGTAGCCAGCGTAGGGAGTTGTTTTGGTAGTTTGAATTAGATAGTTTTGCGCCGAGGGGACTTAATAGTCTGGAGGTCGATATAGTTCATTAGTCATTTTAGTTTATAGTTGTTTTTTCAGTATTCAGGTAATTTCTAGGGGGTTTTTGTTGTATCTTTTATTGTTTCATCATTTTCGCCTTCCTTTCTATGTTCTGTTCTACTTTGTCGTTAGGAGCCTCTTGGTGATTGTAGTTAATGTATTTCTTCAACATTATCATGCCATCAAATTCAGGTCTATGGTTAGTCGGCGTCAGGATACTCAGTAGCAAGAGATGAGAGTAGGAAGTTAGAACTCACAGCTGCTTAAAATGTTTTGAAGATGATTTCAGGAGAAATATTGCTTTACTGATTATATATAACTGGCGATATTGGTTGAGTGGAAAAAACTACTTACTCAATTTAATAGAAGCCATCGATCACTGGAGTTTGAGCGCAAATCACAAACGTAGCAGTCTTAGGGAGTAGCTCAGGTAAGTTTACTTTGTTCTTACGTCAACCTCGTTGGTAAAATGTCAAACCACTTACTCCTTTCAGATATAAAGCGTGCTATTGAACTCCTGGATGAGCTGAGCGACAGTAAGTAATTCATGAATTTATAACAAGGTATATCAGTATAGGCCTACCATTAATAAGAACAATCTTTAAACTAGCCTGCTACCTTGAAAGCTGGTCCATGTTGTTGTATAATACTAAAATGCATGTAAAAATTTAATCAGGGATTGTTTCATATGCTTTGGAATAATGCCAGTCTTTCAATGAAATACACAGTCCTACGTATGGCTAAGTCCTTAGCTTTCAGATGACTGTCAAGAATACCTTGAAAAGACAGTTTTCTACTGGGCAGTTGAGCCTGCCTCATGGTTTGCTTCTCTGCCCGGTAGCCCAAACTGAGGGGCGCCCCTCGATGCTGGGCCCACTACACATCAGGGATCTTTGACATGCTTTTTGCTTGATTCATTGGTTAATCAGTCAGTTGTTTGGTTGATTAATTGATAGATATTCATTGATCGACTGGTTCATTAACCGATCAATTGATTCATTGAGTAATTAATCAGCTAATTGATTTAGTGATTGACTGATTAATTGATAGACAGATTAATCGATCAGTGAACTGTCGATGGATTCATTGACTGACCGATCAATTGATTATGTCTAAAAATCTCATTAAGCCTGTTTTCTTTGCAGCTTACGCCAAGCCAACAGATTACGCCGACGCGAAAGCATGTGCTATGTACAAACTACAAGGTCTGTGCAAATCAAGTCAAAAAGTGATGGCCTTTTTCTGTCAAAAGACCTGCGGAATTATGCCTCCCAAACCAGCACAAAGTAAGTTCTAATTCTCCATCTAGTTTTAACCCTATACAGTTTCACCTATCCGACATTTATGAAGAGCACTAACAACCGGAAGTATAGGGCGTAGGGCTGGAATATACAGCCATCCTGTGCCAGTTACATTAAATGGCTTATTAGCGTATTTTGAACGCTTTGTGCAATATGGAATGAACGCATCTAGTGTATCCAAACTATATCAAATATGCCTCATTAGCGTATTTTGAACGCTTTGTGAACCATGGAATGTACGCATCTAGTGTATGCAAACTATGTCAAATATACCTTATTAGCGTATTTTGAACGCTTTGTGAACCATGGAATGTACGCATCTAGTGTATGCAAACTATGTTTAATATGACTTATTAACGCATTTTGAACGCTTTGTGCACCATGGAATGTACGCATCTAGTGTATGCAAACTATGTCCAATATGCCCTATTTCCGTAAATTTTTCCCACCCCCGGACCTTATTTGGACCCCCCGCTTATTAATTTGGCAAATTAACTTTTATACAAATGATATACAGGTCAGCATATCCTATCTATTCGATGTATGTTTACTGATTCTGTTTGTTTGAACATGGGCTATCTGCTCATGGAACAGTAGTTAACAGATACATCAAGCACTCGGCGTCTAGGATTGAAACTGCGACATTAATTTGCATTGGAAATGTCTAACATTATCGCTGCAATTCGAATGTGTACTTTAAAGTGTTCCATTATCAGTGAATATTTGTGGACGCGTCTCACCATAGATTTGCATAAATAAGTAAGTAAATAGATAAAATAAATATAAATAAAAGAGAAGGGGAGCGAAAAAAACAAAACAAAAAACAAAACAAAAAACAAAAAAAACCAAAAAAAAACAACAAAAAAACCCCAAATGATAATAACATCAACAACAACAACATCAGAAAATAGTAAAATAAATGCAAAACACAAAGAGACGTTGTAAAATTAGTGGTAGTTCAAGGATGATGGACTGTTCCAATCCTTGTTCCTTCGACAAAATAAAAAATAAGTGGATCTTAAAGCTACTTCAGTCATTTTTCGCAAGATCCTGTTTTCGTCCAGTGAAACTACGGCTTGCTTAATTACCTTGTAGAACCAATCTTCTGATTGAGGCGTTCACTTTCAGCACCTGTGCAAACGCAACTCCTGTGCGCGAATGGAGAAAGTTGTCAGATAGATCCTGGGAAGAAAAGTAAATAATAGGAAGTTAAAAGGCTCCCACACTGTTGGCGGCATTACGACCCAGCACTATCTCATCAGGTTCTAAGTAAGCAACGCAAAAATATGGGGATGCTAAAAAGTGTCTCGTCCATCTTCTCTCTTGTGCCTTTGCTTTCTGGAATTACGAACTTACCTACGAAAAGGTTTGATTGTCAAAGTAATTTCCTTTGTGTACCACTGAGAAGAGGGATGAATTGTTACTACTCAAGAATTTAATGGAGCATGAGTATTCAAAATAGATTTTAAAACGCAATCATATTCCACAGCTGCCCCTTTCACAGAAAAAGTACCGATTAATAAGCCAGAATTTTCCATATGAAGACGAAACTTATCATTGTCAATGAAATTCTCTCTTCTGAACGATTTTGAAGTTTGGTGGTTTTGCGATGGAGAGATTACAGTGGATTGCAAAGTGGTCTGAAATATCGAAAATGTGCACATTAAATTTATAAGCAAATGTAACATCTTTCCTCGAAAGATGGGGAACGTATTTCGTCTAGTGGTATGAATGGAAGGTGAATTGTCCTCCGACAAGTAATGACAAGTAGAACGCCAAATGTGGAAACTTTATTGAGAACGTTCCGTCTAACTGACTTCTTCAAGTCACGTTTAACCAATTTTCAGTAGTGACTTGCAGAAATGTGTTAGACGAAACGTCGAATAAAGTTGCCACATTTGGCGCTTTACTCGTCTAGTGCTATAATGCTATTAATGTCACTTCCGGAACCATTCAAGGCTCAGGTTGACCTGAAGAAGTTTGTTAGTATGTTGTTGGACAAGGACTTATTTAGTTCCTGTCGCTGGAAATATGTCCAGGCCAAAGATACGAAAAGATCGTCAAATTCGTTGTTTTAATTGTGGAAAGTTGGAACACGTAGCGAAAAATTGCCTATCGAATTCGAATAGAAAGAGCACAAGTCACTCGAGTCATTTTACAAGCGCACAAAATAACGTTAAACCAAAGAATGATGGTTTTGTCGCAGAAATATTTGTCACCAATGAAATTCGAACATGCAGCGAAGCATTGTACGTAGATTCTGGTGCGTCGCAACATATGTGTTGTGACAAGAAGTTTTATTCGACGTTTCGTGAATTAGAAAAACCGCTACGTATGTTGAAAAAATGAAGATATTAGACTATTTTATGATTGCAAATGATAAAGAATGTGATTAAAGGCTCTTCTCCTATTTTAAAAGTTTTAGTTTTCGGGGGTAATAGCTACGTATGTTGAAAAAATGAATATATTAGACTATTTTATGAATGCAAATGGTAAAGAATGTGATTAAAGGCTCTTTTCCTATTTCAATAGTTTTAGTTTTCGAGGATAATAGCTACGTATGTAGAAAAAATGAAGATATTAGACTATTTTATGATTGCAAATGATAAAGAATGTGATTAAAGGCTCTTTTCCTATTTCAAAACAGAAACAGGTTATTATCTCAACTAAGATATTCTACGAAACCGAAAACCGCCTCGTTTTAAGATTCACTAGACTACTACTAAACTTCAATGCTAAGATTTCTTATAGACTGGTTTCTTATATAAAAAAACATGTAGTAGAGTACCCGGGGAGGGGGAATACTTATGGACACAAAAAAATTAAACGCAGTTATGGGATTTTTGCTAAAAGTAATTTCAACATTATGAGCATTGTCAAGTAGGTATTCTAAATAGCAGTGTGCTATTGCATGAAAAAGCCACTGTAGGCAATATAACGTTTACAGCTTTGCGGACCAAAATATCGGCAACATTACAATGTCCCATTATTTCATGCCAGTCTTGTAAATTGCGAGTAACATTTATTGAATCTTTATTTGTATTCGTGTGTGATTGTGTATCGAGATAATACAAGCGTCCCACTTTTCGGATATCAAACTCTGTCCCCTTTTTCGTGATCAATTGTGCTGATTCAGGATGAAAAATTACAAATGCTCCTTGAGATGTCGCCGCCTGAACAGAAAATATGTCTTGAGGGTACGATGGTACATACAGTGCGTCACTTAACGTGGCTTCTACATATCTCCCATTCGTGTCTGCAATTCTAATCTTCCGATCATCTGCACGAAACTTTCGATCGATTTTACGGACCCACTCTTCAAAGATCTCACTATTCATCCAACTCTTCTCTGTATTCACAGGGTAGATGTTTGACATTTTTGAAACAGCGGGGTTTTTAGATTTTCCAATAACAAACATGGGCAGTTTTTCTCCTGTCGCACTTCCTGTTGCCATTCCAGCAAATCTGACTTCGCTTTTCTTTCCTCCGGAACACTTTTCTCCTTTCAGTTGATAAGTTTTATCTGGGAGACATTGATAAAAGAGGCCGAACTCGTCCGCATTGAAAATATCTTCCAATTTATAGTTCCACACATTCATGGCTGTGCCTTGGCGTAATGTAGTCATTGAATACCTTACGGGGTAAGACGTATGTTGAATTTTAAAAAACTATGCAACGGAAGTTCCGATCAAAGGAAACTTGGGACGTATTTGGTTAACAGTAGGCAAAACTATTTCTTGAAGAACGTTTTCGTAGCAAAATCTGCAAAAGGAAAAACGTAATAAGCGCCTCCCCGAATAAAAGTCCCCCCCCTTTTGCCAACGTTTTAATAAACACTTCAGTTGTTTATTCGAAGTATTACGATACTCGATCTCCTGCAAAAAGTATCATCTCATTTTTACTCGTCATTTGTATCCCGGTGTCCCGGTTTGTATAGGCTATACATTCGTTTTTGAAATGGTATATGATGAAATAAATTTTTGTATTTTTCCCCTTTTTTTCTTTTTAGTTTTTTTTTTGGTTTTTACTTTTTTTTTAGTTTTTTTAGTTTTTTTCTTTTTTCTTTTTATTTTTTTTTTATTTTTATTTTTTTTAGTTTTGTTTTTCTCCTTTATTTTTCATTTTTTTTCCTTTTTTTCTTTTTTTTCTTTTTTAGTTTTTTTAGTTTTTTAGCTTTTTTAGTTTTTTTATTAGTTTTTAGTTTTTTTGTAGTTTTTAGCATATGCTGTTACTCGAGCTACCATTGATAACAGTTTAGTAAAATACATTTTACACTAATATGTAAAATGCGAGTCTGGCAGAAACTAAAAATTAGGGGCTTGTAATTTCTGCTGGGGAGGCCCCATAACTTGGGTATTCTTTTAAGTTCAATTATGATGCAGTAAAGCCATGCTTTAAAAACCATTATATTTTCTTAACCCCTTATTCACTAACTATTTGAGACTCCCTCCCCCTTCTTATTCTTTTTTAAGCACTTTTCCATCAACCTCCTATATTTAATGTAAAGACTAAATCCACTTATTAAGACCCCGTAGGAAAACAACAATAATAACATGAAATAGGCTACGTTTGAAGGCGCTCCGAAATAGGATTTTCATAACTGTTTTTGCGAAATTGGTGCAAAATTAAGAATGTAGGCACTGGAATTTGAACTGGGAAGCACATATTATGATAACTCAGTCGATAGTGCACGATTTCCTACGTTTGTGGAAAGACAACAATTCGCTGAGTCATGCAGAAACATTTTGAAACACGAGGAAAATTACATTTGGAAGATAGTAAACTTTAGTGCAGTTATAGACGCAAGTGGCATGAAATTGCACAGTCTATGGATTTTTTTCAGGCAATGTCCCTTGCCATTCCGCCAATACCACTCATACTTAAATTAACAAAAGAAATTTTGTCAAATCGTTTCTTCAAGTCACTACATAACTGTTGATACTTACTCTTTTTTCGATCATAGTTATTCTGTACGTTTGTCTCAAACCCAACCTTTAACTCAAGTACATGTAATGAGTTGTTCAACTGAACTATCATGTTGGGGTGAAGATCAGGTTCAGAAATAATGCACGGAGATTGATAACTGGGAATATCGGTAAAGATGCTAATGGCCGGATTAGAAGCAGATAAGAAGTCAGATATAATTTTAAGAATTGAATCATGGAGTGAAATTAGAAAGCTATTACGATGAATTTATAGGAAACGAGAAGATTCTAGAAAATAACGGTCACGAGAAAGAGGCCGCATGTATCAAAACAAAGAAGCCGGTACTCTGTCGACAAATTGAATTTGTTTACAATTTACGCCTTTTTCAATAGCACGAGTGGCAGAAAACGTGTCGCTCTCGTGACCGTTCTGCGGTCTTCTCGTTTTCTATATTTTCATCGTAATAGCTTTCTAATTTTACTCCATACGATTGCTGTGATCAGTGTATGGCGAAAACGTTTAGCAAAATGAATCCGTTACTCAACGCAATAAAGTTGCAGAAAGAATGGTTATAATAAGAACAAAGATTTGTAAAGCATATTTTGATTTAGCGTTTGGTTCTCTTGTAGCTGGTGTTTTTTTGCTTTTAACATTACGCTCTTTAGATAAAAATTGCTTTTTCATGACGTACGTATCTAAGCTAAAGAACATCAAAGTGTTAATAAATATTTTTAACATAAACACTTTTCTTGACTTAAGAGTGAAAGGCTCAACTTACAGCAAAAGTTGCACGTCTTTGGGCAGAATTCCCGCATGTCATCCTTGTAGAAGTTACAAAATCCAGCCTCTTTCCATTGTTGGCAGTATTATAAACCCTAAACTGTCTTTAACAATCTCATTTACTCACAAATAATCTTCATAATCTCGTACAGATAGTTTAAAGTTATTTGCCCCTCGATGACGACGATGATGATGATGATGATGATGATAATAATGAAATCCGTACCAAAGTAACATAATGGGGCTGACGTAGCCAATTTTCACATTGTGTTTACGGAATCTCATTCCTTCCTCAGTCTTTGTTATGGACCTACGATCCTGATGATATCAAGTTCACTAGATACTATCTTACGTCTAGTCAATGTATATGCATCTCATAATCTCTCCCTTCTGACTGATACGTTCTCGACCAAAGGTGCTATACCTTGTTTCTGCAGGCTGTAAATGCTTTGAGAAGAAAGTGATGGGTTGCCAAATTTCCATTGATGTGTTGTTGGAGTACGCCGCCGACGGCAGAAATTGAAGCGTCTACCATGAGATAGTATGGAGCATCGGGAGATGGATGTACAAGCATGGTTGCGTCAGCTAATGAGGATTTAATAGCAATGAAAGTTTGTAAAGCGTTATCATTCAGATAATATGGTCTTTGCGTCTGTTTTGCAGATAGAAGTTCTGTTAAAGGTTGAAGGATGGAAGCACAGTGAGGAATGAAGCGAAAAAAAATCGTTAAAGCAATGATGTATCATCAAGGTGTAAATCGGGTCAATGTACATACGCTTGAAAGTTCAACATTGTGCTGTAACAGTTGATACAAATAGCATTGTATTGCATAACATTCAACGGCAAAGGTATTCGATTCTCACTTTGAAGAGCTTATAGTTCAGATAAGTTGGCGTAAAACATCCTTTTTGTGTGTAATTTCTGTCTGCTAAACATCTGACATCGGTTCTTGACTGCCAACCATATCTCGACATGGTTACTATATTCCGGTCAGTAAAATAACAGTGCACTCACTGCCACAAGCGCGGCAGAAACGTTCCCTTAAATGAGACAATTAAGATATGTGCCGGTCCATTATATAGAAGTAACCTTATCCCTCTCCGATTCCTTGAAGAAGTTTTTATCGAAATGGAAGTTACATCACGTAGTGTTGAATTCAGCTTCAATAATGAAATGTACCGACAACTGAACGGGGTAAGGATGGGAAGTTCCTTGGGTCCAGCATTGGCTAATATCTTCTTTGGCTTTCATGAACTTCAATTGTCTGAATCTTGGCAAAAGGGCATTGTTTATTTCCGTTATGTTGATGACACATTTGCAATATTTGAAAGGGAGTCCGAATGCGAAGATTTTGGAAATCCTTTAGAATCCCCTTACCTCGGACCCGCAGGGGAGACAGGAAATTTGTCTGACTTAGCGAATGTCCGAGTTATCCGGGGTACGACTTTAACGGAGTCTTTTGGCTTGATAAGGGTCGTCAAATCCAAGGGAGACAAGAAATCCGTACGACTAAGCGAATGTCCGAGTTACCCAGGGTACGACTAAATGGGATTCTACTGTAGGCTAATAGAGAAATACGTTAAGCATATTTCTATTAACCAATTCGCAATTTACAAGACGTCTTTTAGAAGACGTAACGTTGTCAATAAACTTCCTTTTTTATTTAGCTCCACCATGGGTCGAGGTCTGCATTGGTCCACATAGATCAGTATGGACCAGTTCTAATGGGTCCTTTGCAGGATATGTTGCCTGATGTGGGTAAGGAAGTGCATGTTGCTTTCCTTTGATGCATGATTCACAATGACTTAAAGAATGTTTACTAACATTTAAGCCTTCTATATAATTGCCATTAAATAATTTCCTCATATTGTCTGCGCCAAGGTGAGCAAAGCGTTTATCCCAAATATCAGCTGTTACAGAATGTGCAAAGTCAGCATTTGGTTTTGTCTCCGTGTATCCCCCTGATTTCTTTGTTTTACCAAACTTCTTCGACAGAGAAGTCGGATCGCTTTTTAATGTTTCAACCGATTTCTCAAATGCTAAATAACACAAATCGCCGATGTGTCCAAAACCTTCATTTAGAAAGCATCCCATGTGACCCAATTGCATCGCAGAAGACGTATTTTAAGCTATATCGATCCTATGTTAAGGAGCTGACTTCATTTGTCATCAGTAGTTTCTTTAGTTAAAACCCGTAGCTGAAACGGCCTTGGTTACGAGGTGGCAACAACATACTCAGCACTGTATTTACCAAAGTATGATAAAAACATTTCCACAGGTTCAGAGTTACCCCTGATTCTGTCAACTGAGAATGAACTAAGTACTATTGTTGTTAACGGATTCTGTTAATGGATAGTTGTTGCAATTGCCTTTTAATGCTCTGAGGTTTGCAAAGTCAACAGTGGAAGATGCTGTTCATTCTTCTTTTGTACCAAGTCTGAAAACTGCATAATCTCTCTAAATCATGCTAAGAAATGTCAAAATATTAAAGCATATCTGAAAGAATGAGCTGCATAGAAATAGAGGTTAGGACAATTTTATATCATAGGGTAGCGTTAAAATTGTTTCAATTCTTGCTTGGGTAAAGAGAGAGCAAGCTACATGTTACACAGCCTGTTGCCAACACAGCCTTGCACTGGCACGAAAATTGATAAAGCACAGAGCTCGAATTTGTGGAAGGCACACGATCTTTGTGGTTGGTTGGTAGTGCTTCTTTGGTTGTTTAAACTACACATGGAGCGACAGCACCAAAACACTTCCCTATGGCCTTTTTGATTTGATTTCAAAACGAATTGAAACGTTTTCATGCCACGGTAGTTTTAAGTATACAGGACATTTTCTATGTCTGAAGCGGTTTTCTTTGGAGAACTGTGAAAGTTTCAATTTGATAGTGCTGTCGATGATGTTTCGGGATAACCATTGTTGCGGCTTTCTATGTGGAGGTCAGGTAAAGCCTAAAGTCGGCATGTCTTCACAGGTACGGCTTTCTATGTGAAGGGCAGGTAAGGCCTAAAATCGGCATGTCTTCACAGGTGCGGCTTTCTATGTGAAGGTCAGGTAAATCCTAAAATCGACATGTTCTCACAGGTGCAGCTTTCTATGTGAAGGTCAGGTAAATCCTAAAATCAGCATGTTTACACAGGTGCGGCTTTCTATGTAAAGGTCAGGTAAAGCCTAAAATCGACATGTTCTCACAGGTGCGGCTTTCTATGTGAAGGTCAGGTAAATCCTAAAATGTAACATATTATGCAACTCATCAAAGTGAAGCAGAAGTGTCTTTTGACTCCAACTGGGCTTTCATGTCTCCAGTAGCAGATGGCTTCTCGGACTGCCTGGTAAACTACACGTCTGTCAGAAGATACTTCTGTGTTCAAGTGAAAAGTGGTATTGTACTAACCACAGACTTTTTTGTGCAAAACAAACCCAAGGTAGATTCAACATTCATTATAACGTACGTGAGTATTGATGTCCAGAACATAAGTAGTAACTCAACAGGACGTGTTGTGATTCGCATAACAGACCCTTGTAACGCTACTGTAAAGACTTACTTATGAGAGTACGACTTGAGTTTGAAAAGATGATGTTTGAGAGAGAGAAGTGGGAAAGAGAGCACGAACACCGAGTTCGAACGGAAGACGAGCGATTGAAGATAGAGGAACGCATTAAATTGCAAGAGCTCGAGCTGGAGAGACTTCGATTAACCGAAGGAAACAGGACCGTCTCTAATGACGGCAACAGGCTATCAAATATATTGCCTAAATTTAAGGAGGGAGACGATATTGATTTGTTTTTAAGTTCGTTTGAAAAAATTTGTGTTATGTATAATTGGGACAGGACAACGTGGGTAACGAAGCTTGTCCCTGTGTGCCTAGCGAGAAAACGAACTCTTTTTTGTCTGCATAGTAAAGGTTTTCTTGCTTTTATGTGGACTGACTCCAGAACGCCCAAATGAAATGCAAACCTGGCCTTTCCTATGATACGGAAGCAATTGTCCGTGTACACTCTGCCACAGTCTGGGTTCTAAAGGAAGTGCTGCCCTATGGCAGAGTCACATTGCTTAGTGGCGTATTTGGTCTTTGAAACTCGCGGTGGTTGTTTCCTTTCAGGAGTAGATACTTGGCGAATATACGATGGTACATGCTGCTTAATTCGGTCAACCAACCTCAAAGTCGTGCGGCCAACATGGTGCAGAAAGGCTGGTCTCCGGGTTCGAACCCCGGTGGTGACACATTTTCTATTTCTCTAGTGATTTTTTCTAAAGTAACATTTCAAATCTTCTCCTCTCGATGACACTTATTGCTTTCAGTAGTACAGGCATGACGGACTAGTATCTCGACTTCATCTTCATCAATTTGGTGTAGTAACCAGTTTAACGTTTACGTTTTACCAGTTTCATCTTCGTCACCGGGGGACATTGATGTTTCTCACAGTATTTACAAGGGAGCATACCCACAGTATTTCTGGTATGCTGGTGATAACCTCTTCCACACATTCACTTTCATCACAGTTCCAAGCAGTTTGATTATCAATTTTCTTACTCATATATTCTTTTGTTTACATTTTCTACTTTTTCAATTTTTGCCCATTTAAGGCGATGTAAATCAGTGTTGCTACCAGTTTTATCACATTTACTTTTTTATTTTTGAGCTCTGCTTTAGATTTACTTTCAGGACACGTATGGTCTGCTATACTTTCGGGGAAGATGGATATTTTGATATGAAAATTCTGAAGTTTTGAATGGATTGTTGACTTGAATCCATTTTCAACGCTCCCTTAATCTTTTAAAACATTTCATATTACCTCGATGACAGCTGCCGCGCTTGTGGCAGTGAGTGCACTGTTATTTTACTGACCGGAATATAGTAACCATGTCGAGATATGGTTGGCAATCAAGAACCGATGTCAGATGTTTAGCAGACAGAAATTACTCACAAAAAGGGTGTTTTACGCCAACTTATCTGAACTATAAGCTCTTTACAGTGAGAATCGAATACCTTTGCCGTTGAATGTTATGCAATACAATGCTATTTGTATCAACTGTTACAGCATAATGTTGAACTTTCAAGCGTATGTACATTGACCCGATTTACACCTTGATGATACATCATTGCTTTAACGATTTTTTTACACGAATTAGCTTTCTCGTTCCTTGGGACATGATGATTTTGTACCTTATGACATCAAAAATTGCCTCGCTCTGAAAGACCTTCGTTAAAGAATCACGTATATTAACTGACAGGCTAACGAAAAGCAAAGTACCAGTTTGATTCCTTGAGACAAAATGAACAAAATATAAAAAAAATTCTGACCACTTAAGGTGCACTTTAAGAACACAAGATTAAGAAATTTTTGAGTGTTTACCAGATTGGTTTACAAGAGCATCAGATAGCAGCTGAAATGGTAACAGTCTTCCACTATATCTTTTTCCTCAGGCGCTAAAGCAGTGGTATTAAGTAGATACAGCTTCAAACCCAGCTGACGAAGCATCTAGGGGATTGACAGTCGAAACATTTATTAACGACCATCGTTGGACAAATGGTCCATGTTATTTCACCCCACTGCACTAAGATAGCTTTTAAGAGTAGTAAAGAAACTCCAAGTTGGCGTATCAGAGGCGGGGGAACAGGGGGCAGAGGGGACCATGCCCCCTAAACATCTGCTAAATCTCACTTTTTTCCTGGCCACTATTCAGCTTTATCAAATTGAAAATAATTGCGAGAGACATTGCGTCACATTCACAGCAAGATATGCATGTCCAATGCCATCGTTATATACAATGCAGGAATGTTTGACTAGATACAAGCGATTAGGAAATATCAATAAAGAGAACTTATTTCAATAGACCAGGGAGCCAAGATTTGGAACGAATGTCCACGGTAAAGGTCTTCGTCCTATTCAGTGTAACACCGTATTTCCTCAAATAAAAGCCGCCCTTTGTTAAACGCCGCATCTTGGAGAGTGGCATTAATTAGAGAACAGACCAGACAAGAAATGACTAATAGTTTACATGAGTTTTACTTGTTTTCCATCGACAAAATCTGCTTATTCCGCTTTAATAGTTTGTCATGAAGAAGAATATTCCGTTACCTATCAAGTTCAATTGAGACGGCTCTAATGTTCCAAGGGTATTAAGGTAATCGCTTCTAGTAATCTTAATTACAATGCTTATAAGACTACCTAAACGCGACTTTAAATGGACATTAACAGATGATAGCTTTTCTTTTGCTGTGCAAAACTGCAGGCCGCATTTTACTAGCCTCCGGTTCAATTTCGTTGTGTGTATTACATGAGTAGAATAAGCTTTAGTCACGAATATTCGACCCCCGCTCCATTTTCAGATGGCTAGTGTGACCTTACGCTTTTTTGCAGTTACATTATTCCCTATACTGGATTCAGCTCCCGATTCAGAAAATGACGATGACAACGACGACATCGAAGGCAGTTCTTGTCCATCCTGTAGGGTCTCCAGAGAAAGTTCTACATCTTCGTTTGAAGGCAGAATAATTTTAGGAGCAGCCTCGGAGACTTTAGGTGTGGTTGCCGACAATTTAGGTGAGGTGGGTGGAGGTTTAGGTGGAGTTTTGGATGGTGATTAGGGTGACTTGGGGATCCTTGGTTTATCTTTCTTGGATTTAG
Organism: Alatinidae sp. Z8VKAUB7J3; assembly: GCA_010016025.2. Lineage (NCBI taxonomy): Eukaryota > Metazoa > Cnidaria > Cubozoa > Carybdeida > Alatinidae > Alatinidae sp. Z8VKAUB7J3. The sequence goes on from JAAAKM020721499.1 coordinate 60,536,790, forward strand.
AAGTTGGTAGTGGCTTGGGATGGGTGTTAGTACGTGATGGTGGGGTGACAGGTGGGATGGGTTTTTTCTCAATCTTGGCTACATTCAAGTGAAAATGTGATTATGCGGTTGTCCACATTCCTTGAGTAAACTCAAACCCTTGGCTAGATTCGGTTTCATTTTCGGGAAAAATATTAAAAAGCCCCTTGAAGCTTATCCGGATGTCAATGATCTGATTTGCAAGTGCTCCAAGAGCAACATTTGACCATTATGCAATGGAAAATCTTCTTCCTTCCTAGTACGATGGGTTTGTCGACTCAACACTGTTGGCTCCATTGTACGAATGGGCACTAACCATTCCTGTTGTGGAGCAAAAATTTGTTGTGAAGGGTGTTAACGCCGGCATCAAATCAATAACAGCAATAACAACAACTATACCTACTTTATCTCTCTTCTCGTCGTGAACTTCCTCGAATTTCTCTGCCGGAACCCTCAGGATAGTACCAACACAGAGAGTTAACAATAAACAGGTCAATGAGGTCATCTGCAATAGGTGTTCTCTCCAGTATCTGATTGGTTTAACGTAGGCATATGCAACGGTGAAAACACACAATATTATCATCATAAAAGCCAGGTTGGTTCGAGTAGTAACACCAAAGCGAGCAAAGCCAATGGTAAACGACAGCTTTTTGGCCATTTCAAGAAATTCCCAAAACAAGCACCATTTATTAAAGAGATTACTTTCACATAAACCCCACATTTTCATTCCCGTGCAAGATCTTGGTAACGTTCTATCTTCTTTTACCTTGTATTCTACTCTACTATCATAGGAGACTGCAAATTCACGTATTTGACAGATTCCTGTATTTTATTCGGAACAATCATATTGGGATTTATGTGCTCTATCACATTGTCAGTTTGTGCATTAAATTCCACAATATCTTTACTGCTTCGTTTTCCTCAACCCTCCTTGCAGTGTCTTCCTACTATTCATCAGACCCATTCAGCTTTGCTGGTCTATACATGCTGAAAAGTATTCACAAGTCTGAAGAGCCGATATCCGTCTATCCAATTGCACCCGACAAAAGCCGAGTTATTTCCGTACAATGCAGAAATGCCCTTACCATTGTTAGGTGAGTTCTCGGAAACCGTTCGGATTGGGAATGCCCAAACAACTGCATCATTTCTTGTTTGCAAAACGTTTAGTGATTGTCCCTTGGGACTCCACACATCTTCAGCTCTGGGAATCCTCAAACTGAATGTCAACCCACTCGACTTCCAACACACGTCATCAGCTATCACAAAGATCGTTCAAGCACATCAGCCATTATTTACAGGAACAGGGAGAGGTGGTTACTGCCCATAGAAGTCGGTGATTCTTTGCAGTTTGACACTAGAAATTCTGTTTAAAAGTCATGGACATAGTAAGATTAAATGCGTTTCCAAATGCATAACGGAATGCAAATTAGCCGTTCACTGAATTTTTACTTGTAACGTTTTATCGATTGTGTTGCATTTTTTTTAGGAACGCGGCCTAGATGGCGTCCGTATCTCTGTTCTGATTGGTTGTAGGAAAGGTTCCTTTTGATACATATTATACCTCATACCTTATAACCTCATGCTTAGTGTGAATTTATACACTCCTGAACTACACGAGGAAGTTAATATTTTATGTATCAGCAAAGATTTAGATCTTGTAACCCAGAAGGTAGAAAATCTCATTAACCAAAACCTCAGCCATTGACATTTATGTAGACATGGTGCGCCGAGTATATTTCGAACTCAACAAATGTGAGTAATACTTTATAAATCAAAGTCTCTTTCCCACTCCAATTCGGCAAGTGTATCACAGCTATTTTGTTACAGTCGATGCGACGTGAATAACACAGGATTAGATTGACTGAAGCAGCTAATGTAGATAGCGTAGAGGTAGATTGCGTAGGAGTAGTTATCGTAGTAGCAGAGGTTGAATTGAGACCATCTTTTCATAGTTCTTAGTGTTTCGATTAGAGCCTAAAACATCGCTACTACCCATTAAAACACACTTCAAAAGTAACTTGATGATTTGATAAACAGTCTCCACTCAGATGCATCGCAATTTTCAATGCCGAGCTAAACCAAAAATTTTTCCACATTTGCACAGAACACAAACAAGTCCTTTATTTGAAAGAATTGCCGAAATGAGCTATCCCTTAATTTATTCTAGTAAGAAACGCCTGTTCCTTAAGTCAAAAGTTTTTTCTCTTTTAATCTTGATGCTAAAATTTGAGATTGATCTTTCGATAGATTAACCGCACTGCCGGTGACGAGACTTTGAGAATAATCTTCGTAACTGAAGCAAACATGTCTTTGATCTTCTCTAAAATTCTCTGAAGGGCGTTAGCAAGACGCGTAGCAGACAACATAAGTGGATGGAGTATATTAAGATCACTCCTTGTTTTCAGTATATAAGATGTAGAGAAACAGTTGGAGAGGTATCCATCGAAATCGGCCACAAGCAGCTGAAAGTTCACGTGCCTTTCTGAGAAGACGAGCCCTCTTTGCGTAGGAAAGAAACATGTAGCAAATATGGGTGTACATCTGCATCTACAGTGATGCTGTAAAGATATCTGTAGTCTCTTGAGCAGGAATCAAGAAGTCAATTGGCAAACGAGCTTCTCTTCCAAACATGAGGAAGAAGGGCCAGTATCCAGTGCTAGACTGCGGTGTGGCATTGTATGCCTAGCATAGATCCTGTATGTGATTTGGCCACTTCTTCTTCTGTTCGGGAGACAAGTTTCTGAGGAAGTCATGGAGAGTTCTGTTAAATCTCTCACATTGGCCATTTCCTTGTGGGTGGTATGAAGTTGTTCTGGACTTTTTTATTCCATACACCTTACATAACTCCTTGATGACACTTGACTCGAAGGCTCGTCCCTGGTTACCTTTTCTATAATTCTTTTAAACAGGGTCAAACATTAACAAGACACGATTGTAACAGCGGAGAATAAATGTTATCCTCAACAACATTTGATGCCAAACTCGAACTCAAGAAAGCTACTCGTCATTCGGCTTCTTTGACTTCAGTACTACAAAATGGTGGTGGGACGAGGTGGCCTAATAGACAAGTCTTTGATCTACAACCTGACTGCTCTAGGTTTGATCCCGGTGTCCGCTACGTCGGTGTGACCCTGAGTAAGACACTTCGCTTCAAGTTACTCCGTTGATTAAATGCCAATAAAGGATAATTCAACGTATTCAAAATTACGGGGGTTTTGATTTCCACTGTAATAATCTCCTACCAAACTATAAGTTTCATTCTTAGAGTGTTTATTCTATCAAACATCATTTTCCCATAATAAAAACATTTGTTACTGTTTTGGGTAAGCATTTGCATGCAAGAGCTGTTTACATCTGACACTCTGGGTGGGAGGGGTTAAGTAACATAACGATACACAGATTCTTTGCCTGCCTATGCAAACTCTCAGGGAACAACAATATATGAAGTTACTCTCTATCACAATCACAAAACAGATAGTTCAGTCCTCAGTATAGTCCAATTGTTAATATCATTTTACTTTGAAGGGTTGTTATATCGTTTTATGAAAAGACCTTGAGGAATCCAATGGATTTAAATGTAATCCCATACGCTTTTTGTGGAGAAGTCATTTCCCCCTCCTCTGAGTATAGCAATTTAGCTACTTTCAATTTCATTTTAAAGCCTTGAGAACAGGCACGCAGATAAGGGGGACAGAGGCTGTACCCGCCCCATATATAAAACGTGCCAACGTTTGCCCGCCAACCCGCCTATGGCATTAAAATATGGATCACTTGTTTATTTCAATTCACTTACGCAATGTTTGAATCTATCATTTGGCGTAGTAACCATTTGAGTTGTGGATACGAAACTAAAGAATAACATTTGTAAGTCGTTAATGGTTTAAAGAAGTGTAGAAGATACAGAGGGTGATGTAGATGGAATTGTGCCTTCGGTGGAGTTTTCTGACGTATTCTGTAGTATATTGTAGCCCAAGATCCTCGTCTCGTATAACTGGATGGCTACAGCCTTAAGTGCTTGGGCTAAGGCAAGGGTTTCTTAATTGTTGTTACAAATATGTCCTCTCAAGTAGATTTAAGTCATTGCGTCTTCCTGCATACATTCGATTGACACAATGCAGAATGCACAAGAATGCACAAGAAACGTCTGTGTCTGTGTCTGTGTCTGTGTCTGTGTCTGTGTCTGTGTCTGTGTCTGTGTCTGTGTCTGTGTCTGTGTCTGCGTCTCTTTTTCTGGGTCTTTGTCAGTGTATATTTTTGTGTCGTTATCTGTTTCTGTGGGGTTTTTTGGTGTCTGTGTCTGTGTCTGTACCTGTTTCTTTTTCTATGTCTGTTTCTGTTTCTTTGTCTTTGTCTTTGTCTTTGTCTTTTGTCTTTGTCTTTGTCTTTTGTCTTTGTCTTTGTCTTTGTCTTTGTCTTTGTCTTTGTCTTTGTCTTTGTCTTTGTCTTTGTCTTTGTCTTGCATGCGAACGCTACTACTTGGCTGTGAAAGTTAAAATTTGATTGACATATGCCAAAGCAAAAGTCGTCGGAAAGTGACAAAAGTTAATTTTGTTCTTTTCCGCCGAGTTTTCTCTGTTGGTTTCCGACTATCACTTGAATTGCTGGCGCTACTTTGTTCTGACGCGGAAATTCTATGATGACGATGACAGGTGCAAATTTTGACACCTATTTGATAATAAGGAAGATCAGGTACCTTAGCAAGCACGGGGGTTGTATCCTGGGCGTGACAAAGTCTTTAGTTCGAAGTGTCACAATCAACAAGATGAATGTAATCCGTTACATTTTATCACGTTTAGCTCTTGGTTTTGTAAATGCACAGGAATTGGATATAAAAGCAAAATTTAAATATGAAAACCTGGCTTCATGGCAGAAGCTATTCGGTGGAGGATTTTTCGAATGCCGTTCGATCAACATATTCTACTCAAACAAATGTGATAACAGCGTTCTCTTTCGATTTCCTGTAAAAGTGGTCGAGTGAACTCCGTCTTCAAATGTCAACTGTTGAATTTGGTATGACACCAGGCTTAAAGTAAAACATTTCTTAACCAATTCTGAAGAGATAAAGTTCCCTTATAAATGGATCTATCCAGACAACAAAATTTGCATACGTCGTGTCCTCACTCTCCCCAGAAATTGCACAGGAGGTTAGGGATTTCCTCGTCAATCCCCTTCCCACCCATGCCTATGATGCTTTGAAGGCTGCTCTGATTAAACGTACACCTCGGCCTCTGAACAAAAGCGGCTGCATCAGTTGTTGATTGCTGAGGAATTGGGGGACCGAAAACCTAGCCAACTACTTCGCCGGATGCATCAATTGCTAGGGGGAAACACGTTAGAGGATCGCATTCTCCGCCAGCTCTTCTTGCAACGCCTCCCTACAAACGCCCAACTCATTTTAGCCAGTTTGCGGCTGACCTCCATAGTTTTCGAAGCTGGAAACTTTGAACTTGAACTGATTGATGGTTAGGGACACCTGGACCTGATTTCAAGGTGAAAAAAGACCGAACCGATTGCGGATGTAGTCAATATGCAAAGGCCAAACTTAGGGTCAAACGGAGGGCCAAAAGTAAGACCACAATCAGGAGACAAAAGTAAGGCTACAAGTAGGGGGCCAAAATTGGGCCAAAAGTAGGGCGGAATAAAGCAACCTGTGTCTCATTTGTGTACACAGCCACATTGTTGGGACGACCACGCCATACTGTGGTATAAAGAGTTACTTTTGAACGCTTTGTGCCCTATGGAATGTACGCATTTAGTGTATCCAAACAATGTCAAATATGCGTCATTAGCCTATTTTGAACGCTTTGTGCCCTATGGAATCTACGCATTTAGCGTATCCAAACTATGTCAGATGTGCGTCACTAGCCTATTTTGAACGCTTTGTGCGCCATGGAATGTACGCATCTAGTGTATGCAAACTATTTTAGATATGTGTCATGAGCCTATTTTGAACGCATTGTGCACCACGGAATGTACGCATCTAGTGTATCCAAACTATGTCAAATATGCGTCATTAGCCTATTTTGAACGCTGATCGAGTCCCCAGAGGTCAATGGCCATTGGGAGTCATAGACGAAGTTTACCCGGATTCAGATGGAATCGTTAGACACGTCATGGCTCGAACAGCATCAACCCGACTCAAACGCTATGTTAGAAAGATAACGAAGCTGAGAATGACGTGAATGGAGAAAGGAGTCAACAGAGGAACTTGCGCGAGAGAGGAACATTACAAAATGAACAATTAGTATATCGTAATAAACTTTTTAGTTAAAGTCTTGAAATGGACTCTATATTTCGTATTTGTGGTATCACCCCACTGAAGAGGGCTGATAGGGGTGGGTATGTAAATCCTTTAAGGAAAGAAAGATTTACAAACTTTTTAACATCTAGTAGTGTTTGCGTAGAATTGACAGTTTAGCAACAATAGACCCACTTCATCGGCCGATTTACTGGTGTGGAGAGAGTTTTACATGTAAACGACCAAAAATATTTATTGATATACAAAACTAATTCAGTCGGTTGAAGCCAACCCTAGAGCCACGGGGGTATAGGGGGTCTACGCCCCATTAAATATACCGTTTGTCCCGAAAGGTTTCTGTCAAGTTTCAAACAACCATGAGCTATCATTACGTTTTCGCAATGTCAGCCCCCTAAAAAACTCAAAACATAAAACGAATGGGAAGTCACCAAAAATGTCATCCATAATATGTTGAAACGAGGGTAGTGAACTTAAAAACCCTTATGCCATCCTCTTGGAGGCAAACTGTCCAACAGGGGTTGAAATAGTGGTATACTTCTTGCTGTCCTCTGTCAGCTCTACCTGATGAAACACTTGATTCATATCTAAGCTAGTAAAAAAATTTCCCTGGCCTACTCTACACAGGAGCTCCTCCTGACTACGCAAAGGGTACTTAGAGCCTACTAACTGACGATTAACGGCTCTAGCATCGGTGACTAGCCTAATTTTTCCGTTCTTAGTTTTTCAGTAAATAGTAACTCGGCAAACTTTATTTGGATGTGTGTGAAAATCATTACAGTAGAGTCTCATTTGTGCGCAAATTTTGGTGTATATCAAATCTGACATTGAAATGTAAATAATATCAACATTTTTAATTATAAAAATTGGGGGGAGGGGGAGGGTGGTAAGAGGTAAAATCAAATATCTTTAGTATACTGGTAAAACCTTTTTGTTGCTTAAAGCGGCGTTGCTTTTGTTGTAGTAAGACAGTGGTATCGAGACAGCGGCAGGTATGGAGGTAGTAGTTGCAGGTAGATGATGATACGTAGGTAGTAACTGGTATTGATTTTGATGCGCCACACTGTTGCAGTGCGCGATGCCAGGGTGTAGTGAGAAGAGTAACGGCGATAAAACTAATCTGTGTAGTTCAGATCAAGAATGACATCATTTCAAGCAAACCAAAGAGGAGTGTACAAAGCAAAGGCGAAGATCATACTTAACAAGTTCGGTTTGCTTGCTTAAGGTATCAGGCTAAACGAAAAGCAAAGAACCAGGTAAACTTGCGGAAAGTCGGTGGTCACACTATGAGGATGAAAGGGGAATGATAACATTTGAGAGAAACAAATTAAACGGAAATCTCCAGCACATACCTTTATTGAGTACATCCTTGCCTTGGAAGAATTGTTTATCAAAAAGTTCTCTATTCGCATGAGAGATCCTTGCATTTGGGAAGAACATCCTTTCCGTGATACAACAAGTAAAGTTTGACAGCCCATGTCCTCACGTCCACTCTGATCACATGAAGTAGCTCCTTTTTCGACTGCGGATCCGCTACCCACTCGATTTTGCAAACAGGACTTTTATGTCAACAAAAAGAAAAAATCGCAAATACCTTAAAGTAGTTTATCTATAAAGTAAGCATTATCTTTTAAAATTTCAATGAGTATGGAGTTTCTAAGTATATACTTGGAACATATGTTGCTTATGGGGGGACTACGTTTAAGGGAATTCTTTAAAGCCCTATAAGGCATATTTATAATGACCCCTGTTGAAGGGACACTAAGCGAATATATTATTGTAGTATTTGTCTGGTACCTGGCTCATCCGTAAACAATACTTTCAGGATTCATTTTAAGCCTGGCTATCAATTAGAAGAGAAGATGGTAAACACAGCTTATCTTGCTTGAATAATTCATAGTTTAATGCTCTCTCAACTTTATGAACATCCATTTTGTTCACAGTAGTGTTAAAATTAGGAATTCTGGGCCAAAGGGATGCCAGGTCTTACCCTTTGCCTTCTTCAGTTTCTTTGCCTTGGCTTTTGCAGCGTCCTTCTTTCTTCTCTCTTCCTCTTTCTTCATTTCAGCAAGTTCACGTTCGGCTTCTTCTTTGGTTTTGTCATGTTCAGGGCTTTCGACGTAGTAGACAAAGTTAGCGTGTTTCTTTCCGGCACAGATGAGGGAGTCCTTCTCACATGGTTTAAGTCCAAAGGTGACGCAGCTTTCAGAGGCTCCATCGGAATCGAATTTGGAATCATCTGGGCCAGTCCAACATTCAGCTGCACAGAAAGAAGGAATAATAAAATATTGTTTGATCTCCCCTCGAACATACCTTACTTCAAAATCAAACTCAAGTAGCTTGAGCAGTGAACGATTCAAACGACAGCTGGTTTTATCAAAACCGCGCCTGTTTAAAAGAGTCACCAAACTGCGGTGGTCCGTCTCGATTTCAATGTGTCATCCTAACAACAAGTGCCGGAAATGAGACAGTCCGAAAATGATTGCCAAAATTTCGATTTCCTGTATGGAATATCGTTGCTGTGAGCGAGTAAGTGTCCTACTGGCACACTGAATAATTCGACACTTCCCTGTGTCATCAACTTGCTTCAAAACTGCTGAAATGCCTTTAAAACCTTATGCAACCTGCAACAAATTTAGAATTCGGGTCCTATTTTCAATTGAAGTTGCACTAGGTTGCACTTCACTGACCAATGAGAATACTGTAAAATATCACGTGACTTTTTCACCATCGGTTCGTCATATGCTCAGTATTGAAAACATGGAAGACGAAGTGACTGTGGAATGTAACACGATGAAATATGAATGGACGTGCGAGTCAGAATTCACGTTGATTGAGAATCTAGAAAAATACCCGTGCCTCTATAATACGAAATCTAATGAATACAAAGACAGAAATAAACGGTTAAAAGCCAGAAACGATCTAGAGCTAGCAGCCTTACAATGTCCCGCAGTAGGTGGCTTACTCGTGGCATACTGCTGTATATCAGTAGGCATGAATTTGTTTCTGAAGATACAAAAGCCTTAAAGTTGCTTGACACTTGGGTAACACAGGTTTATTCTCTACGTTTTATAATATTAAGCTCAAACATGGCCCCAGGCATCTTATGAAGTTAATGCGACTTTAAAGAAGACAAAATGCAAGGGTTAAGGATGTCTCACAGCCATGGTGGGTTCATCCTGAGATTATTCTCATTGCCCATTTGTGTTCTGATGATGCAAAAGAGAGTCCCTTTGCAGTTTAATAAGGTTACAATTGTATGTATTACATAAATTACTGAACCGAAAATCAAATTGACTTGCCATACCCTCGTGGCATAGCAAGGTTGTATTAGGTCAGTTGGGACTTTATATTGATTTTAATTGATCTTAGGACTTTTCTAAGAGCTAATAGCGTACTCATTCACCCTTCTCACTTGGTAACGTGAATATGATTCTGAGGGATAGTCTATGCAGTGGCTGCTTCACCAAGGAGCTGCTCCACTACTACTACTACTACTACTACTACTACTACTACTACTACTACTACTACTACTACTACTACTACTACCACTACTGACATCTGGCTGCTTCAGAGAGACTAGATCGTATTTCAGTGGCGGCTTTGGTTTCTCAAGTTTCTTCAGACGAAGTTCAGACGAAATTCATGACTAGTAGACTGTGATCACTTCCACAGTCAGCACCTGGATAGGTCTTACATGATGTGTCACTGTTTCTTAAACGATGGTTCACTGTGATGAAATCGATTTGATTTCTCGACATATCACCAGGGCTCGTCCAAGTGTAAATCCGTCATGGGTGATTCTGGAACCAGGTGTTCACGATGACTTGATTATGCAAGGTGCACCAGTCGATCCACTTCTCGCCTCTGGTCAACACCACTCTAGGTGAACACCAATCACCGGAACAAGCAGCATACCAAAAAGATCATTCCACCATTGATCATCTGGAAGCCGTCACGCAAGTACTGGAAAAGACCAATGAGTACAGAATACCACTCTATATAGCCTTTGTGAACTACGCGAAAGCATTTGATTCAATCCAACACCAGGCTGTATTTAAAGCCCTGGGAGAGCACGGAGTTCAAGAGAAATACATCAACATCTTGAAAGAAACCTACAGGGAAGGCACAGCAGAGATCAGAACAGAAAAACTAAGCAGAAAGATCAATATATGAAAGGAGTTCGTTCGGCGCAGTCGCTCCACGCGTAGTTTATACAACCAAAAAAGCACTATCAACCAACCACAAAGATCGTGTGCCTTCTACAAATTCAAGCTCTGTAGTTTACCAATTTTCGGGCCAGTGTGAGGCTGGCTATGTTGGCCGCACGATTTTTGAGATTGGTTGACCGAATTAGGACAACGCGATCACAAAATGTAAAGCGGATCAACAATATTGTAATTTTGCAGAGAAGACAGATAGATCACCAGTGGCATACTATAAGGATTTGAACAACAAAGGAGAGATTAAACACCGCTAAAGTAATAAGGTTACCGTAAGCTGTCTATAAATTTTTGGTTAGTGGTGTAGAAGACCAAATTTATAACCACTTTTGGTGCATTTTGGCATAGGGATCAAGGTTCCAGCTCGGTATGGGTATGACATTCAATCTAGTAACAGATGAGTAGACGATTAGCCTTCACAAGAACGAAAGAACAGAAGAGGCCTCCCTACCTTGTGCAAGAGCGTTATTTTATATAGGATATGTTGTTGATGTAATGTCATTTTTGATGAAAACTATCCGAAATAGTTGTAGCGGATGTAGGCCTTAGCTGATCATCGCCAGCAATAAACAACATGCTTTTGTATTCAGTAATTGAACTACCACGAGTCCATTGCTTATTTTCGGAACACTCAAGGGATGGTCGTAAGTCCAACCATTTAACTTTTGTTGTGGCTCATACGGAAACCCAGGTTCCTTTCTAGGTCAAGGCACTGCTAAGCAGCTTTGAAATTGCTCTATTCCTTCTATTTTTCATCGTGTTACATCTGCTGTGCCTCTCCTTGAAATCGCTTCAATTATTGATTGCTCTCTTACTGTTAACACGTTGATCCTTCAATTCCACCATTCACAAAACCTTGAAGTCGGCTGCATTTTCATCTTTACTAAGAAGGTATTGTAAAACTACAAAGAAGTTTGGAATTGAGTTCGGTTGACATCGAGGGTTGATTCGTTACTAGTTTATACGAGGATATGTCTGATTTGAAGCTTGAGGGAGAGGTTTACGTTTCGAAGTCATTGCTTGTATAGGCATGATTCAGCAGTGATGTTTTAGATTCGAGTTTTTTCAAACCAATCATTTATTCTATTCCTGACCTTGTAAGTGGGTCTGGATCGATACGAATAGTATGCCCTATAATGCTTTACATTTTCTTATGCCTCTTCATGATTATTTGAGATTTTGTGGTTAAAGCTGGGAGTGGTTGTGACTTTGTTTCACTGGAAGAAGAACAAGGGTTTTTAACTTTGCTATTAAAATATCTGTCGGTACGTCAATGCCAATAAATAGTCATTTAGTAAAGACATCAGTAAGGGAATTCTGACAGCAAGCACAGTGTCCTAAAAGTAGTCTGGGCACGAATGACATGACGTACCCAGAGTGAAAAATTCGGTTGACCGATTGGTCAGAGTTGCGGAACACTCTAAAGTGGAAAGTTAAGGATTTTAATGCTTTCTAGACCTAATTACTGACTTTGTTGGCAAGCTATAAAAAGCGAGAACAGCGATAAATGTATCTTTGGCAGAGTTTAAATCTTGCACATCAATAATCCAGTCTACCAAACAATCCACCGACAGATCTACCAACCAACTAATCAAACAACCAAGAAATACACCAACCACGCCAGTCATTCAGTCCGTCGACCAGCCCATCAGCCAATCAGTAAGTTCATGTTTGAAGTTACCACTTCCAACTCCTTTCGACCACTGTTCCAAGCAGTTTAAATTTAAAACCTTTTTGACACTTGCTATGCAAATAGTATTAATAAGCATTGTCCATTAACCCCCCGCCCCGCCCCACCTCACTCTCTGACTCTACCAACCATACCCTACGTTGAGCGTTCGTCTAGAAGACCTTCTAGCCTGGCAAAGGATATATGAAAATTCTTTGATGAATTTTGTGGTTTTTGCATCAAGCACCCTTTTGGTGGATGTATTGACAATTGTACCAGCAAAATTTGGCACATGAACTCCTACCCTGCTAGCTAGTCCATCTGGAATTCCATCATATTTATTGTGAACATGGAAGATTCTTGTTACTGTTCAATAGTTTTTGCAACTGACTAGGGAGTGCCGTGAGGTAATGTTTCATTTAACCAGATTGTTGTTCTTCTAGGGGCTAGTGTCATTTCTTTGTCCTGTATTTTTATTTCTTTAGTCTTTCCTTTTCACGTGAAGGAATCTTGTACTTGTCTGATTTGCTTCGTCCTTCGTTGGAAAAAGCTGGCAAGGGTCGTGGAACTAGTGTTAAAATGCAAGTGCTAGTCGGATTAAGGTATCTTGCATCGAATGATTTTCAAATTGGAATCGCCGATGACTCTCGCAGCCGACTGTCTCAGTTATTGTTGACCGCTTTGTAACTGCGTTATGTGGAAGACTAAACGATTTTGTTAAGTTTCCCTTACATGAATTGGAGAGAAACGAAATAAAACGTGGCTTCTTCGAGTTTGCTGGCTTCCCAGGAGTAATTGGCTGTCTGGATTGCACTCTTGGCCTGCATGAAGTAAGTTTAAATGCCTTGGTAGAATGACAATTATATAAAACAATAAATCGTCAAATCTCTTAGATGCTATACTCCCTAACCGCTAAGTACGTTGGCATGTTTAATATTATCTGTAATTAAAGGGGGATAAAGCTTACAGTTGCCACCTGTTATGTCTAAAATAAAATATATCCAGAACATTGTGAAGACGAATAATTTAGACTCATCTTGTAATGGATTTAGAGGAGAACTGATAAAGCCCTGCTTAGGATATTTCTATCGGGTAACAAAAGTAGATGCAAGTGAGCTATAGGTTGCTAAGGTACACTCTCACTTTGCCATCACAGATCAACCCGTTCAAATCTTCTCATCGGATTGCTTTTTCTGTTCGCACCACTTATTAACCTCTACACTGAATACAAACAATGACGCTAAGGGTACTCTCTCTATACTAACACATGAGAGACCTGTAGAGGTACACTCTTAGCTTGCTGCCAAAGATTTTCCGGTTCAAGTATTTCCATCGGAAACGTTGTTCTCTTCATATCACTTATTACGCCCTTCACTGAATTCAAACAATGTCACTAGGGATACCCTCTGTACCCTAACACATCAGAGAATGTCAAGGTACACTCGAATAAGGGCAGATAAATTAAATTGTAGCGACCCATGTTTTCCATGCGGACAGGAAAATTATGCCAATGTTTGTCTGCCTTTTTGAAGTCGCCATGTTTTTAAAAGGGGGCAGAGTGTTGGAAAAGGTCAATTGGTCGATTCTCAAATTTTCGGCGCATACGCGTTTCGTATTTCAAGGTTACATCGTACAGAACGCAAAAAATTCCTAACCCTCTTTAATCTTTTCCATAGGGTGCACGACCACTTAACAGTAAAATGTATTATCTTTACAGGCCGGCTGTTGAAACTCAAAAATAGGCCTAACCATGAACTAACGGCATGAAATGCAAGAGAGTTTAAAAATCTCACCACATTGGTATTGGACCACTGATTAATTTATTGATCCCGTATCTTGTCGAAACTTCTCGACATCTATAAATCCTCCTTAACCCTTACAGTTAGCCGTTAAATTGTCACTTATTGTCTATTAAAACGATGGGTGCTCTTTCCACATTGCCCTGCAAATGACTATTGCAATTATCACCATGAAGCATCACTTTTTGATACATTCCTTACAGAGAGGCTATAAAAATATTTACACAAACAACAGAAAACGTACAAATGTGGATACGAATAATGTAAGTTTTCCTATTGCTAAGGAACTACTTGACAGCTTCTATGTAGATGATGTTTTAATAGGTGGAGATACTGATTCAGAAGTGAATGAAAAAATTATCGATGCTACAAATCTTATGGGAGAAGGAGGGATGAACTTGTATAAATTGGTTACAAATTCGACTGGATTGAGTCACCTATTGCAAACCACACTTGGAGCAGACAAAATACGGGATGAGCAGCTTATCAAACTTTTGGGGATTCCTTGGGACATTCAAAATGATTGTTTTGGCTTTGCTAATGTGGAAGTTGGGGATCTATGTACATTAACAAAGAGAAAGGCATTGAGTAAATATCAGTTGAATTGACGTTCTGTGCTGTGAGCGGTTTCATATTAAAAATGAATTTCAGGACAAGATAATTTCGCGGCATATCTTTTCATATTATTGACAATAGACTACATCATTAACAAATTCTCCAGATCCTCTGTTAAATTTCTAATTTAGTCTTTTTGGCATGTTTAGTTGGTTGTTCAATAACTTGTTTGGAGTTTCCAACAATGAAAAAAAATCATGATAGTGGACCAAGAGCCGCTGATTGAAAACAGTTGTGAAACAAAGATGTCTTATTTCATAATATCAAATAATACCGTAGTGATCGTAGAATGATATCTGATAAATGGAGGTTTGGAATAAATAATTTTTATTATTTCTTGTGAAGGCCTTGGGTAACTGCCGTTGAAAATTTTGACATAATTTTAGCAAGGCCATCAATGTGTGATGTGTTACTTCAGGCTAAAGGACGGCAGTAACCACTTTACTGTGCGTGTTATCAAACAGCCAAGTTTATGCGGGTGGGACGTATATATCGGTTGTGTTCTTTGAGTCTCTCTTGCATCAGCTGCCAAGTTTCACCTACTTACGCATTTCAGTACTCTAAAGCCTGGTTCTCATACGAGTAAAATCCGTCGCCAGGCGTGAGTGGCAAAGCTACCATCTTAGTTGTGGCAAATGGCGGCCTCCATACTACCCCAAAGAAAATGAATGAGCAACAGCCTGGTTTCCATTCTAGTGTATTATATTAATTCTATGGTGCCATGGAGGTATTAGGCTGGAGGGATTGGTACCTAATCGTTCCTCTTGTTGTTATTTGTGAAGCATGGAGTGCAAAGATGGTAGCACATTTTAGGCAAGAGCAAAGCTTCCAGAAGACATTGATAGGCGTTTGTACATATGTTAGCCACCTTTCAAAAGGATTGATAGTGAAATAACTTCACAACAGCGACAAATGACTGGGTGCACAATGCGTTTAGAATAGCACCAAAAGCTGGTTTTAGTGACACTTGCATACTTGGAATGCGTACATTCCATGGCGCACAATGCGTTTGGAATAACACCAAAATCTCTTTTTAGAGACATTTGCATACTTGGAATGCGTACATTCTATAGTGCACTATGCGTTTAGATTAGCACCAAAAGCTGTTTTTAGTCATACTTGCATACTTGGAATGCGTACATTCAAAGGTGCACAATGCGTTAAGAATAGCACCAAAAGCTGTTTTGAGTGACACTTGCATACTTGCAATGCGTACATTCCATGGTGCACAATGCGCATTCCCTTCAAAATTTGCTTTAGAGCCATCAGAGCACCAAGCCGGGACAGCTTACTACAACCCCCTAACACGAATTATTAAAATGCAATGTCTAATAAGGAACTCATTCATTTCTCTCAAAAGAAGGTTTCCCTACTGGTGTGCAAGATAGAAGTCCTGTAGTAGAGCGAAGGTGGATGCGTAAATGGTTCGCAACTTGTTCTAACCAGGACACCTCCTTGGAAAAAGAGATGAGGATCCAAACGTATCAGATGTGCCATCCTTAAGTGTATTATTCTCATCCTATAACAGTGCAAGGGAGTGAAAGATAGCATTGATGGTGCACAAAGCGTTCATAATAGGCTAACGAGGCATATTTGACATAGTTTTCATACATTAGATGCGTACATTTCATGTCGCACAAAACGATCAAAATAGGCTGATGAGTCATATCTGACATGGTTTGTATAAATTAGATGCGTACATTCCAAGGCGCACAAAGCATAAAAAATAGGCAAATGAGGCATATTTGACATAATTTTAACACACTAGATGCGTACATTCCATGGGACACATAGCGTTCAAAATAGGCTAATGACGCATATTTGACATAGTTTTGATACACTAGATGCGTACATTCCATGGTGCACTAGGCACACCCAAAGGCGCTTTACAACTGACATTTACACGCAGCTTAAGCGTGGTTGTTGTTAATATTTCTTTCTGGTGAGCTCCCTGGGGAGTGTAGATACTTGAGAATAACACATGGCGCTTCCCCGTTTTAGGCCGTCTTATGTTTACCCCGCTCCCATAAAAATGTTATTGCAGATAAAGAGAAGTTCTAGCTTCGTTGGCTCACTGTGCACACACCTTGTAAAGTTTTCACACGGTATACACCGCAGTACTTGCATATCTTTGTGAATGAAGCCATTAATATAGAATAGCATAGCCATGTCGATGGTAACGGTAGGCTTTCATGGTTCCTTCCATACCAACGCCTTTTGGTGTCATGCGGACACGAAAGAGCGAGCCTTAAGCACAGCCCTAAAGCTTTGCTGACGACATCTAAGAAGACAGACGGGCTTATTTATAATATTTACTTTGATTTTCATTCGAAAAGGCGACGTGGTCAATTACTCTTCTAAAATTGTATTGCGAACGTGTAGTTTTGCTTCTGAAAGTCATTGTTTACGATTTATCCAGTATCAAATTAAAGCTTACTGATGAAAGAAACATCAGTCGATTGTTTTCTTTATATCAAGTCCTTCATTTCCTCACGAAGCGAGTTGCATCTTTAGCTTATGAAAAATGCTTACTCTAAGCAAGTTGTATATTTAGCTCATGAAAAATGCTTACCCTGTGCGAGTTGTATCTTTAGCTCATAAAAATGCTTACTCTAAGCGAGTTGCATCTTTAGCTTATGAAAAATGCTTACTCTAAGCAAGTTGTATATTTAGCTCATGAAAAATGCTTACCCTGTGCGAGTTGTATCTTTAGCTCATAAAAATGCTTACTCTAAGCGAGTTGCATCTTTAGCTTATGAAAAATGCTTACTCTAAGCAAGTTGTATATTTAGCTCATGAAAAATGCTTACCAACTACAAAATCACATGGCAACGTGCCTGCTGATTGGTTAATGTTACTGGCCTGGGTTCCACTAAAGATTCGGAACACCTAATAAATACGGGTTAAAACAATAGAAATTAATGTACAAGAATTAAAAATATATTTGTGAAAGGATTCCGGCCTGAAACTTCAACCTTGTGACTGTATTCTAACATTTCCAATAAAAGATGCCTTAAATATGGAATAGAATTTGGGGAAGCTTCGTTTCTCCTATTGTTTATAGAAGTTGTTTTGGAGATGTTAACTTGTTTACCAATATTGTCGCTAGCCTCGTCTTGAGGATCTTCGGCATGTCAGCAAGCCTAATTATATCGATAGAGAATTCATATACCTTAAAAGACAACAGAAATTGTTAACATAATGAATAAGCCATATCCATCTTACTACTAGACTGTAAGCCTGAGGAAATTGTTATGAAATCGCTCATTCACCGTACACCAAGTCACGACAAAGAAGGCAGGGAAACGAAAAGTTCCCGAAAGCTTTAAAAACTAATTATGTCATCTCTACTGGCAAGTCTGTAATACTTTAAACACGACAGAAATCAAAGTTGTACTGAAGTCGATCTGTGCACTGTCCCACGAAACAAACGTGTTATTCAAAGCATTGAGCAGAGACAAAAAGAGAAGGGCTAATAACTCAATACAAGGTGATTGTGTTAATTTACCTACACCAGAGCACAGGGAATGAAACTTGGATATAATATAGAGGGATGGCATCGGGACGTTTCGAGGGTTGGGATTGCGATTGGGGTGTATTTTGCTACCAGAGTACATATTGGTAGCTGAGACCTAGCTTTTATGTAAAACCTATCTTAACGTGAATTCTTCTTTTAGGGATTGTGATGCCTTGTAATCCATGCGTCCTTGTTCGGAAGTATATGCCATTTAACTTCTTACGTCGCAGATGCCACGTTTGTGAATGATCGGTAAAATATTTATTCCTTCTTGTAATCATTTTTTGTTACTGCTCCAGAATGGATACATTTTACAACTACAATTCTCCTGTCAGAGGATTAGCAACAATTCTTCACGTGGAAATTTGATACGAATGGTGTATCAACTGAAGTTGGTTTTTAAGTTTCATTATTTAAACATGCGACAAGCCAATAGATACATTCTTCATTAGAAAATCCGTTTTCATAGTGTTGACATAAATAATAGCTTCACCTGACACAGACGATTTTTTTGTTTTCAGTGGCAGTACTCCTTGCTTGAACTAAGGCCTAGTTAAATTGAATGCTTGATGTCAGGGAGCCTGGTGTAGTAAGGAATGTAATGCTAATATGAAACATCTCTTTTTGCATTGTATTTTCACTATACTAAGCTTATTGGGTCTTCATCACCCATTGTTTATGTAGGAGGAACGTGGATGATGCTATGGTTGTGAAGGAAAGCAAAATTTAAAACCTTGCTATTTTGTACAAAAGAGATCCAAACATGTTGTTATTAATGTTGGTTGTTTTGGTGTTTGCATTGTGTCTGTTTGTTAAGACCAATAGGTTTGTGGAAAATATCTTCATCCAATAATTGCATTTTTTCAGTTGACCGTTTATAGCTGAATGTATGTTTCAGACCGTGACCGTTTGTAGCTATGTGTATGTTTCAAACCGTGACCGTTTATAGCTGAATGTATGTTTCAGACCGTGACCGTTTGTAGCTATGTGTGTGTTTCAAACCGTGACCATTTGTAGCTGTGTGTATGTTTCAAACCGTAACTGTTTGTAGCGGAATGTATGTTTCAGATCGTAATCGTTTGTAGCTATGTGTATGTTTCAGACCGTGACCGTTTATAGCTGAATGTATGTTTCAGACCGTGACCGTTTGTAGCTATGTGTATGTTTCAAACCGTGACCGTTTTGATGCCTAAGGCAGTTGACATGACTGAATGTTAAAGAATGAGTGAATTTTGCTATATTTTTGTCAATGGTGTTTCTTGAATGGCCATATAAACATGTGACAAGGTCTCACATCAAGCTTCCAAATAACCAATCTCATCAACATTTCTTGCCCTAGTGTTACATTTGTGATTCTGTGCCAAGATCCCTTTAAAGCTGATTACAAGTCTCCACGATCATCTCACGGACCTTCCCTGTCCGACGTAAAGAGGTTTTGGCCCGGCACCCTCAATCGAAAATAATAGTCACCTCAACAACGTCGGCAGATGTAAATAAGCTCAATAGGTGTATCTCCTGAGGTAACATTTAGGGGTAACGTTGTCATGTGCATGTCATGTCATTTCAAATATTGTTTTCGTGACGATTTATTTTTCCATTTATACATTGCATTTCATTAATTTGCGAAAGCTGCCAAGTGGCATGGCTTATAATTTAACAAGCTCATGTTACAAGTTTTGTGCTTCTTTTCAGCATCAAAGCCTTGTGCCAGACGAAATGGAGGATGCAGCGACAGATGTCTTAAATCATTTTCAGGCCCAAAATGTAGTTGTTCGAATGGATTAATTCTTTCGAGGGACAAGAAAAAATGTACAAGGATATAAACAAACATTTCACTGGGTCGTTAGGAACAACAACCGACTATATGTCGTGATTTATTATGAGCCTTTTCATGGCCGTAATTAAAACTAGTGATGGATTTGACACCCAATACTTACTAAAAAGATTTCTCGTCTGTCGATGGCCCTATCTCAATAAAATTTGTCTTGAGAAGGCTTGAAGTATTACTCTGTCAGAATCAACCGTTTTTATTGACTAGTTTTCTATTTAGTATCATGAAAATACGGTTTCAAAACATCGAGCCCGCGAATGGACACAAAATGGCGTCCGGTGAAGAACTTTATTACTGTTGAAGACGCAAAGGTTTTTTCAAGTATTCTGGTAAAGACAGCTGTAAATTGATATTGTCTGTCTTATTTTTCGATTGTAAAATTGTGAAATGGGTGATAATGGTTCACATCTAACACAAGACTTTTCAATGACTTTCCTCACATCGACGTATAGGTCTATTGTTAATCATAATTTTTGCTGAAAAATTTGCTCTTAAATAAACAGAGTAACATGATTAAGACTAAAAGTAATCCATGACTACCATACTTTCACATTTTGAAATGTTTACTCGTCATAAATGTATGAAATTGTCTCTTTCTTGCTATTATCTACCCCATCTATGAACAAGCCATCTTGGCCAGCATATGCAACAATCATTTCTAAAGAATGAAACATCGATTACTGGTGATTGAATCGTAGTTTTATTCAATGAGTGGTTGATATCCACCGTTTTCAGACGGACAGAAATATCTGAATAGCTTTCCACGTATGCTTATGAAACTGTTTAATGAGTAGCTAACGGCGCAGCGAATTTGAAATAGCCGCGAAAGATTTCAAAGAGCAAAGGAAAAGAATATCGCTACCAGGTAACTAAAGGTCTTTCCTTTTCACATAAGACAGTTGTTGTTCTTGTAAATTCTGCAGTAGAATTGTCGTGATTGATGAATGTCATAACTCAAGTTTTTGCATCAGTTTCTTTACATTGAAATATTATTGATTTTAAGAAGTTTTCCCCAAAAAATTTTCAGGGCTTATTGGGTGCGTATTGACCAAACTTTAAAGGTGCATTAATTGCGTGGGATGGTAGTGCTCACACGCAGTGACTGTATTGCTACGTATGTACAGATACAGCTGGTTATGTAATTTCCACCCCTCTGTCGGAATTCCAGAGGCGTGCAGATAGATATTCAGTAGCCTATCAACTGAGGGTATTGTTGAACAACTGATTAAGACATTAAATCTTCCATCCTCACACCCACAGCTTACTTGACGAGTACAGCGATGTTTTCCAGGGATTGGGCTGCGTTGAAGGTGAGTATATTACTCGTCTGAAGGAAGGTCATACACGTTCTATTCAGCCTAGTAGAAGAGTACGTATTAGTATGTTAGATCGTCTCAAGACTATATTAGAATCTTTAGAAACACGCAAAGTTATTGCTGAGGTTACAGAACCTACCGATTGGGCCATCAACATTGCTATAGTCGAAAAGAAAGATAAGTCTCTTCGTATTTGTTTAGATCCTCGTGATCTTAATGTCGCCATTAAACGTGAAGTGTAGCGTAGAAGAAATTTTTAAGAAGTTAGTTAGTAGTACAAAATGTGAATATTGCGTAATGTAACTGATTCATTTTCTTCCAAATTTTTGACATACACTGATCACTGCAATCGTATGGAGCGCAGTAAGAAAGCTTTTGGTGATGAATTTATAAGAAACTAGAAGATCAAAACACGCTGTAGAAAATGTCAGTCACAAGAGTGACACTTTTTCAGCCACTTTTCTGCAATTTATCGCAAGAAGCTTTCTTACTTCACTCCATACGATTGCTGTGATCAGTGTATGGTGAAAACGTTTAGTAACAGAAACATTTAATCCACTCGTACTGGAAAATCTTTTCATTGGTATTTCAAAAATTATTGGCTGCAGCAATTTCTCGACGCAGACATCCTATTTTTCCACAGGTATCCAGAGGATAAACTCTCTATGTAAAGGATCAAATTAAGGGAAAAAGTGCGATAGTGAACAAAAAATGTAAAATTCGCATCGCGGCAAGTAAATTTTACCTATGTAACTCTCAGCAAAACAATACTGGCGACAATCGAAAACACGTCCGTGAATACATCGGTACTTTGCACTTGACGTTGACAATTTTGACCTGTTCAACTTTCACAATTTTCACAAAACGAAGATAAATATATCAGGTTTCTAAGTGTAATTATTCTTGATTTAATCAATTGGAAACAGGCAAGAAACTTTCTGTTCTGTAATTTTCCTTTTTTGATTATGATGCTGGAAATTGTAAATGGTGGCTGCTGCTGGTTATTTAGAGACAATGTGGTCATTTTCAGTCACGTGGTGCTTGATAAGTTTAAAATGCAATCGCTTTATTAGTGGGAAGCCTACCCTTGGTGGGTGGTTTGTTGGGAATGTCGACGTGTGTTGTGTGTTCGTGTCACCAAGAAGTTACTTCTCTGGTCTGCTGTATTCTTCATTCACTCATGTATTTTGTTTCCATTAGGTGATCTTGGTGATGTATCTGTTGCTTGGAGAATTGCTCCTGGGGTTGGACCTGGTTTGGATGTCAACCAAGATCTAGGCAGTGCCGATGGTGGCAGGAAGGACTTTTCAAGTGGGCAACGGAGGAAGTCGTTTGTAATAACCGTAAAGGGGGATACCTTACCGGAACGGGATGAGTACTTCGACGTTGAACTGTACGGGGTAAGAGGTGGAGCACAGATAGACACCGGCAAATCTAAAGTTAGGGTAACGATACGAGCAAATGACGGGGTAGGAGGAAAGATTGGATTCAGGAGTGGATCTGCAGATATTTTCTGTCATTGAAAAACAAATTTAAAATATTTGTACGGGCGTAACAACATGGCGTATAGGGAAATGTAGAGTTGAAACATTATTACAGTCATCTGAAGGTGTAATTTAATGCTATCCGTAGTGATAGGTTAACGTGAAATCATATCTGACTTCTTCCCTTTGGGCACCACATGGATTCATTAACTCGTAAGGAACTTTGACAAAGCGTCTACGGTGGAAAAATAAATCTCTTTCCGCAAAGCTTTCCAAATAAAAGGCAAGATATAATGAATGAATTTACAAACTAGCCTAAAAGAAACACCAAATTTCTTAGCGAAATGGATGATCGGGCTAAGGATTTATCACATACATCGGCAGAAGGGATTGCCCATCGAAGGTGAAACTAATAGAGAACGGGAGACCACAGAAGAAATTTAAATGTTTAAACAACTTTTAGAAGGGCAGGTCAAGAATCTTATCGACATTTTACAAATAAAGTTTACAGTTCTTTCGATTGGATTTGTGGATGCTGCTAAGTGAATAAGTTATTTTGCTGGCCCTGTATATTGTTCGTAAGTGAGAAAAGTGTGTGGACAACATGTTACCTGGTTTAAACAATTTACACATAGCTTGTAAACTTCAAAGTATTTAGATAGAAAATTTAGACAAGACACTAGAAAAATAGAAAATATGACACCGCCCAGGCTCGAACTCGTGAGCCACGCTATACCCTCTCTTCTCGACGATACGTGGATAGAACAGTGCTCCAGCACAAATCTATCTTAAACTCTATTCCCTATAATAATGTAGGGAGCAGTACCAACTCAAACAAGTTTGGTATATTTATCAAAGTGCTAAGGATAAGCTTGGTGTCTCTCGTCAATGTTTCTTTACTTAACATGTTACATGGCTAACTTAATGTTAGCTTTCTCTGTCAGGCCCCTTCCTGGCATCTTTTTATATTTTCCCCGGAAATGAAACCGAATCTAGCAAAGTGTTTGAGGTGGCTCAAGGCATGTGGACAACCGTACAATCCATTCTCAGTTGAATATAGCCAAGATTGAGAAGAACAATTTTGTATACTTGAAGGCTAATTAGTATTTCTTCATTATTTCGCTTTTCGTTTCAGTTACAGAAAATTCGATGGGTTTGTGATTTATCACACAATACAAACTGATCAATGCCTCAAGAATTATCCTTAAGCGTTTTGCATCAGTAAAGGGCAAGGGTGTGAATGTGGTTTTCATAAACGTTTGTGGTGAATATGTACACGTTTTTGATAATTAATTTTCTCCATCTGAACAAAATACAGGAATCACTGAAACAAGATCTCATTAAGGTTATGGTCATCAGGGAAACATAAAGGGGAAAGAGAATTCCAGGGAGCAGATCCGTAGCCATTGGGGATCCATACACGAGTAAAAAATTAACACTAGTATGGCTTTGGTTACACAGTGTGCTGTACGACATGATAATATTTTTTCAACAAGTTTACAGTTATCACTTATAAAAGGATTCCCTTCACCAAATGTATTTGTTAATTTGTTTAATATATCAAAAGGGTTTAACATATCCTGTGTGATACTACTTACCCCTGCATGCACTTTTAGAATAAATTAATCCTATAGACCATTGATTCTCAACAGAGGCCCGGGGACCCCATGAGGGGGTATTTCAGATGTTAAAGGGGGTACAATTGATACAAGGCATACCAGGAGGGTCCAACAGCTTATAGCATGATTCATTGCTTTCCTTATGTCAAAATGGTAAAAACCAAAGAAAAGGATCGATAAGTATTGTCCCTGTTTACTCCGTTGTTGCACATATTTTTGCTTGAAATCTAGTAAGTAAGCTACGACTCCGGACCCAGGGGGTACTTGAAACTTTTGGTAGCTTGGGGGTAATTGATAGCGCATAACGACTTAGTCCTCTCTAAATTACTCCAGTATTTTTGCATTGGCATTTATACTGTATCTGTAATAAAAAGGTCAGTAGGTAAGCAGTTACAGATTAAAAGTGAATTTTACAGCAGGGCACTCAATACTCCCGTGGGAAGTCTTGAAGCATACTTTTTGCATATAGATGCTCTCATTTACCTATTTTTGTACTCTCATTTACAAAGACCCTTCCCCTCAATTCATGCAATTATGCAAAGAACTACCTTATTTTCCTTATTCTTTCGTTGAATCTAATTTTTTCTCCCTCGGATCCAGACTATTACTATTCGGTCTACTGGTTTTACTGTGTACCTCTGGGAAATCTATTGCTGGGGATGCGGTGAACCTCGCGGGTCCGAGGGTATGTTTAAGAGTCTCAATACCATGTTACGTGATGCACACTACATCCATATTGGTCACCATCAATAAATATAAAGAGATTAAATAGAACACTTTCACTAATTTCATTGAGTACAGGTATCTGATGATAAGTCCTTCTTCATTCAGTCATAACAACATTCCCATGTACTGTCCTACGGGACTACCTCATCAAACATGTCTTGCCTGGTACAAGCTCGCTTGCTCTTGCACCCGAAAGAAGCATATGTATAATGAATAAAAGGAACCCGTGCTTTCCATTTCGTCCCTGCCCTGTTGAACAATGATTGTTAAAAAGCAAATATTTTTCAGAAAAAGGTGGTACACTGTGGTCAATGAACTGCAGGGCCCTTGCACAAGGAAAATAAGATCTGTGGTTTTTAGTAGAAGGGAAAAGATTGTTAGGAAAATGCAAAATGTTATTACTAAAATTTAGACCCCTGATCAATACATTTTTGATAGTGGTCAGGAGACCCCAACATTGAGTTGATCTCCTGTCAACTTGCAATAGTTAGAAATGGCTACCTGTAATTATAGGATAACCAGAAAATGGATGTTGCGAGCCAATTAATATACGAGAGGTAATGCAACCAATAAAAAAACCCAGTCTCTTACATGATTTAAGCTTTCGTGTTTTCTCTGGTCATCTGCTGGGCTCATAACCAGTTGTAACTGCACTTGTCCTAACGCTTTTAATTCAAGTCTGATTTTAAACGATAACCAGAAAGTGTCTATTGTAAGTTATTTGATGTAAGAGAAATAAAATGCAACTCAAAGAAGAATCAGATACCTATTCTCTTTACTAGTTATGTTTGATTGTTTTATGCCTGGCCCGTAACCTGTTGTCATGTTCACTGCACTTTTTGTAGTCAATTACAGACAGTTGAATTTTTTGTTTCTGGCCCAAATCTCTTGGTGTATAATTGCAAGTTCACTTGCATAAGAGTCGAGGCAGATTGCAGGAGGCCCTTGTAGGCTTTGAATTGGACTCTTATTTCCATTTATATTCATTGCCAAATTTGTCAATATATTGCTTCCCCCACCGTGAATGAACCTGTTAGAACCTCCAACAGGTTGAACCCAACCCACCGTGAATTAGCATGAGAGGGTGGACTCTAGTTCAGCATTGTGGAGTGATATGCATGAGAGGAAAATTTTCATTTCGAACGAAATGGCTCAGTGATACACTGCAACTTGCCTGTGCTGATTCACCCTGTACAATGGTAAATAGTTCAGATATGACTTTCAAATATCTGCGAGCGTCAGCGCTAACATACTTTATTCCTTTTTCTTGTTATTATGTGACGGGGAAGACAAATGTTCCTCGCGGTATTTACAAGACACTGTTCTCACAGTATTTCTAGTGCGCTGATCATAACGTCTTCCACAAATTCACTTCCGCAAAAATGGTTTTGTGAGCGCACCGATTTTCTTATAAAAAACGAAAGTTTCTGTTATTATTCGTTCATTTACTGAAGCCATGCCACGCAGCCGCCATCGTTTGTAAGTTCATAAGGCTAATTGTTATGTTTATTTTCTTATAGCCAAACAGGAGGACTGAACAAGGCAAGTGGTATTAGTGGTATTAGCGGAATATTCCGTATCCAACTATCTCGCAAGGAGCTGCAGGAAAATACCTTTAAGGTGTGTTCCAATGAAACGTTTTGCTGTACACGGGCCTCCGTCACTGATATAAAGTCCCAGATGTTTGATTAACTGACTATTTCACCAATAGTCTTTGGCGTCTACGCTTAATGTTCTGGCCAGCGTCATTAAATTACCCTCCGGCGTCTAAATACCTCGATGAGTCCTCTGTGAATGAGAAAGTATTGGTCAGGTGGTGACACTCGTCCACGGAGAAAGCCTTCTACGGCTCTGGATAACCAAAACCTGTTACAAAAAGGAAGTTACATGAAGAATATAATATTATCATGTTACGAATGTATGGATTGTCTAGCAATTACCACAGTTTCACGCACGATTCCTGTAAGCACCTGATCATTAGGAATCAGTCCAATTAACAACTATAGGGGTCGGCAATACAAGCGTAAAAGGCGGTATCAGTAAAAAATAAACAATACTGGCTGATACTTAAGCTTCAGGTGCCAAAGGCTGCTAAAGATTACTTGGGAAAAAGAAACTGTACCACAAGACTTGAAGGACTTCATTAGTTTGCCAATCTTAAAACAAGGCTCTAAAAGTGAATCCTATAATTACCGTGGAATTAGCCTCCTCGCTATCGCCGGTAAATTGCTCACTTCCATCGTCAAAAGTGGCATTGTTGGCCTTCATGAAACTAAGCTTCTAGAGTTTCAAGCAGGTTTCGGGCAATGTTGTAGATGTGCTGTTATGAACAAAGTGAGTTGCTTCGAGGACATCCTTAGTCGCATTGCGAAAGCAACTTCATCCTTTGCTCGCCTAAGAAGAAGAAGAAGAAGAAGAAGAAGAAGAAGAAGAAGAAGAAGAAGAAGAAGAAGAAGAAGAAGAAGAAGAAACCAGAGATATTTTAAAGTCGTCGAAATTTAGTCTCAGGGTCCACATAAGCTAGCGTAGCTATAGCAAATTACAAATGTCCATCAAATTTAAACATTATACATAATGTAAAGACTGAAGCTGACACATCTGTTTGACATTAACACCTCATAAAAATTCATGCTTGAAACAGTCTCAATCGAAGAAGTCCAACAAAGGCCACTAAAAAAGCACAAGGGCTATATGTGCAATTCCAGGTTTCAACAATCAGAAATTGGACTACCTGAATGGCTTGTGTTTTTGGACCAATCAGTGTCCACTACGACAAGATTAATTAAGAGGCCTAGCGAGAAAACGAATTCTTTTTGTCTATGCTTTGCTATGCTTTGCCATGCAGTTCCTTTTTTAGCTAGCTCTTCCTGGCTTCGAAGTATCTGATAAATATAGGTCGGAAATAAACTACAATAATTATCCCAAGGTAGAAGTGGCGGTTCCATCAGGCAGGACGATTTTTGGGTCGAGGCCCTCCATTTGTTTGCCACGTAATGCTTTTCTTTGGCAAAGAAGACAAAGAAAACAGATACCTTCAAACGTAGAGACTGCGGAAGAGAGTGCCTGATTGCATCCCGTCAAGCAACTCATCAATGCTTAGACATCTTCCGTACATACATAGATTTTTCAATACAGATAGATTTTCTATATATAGGAATGTGGAACGTAAGCGTCTCTATCTACCATGGGAAAATAGGCCAGAAATGTTCTTCCAACGCCTCTAATAGCTCAGCAATTCCAGGTCCAATATATGAGAGCTAAAGTCAGGCTATACAGCATTTTGATGCTCAATATGTGTATCGTTTGTACACTTTCTTAAGTGGAAACGTGCACAATATTTGATCCTTTATTGCTTTCTTACAGTGGATGATATGTCTTATACAATTTGCTTCGCTATCTTGATTTCTATTATCATTGCGCACTCTCGGTGACCACAAATCTTTAGAATCTTCTAGACAATATAGTGAAGTTGCCAGTTCATTGTTTTTAGTAAGGGCCACACCTTGCCCTGGCCATGTTTTCACGTCGTACTTGTTCCATCATCAGTTGTAAACTTAAGCAATATTTCACTGCCTCACTAGTCTTACTGCAGATTCTTGTATATTGTATAAAAATAATTGACAACTAAGTGGGTAAACATCGTGGGGAAAAACGAGAAATAATGATGAATACGGAATGTAAATAAAATGGCATATGTTTACGATGTTTTACATCAGCCTCAATTCCAGATTAAGCTCATTTTACACTTGGCCGAATACACCGATCTAGCCCATCAATCAAATAACGCCATCGGACCAATCATATTGCCGGACGAATTACTTTTCGCGCAAAAATTTATTAGGTCTGTCAAGCACAGAGAATTTTGAGAGGATCAGGGTCAAATCCTCGTTATTTTTACCCCCCAAACTTTCAGAATTCGTAAACTACTCCGTAAACTACTCCGCTACTCCGTAAGTAAGTCTCATAGAAACAAAAGGAGTATTTATGCTTTTTATTTGCCTGCTCTACTTCCTTTGACATTACAGCCTTGATGTTTGAAAGGTCTGGTGTAGGCCTTCTGTTTAGTTTAGACATCCTCTTGAGGACCACTTCCGCTTCATCGAGACGGCCTTGACTTAAAAGCCAACGGCAACTCTCAGGAACGAACCTTGTGGAAAGAATGAAAAGACTCTTTGTGAGGAATAAAGGAACCAAGAAGTATTGAGGTAATACGAAAGAAATTATCACCTTTTAGCGATAAATGTATCAATATGTTCGACGTCAATGACCTGACCGTTGATGTGAAGCGCTTCTAGTGTATGCAAACTATGTCAAATATGCCTTATTAGTCTATTTTGAACGCTTTGTGCACAATGGAATGTACGACTCTAGTGTATGCAAACTATGTCAAATATGCCTTACTAACCTTTCTTGAACGCTTTGTGTACCATGGAAGGTACGCTTCTAGTGTAATCAAACTATGTCAAATATGCCTTATTAGCCTATTTTGAGCGCTTTGTGACTATGGAATGTACGCTTCTATTGGATGCAAACTATGTCAAATATGCCTCATTAGCCTATTTTGAACGCTTTGTGCACCATGGAATGTACGCATCTAGTGTATGATCCAAGTGGATTGTCCTTGTGCTAGTTTTGCTCATTTTCCATCCGTATGATTTACTAGAAGATGATTTTGGTATTAAGTAAACACTATGCAAGAAATGTAATTTATACACAGACCATATCTCTCTTGAAATCAGAAGAAAATTTACTATCTCAGTTTTGAAAATTCTTTTATAACGCAGTCCCTCCCTCCAGCTCAAACCTTTTACTACAATATGTACCTTTGTGTTTGCTTCTCGTTTTTTCCCACATCAGGCATCATGTTAGATCTCATTATTCAAATTTCAATAAAAATTATAATAAAACTTGAGAAGACTCATCTCCTTGTCTCCAAGACTTCAAAAACGTGAATGGTAATCAGATATCTAAGGGCCATAGAAATGGTTTGGACCAACATAGTAATTTAGTAACAACAGAGTGAAACATAATGTGTTTTAAATCTCGTTTCTATTCTGATGTTTGAAAAAAACGACTGATTTGGTAGTATAATAATAATTTCTAGGCTAGGCATAAAACACAGCAAGGACCATGGAGCCTAACGACTATGGGCCTGCAGCCCCATATTGCATCGCAATTTGGGGACGAAAACACAACAACACACAGATTCTCGACGATTAGGTTAGAGGGTTGGGTTCCTTGCTCCTGCATTGCGTGGGGCATCAGAAACTCGAGTGGCTGGACAGAAATGTGGCAGGAAGATGCAAGACCGTTGGACAACCGATATTAGAAGCTGAAGAATCAGGTATAACAAGGTAGCTTATTCTAATGAATTCTGTTTTTACGTTTGGTTTGCATAAATCCTTACATTTTTCACAGGCACATCATGGGACGTTACATTACGTTCACGTGAGGGACTTCTTTGTTAGCATGTTCTTATTCCTTGAGTCACAATGGCTGAATCATCTCAGACAAACTTAGAAGTATTAACATGCCGCTTTTTGCACGGTAAACGAAATTGAGGCCATGTAAAACTTGATCGATGAAACGTTGGAATGTTTGAGCAGCGTTTCTTAAACCAAAAGGCATACAAAGAAAATCATTCAAACCAAAAGGAATGATGATAGCAGTTTTGGGAATGTCAACTGGTTCGACAGGAATTTGATGATAGGCTCGAATGAGGTCAATTTTAGAGAAAATAGTTTTTCCGTTAAGGGAAGCTGTAAGATCTTGAATGTATGGGATTGGATAACGATCAGGAAGAGTAACTTTGTTGAGAGCGCGATAGTCTCCACAGGGGCGCCAATCTCCAGGGGTCTTCTTAATTTTTAGAAAGTACTTGTACATTCTCTTAAATCTCCCTCGGCAGCTATCATTGAAATCCTAGGTAGTACAAACACAATGTCCCATATTGGTGTCCATTGCCATGTTGATTTTAGAATGTTTTGCGTGTAGTCTGTGTATTCTGATTGGCTAATGATCATAACGTCAGACGTAGGATTAAAAAAAAACAACACGGCAGTATACTCCTTTTGTCGGTGGCGCGCTTGGAAAAATTACACTAAAGGCCGGTTTCCACTTCCTCGATCACCCCTCGATTCGATCGACATCGACCGCTTTGGACATGCGCACTCTTATTGCTTTTTACTGGATCTGTTTTTCCTCCTTCTTCAGAAGACATAAGCCATTACAACGATTTCCTCGTAATCCAATGTTCTTGCTACTCACTAGAGCTGCTCTCTTCCTTAATCAGAAGGCCAAAGCTTTTGCAATACCTCCCTTGCAATAGTTAGTGTCTTTGCTCTTTGCTTGATATGCACCCTTTTTTCAGAAGAGCTCAGGTTTTGGAAGAATCTTCTTGCTACTCACTAGACCGGCTGTTTTTCTTTCTCAAAAAACTGTAGCTGTTTCAATAACTTCCTCGATATTTAATACCCTAGCTATTTACTGGATCGAATTTTCAACCAACTTTGTGGTAGAAACAAGTACGTCGAATGGACGTCAATTCGATGCAGGTTCCCAAGATTGCATAAAATCGACAAAACATTTACATCAAACTTATATTGGATTCTGGTTTAGTAAACTTTCTCTTTGGCCTGAAATAAAAGACAAGCAATACTAGCGCATGTTACTTCTAATATTTATAAAAAGCTGTCTTTATCGGATGATTATATTATTGGAGGAACATAAACGGCATTCGCTATAACTATTCAAAATTTTGCGGTTACGATGGGATTACGACTGTGTGAGCGACAAGGTTAAATCGATTTTCCTTTTATCATTCCAGTTGATACAGGGTACCCCATCCAGCAGCACGCCAAAACATGGCCAACAAAACCTAGCGGTACCTTTTGATATGTGGCAATAATCCCAAGTTTATGTCCATCTACCTTGCAACGTCCTCATTTGATATCCTTTCAGTCGAATCAATTCTTGTCATTCGTTGATAACACCACATTTGTAGGATGTTAATTCGAGTTCTTTTTCAACAGTCCACGTTTTACATCCATAATTCACTACTGGCCATACATATGTTCTTAACAGCCGAATCTTGGTTGCAACTGTTAGTTTTATGTTGATCAGTAGAACAACACTCCATTTTGACATTTGTATATTTTCTTATCTTTGTCTTTTAATTTTTGTCATAGAGGATGCGGAGAAATGTTAGAGGACATAATACTATCAGAACCGAAAAACTGAGACGGGAAAAGGACTAAAAAGAGCATGCAATAATTCAGAAAGGTGCGAGATTCTAACACTATCTCTGAAAGAACAATGTGCAGTTATGATGGCCAACAGAGAAAGATCCTTAATAGATTTGCTGGATCCTATTAAATCTTCATGAAGATGCAGCACAGAATGTCATTAAAGCGTATAGGCCTACTAAAGAAGTACCACTTAATGTAATATTTCGTCCCATCATTCTGACGCTATTGACACTGAGGAGTGTCAGACGAAAACAAGCTTTTCAGGGTAATGATTTTCGTTATTTCGTGCAGTGCTCATATTCGAAGAGTCTCTAGCAAAATAGAATTTTCCACGACTACTTTCAATCAACTGATTCTGTTCCAAATGATACATACTATGTATTATATAAATTGTCTTCCAGTGACGAACATTAATTTCTCGGCCAAATTTTAGTTGTTAGTACAATTCTAAGCAATGGCAAATGGAATGCAATTGTCTGCATCATTTCATCTGAAGATTTCCTTTGATGTCTCCATGTTGTAGGTCCTTCTTAGTAACGTTGATACAAGGTCTATTTTTGTACATTCGAGCTTTAGTCGAACCCATTTGTCAGTAATCTTTGTAGTCCCTTGGACCGTTGCTATGCAGCATACATTATTTGCCAGCCCAGTCGAGATTTAGCTCATGGCACAAAATGCGCATAATTTGCCCTCTAAGGGGTGGGTTACCATGGAAACTGCACTTTCATTGCTTTTGGCATTTCTGCTTTTGAACAGGTTATGGGCACCTAAATATCAATTTCGTTGCGAAGGGCTAGTCAAGCCAGTTGTTCTTGAGCTTAGAAATATGAAAAAGACATAATTAAAGTTTCCACACTCGTCATCCGTCACGTATTGGATCCCCGAAGTAGAAATCAGTGGGTGATGTTGCTTCTTCCTTGTTCCTAACCTGCAATTTTAACTTTGTAGTGAACTCCATCTTAAGTATGCTCTCCCCATTGAATGGAATTATCTTCTGTTGCGCGTCTAACCCATCTCCTATCGTTACACATTCGATATCGCATTCCTACTATTAAGCTTCTAGCCATCATCCTCTGGCTGACCCTCAGGCTTCGGCGTGTACTTCTGGGGTGCAGACTTAAATCGTGTTCCTCTCCTTAGCTTATCTTTCCTCTTGCCGATGACTTTCTTCTTGTCGCTTGCATGAAGTGGGTGACTTGTAGGATAGTCTGAAAAGTCGAATAGATGTTAACTGAGTCTCATATCGGCGTAGATATCACTGGTCTTGATTGAATAACGTCGAGGGTCTATATTTGTAAAAAGGAGTACACTTTTATTCCCCGGGTTTTGTTTCTTGACGTTGTTATAATGATAGTCATACGTCAACACTTTGGAGAGATTCAGGATGGTAAGCTCTGGAGGCATTCTAAATACACTTCCAAGATGTATCCTACTTTATCTGCTTCACCCACAAGCTGGTGTGAGGTATGAACTAAAAGATGAAGACTATCTTACATTTGCCGATGTTAAGTGCCAGTTTCTTGAAGAAAAAACGGTGAGTGCAAAGTATTACACAACAGATTTCATTTAATGGGGAGAGAGAGAGTTTGTGTCCCTTTTCCCTTTTGTAGACCAGATTCACGATAATTTTGAATATCCAGTGGTGGATTTTCTTCTCCCCAGACCACTCCTGCTTTCAGTACTTCGGTAGATATGGAATCGGTACCTGTGACCTTGCGGTTTTAGATAAAGGCAATACCTTTCTGTATTTTCTCACTTGCGATTGACACTCCCCAGAGTAAAATCATCAGAATGACTGAAATGAAGTGTGTGAAAGAGTATACCCAACTGTATTTTTGAAGGAGCCAATCAGAATTTGGACTGCATGAATAGATTGTGTTTTCGAACCAATCAGTGTCCACTACAACTAAATCAACTGAATAGGCCTAGCGAGAAAACAAACTCTTTTTGTCTGCATGGCAAAGGTTTTCTTGCTTTTATGTGGACTGACTCCAGAACAGCCAAAGGAAATGCAGACCTGGCCTTTCCTATGACACAGTAGGATATATTCTTCCACACATTTCATTTCGGTCATTCTGACCTCTCTTTCAGAATGAGATGTCATTGTTGTTAACAGTTTAACTCCTTGGATCGTTGGCCTAATGGTCTCTTTCTCGAAGTTTGCAGAAATCTACTGGATCATTTGTCTTTCGATTAAACTAACAGAGTAAAGAAAGAGCCGAAGGGGCCATGCTTGTTTGCAAACTTTTATTTAACTGAACTAAAACGAAATACAATTTCTTACCAAGGGCTTAATTTTTTTGTTTAATTTATCGCGAACTCGTCTCTGCCAATTGGAAAACCGAGAGCAATTGAAGATAACCCAACAGAAATCTCACGTTCTATGTTATGGTTAATGTCAATCTACTTATGTGGTAGACCCAATTTATGTGGTCCCACTGTGGGTGTGTAGACCCACCTAATTTATGTGGTACCACTGTAAATCTCTCACCTAAATATTCAGAGCAGCCACCCCAAGTTAACCCTATCTGTAGTGTTCCTTGTGCCTCCATCATGTACGTGCTAGATCGAGTGTATGTATGTATAAATTGTTGAGGATCCCGGTTTCTCGCTGTCAAGTAAAACCAATCGGGATAGACATACAAGCAAACTTGATGCACTATATACCATTCAAAACCAAACTCTTGTCAAACCCAACGTAGCTACACAATTAATAATCAGATTGGCAAAGTGATACTTGTCGCACGTCTCAGAGCCACGTGGTCCAATAGCATTGCGATCATAGCCTTGTCTTAGCAAAAATACTATGTCATATGCTGCGTGGAATTGCGCTTAGAGGTGCCGTGGAGGAATAGTCTTTCCCCCCACCATTTCTATGCCACTAATCGCTAGACATGGAAGCAATACCAATCGACAAATGTATCCCTATCGACCAAATAACTTCCTTCGCTGTATTTTTACTCTGAGAAGATATTCATCTCGATTTATGATAGCAAGTTACAAACAGCATAAATGTTGGATAGCATTGCAAGAAATGCAACTACAACTTTCAAAAGGGAATTTTTGTACATAGGAGATATTCACTTGGATATTATGGGGCACCGCTTGAATCAGCCAAAGTACACAGGATATTGTAAAGTAATAGAATTCTACTCTCCAGAATACGTTCTTCAATTGATCGTTAACCAAAATGAAAAGTTGCATCATTCTTACAAAACCACCTTTGCCAAAACATCAATGGTTTTTGTAGTAATGTTCAGGGAGGCCTTATACCACATCAGGTGGCGGCAAAAATTCATCCAAACAAAGTACAAGTTAGTGCTTGTTTGACTAAGTAGGTTGCCCCTCTTAGCAAATCCTTATAGAGATATCATATATCACCTAAAGCACAGGATTTCCCTAGAACATTCCCTTACACCTTATTATCAGAAAATTTGAGGAGATACCTGATTGATATCTTTACATAAAAATTTGGTCAGTGTGTCAAAAACGTCCCGCCAAAATTGTGCCAAAAGTTGCTTAGAAAACTGTTGTGAAATTTGTACACATCAGCCTTGTAATGCAATGTCCCTAATTCGACTCTGTAAATTTACTATGAACAATTTTTTCGTTTTGGATGTAATCAAAACAGTCTTTGATACTGTATTTCCCGTTGACCGATACTTCATGGACGTAACACAGACCCACACTACACAGACGTAACAGACCCACACTACATGGACGTAACGCACACTCACACTACATGGACGTAACACAGATCCACTGTACATGGATGTAACACAGACCGATGTTTCATGGATGTAACACAGACCCACACTACACGGACGCAACACAGACCTACACCGCACGGACATAACACAGACCCACACTGCATTGACAGACCGATACTTTATGGACGTAACACAGACCCACACTATGCGGACGTAACACAGACCCACACTATATGGATGTAACACAGACCGATACTTCAACATCAATGGGTAAAACGAGGCAGCATTGTCTCTCTTGATCATTTTTTTATTTACACAGAAATGATAATGAGAGATAAATGGAATCTCGAGTATAAAGGAGGGTGATTAAACATAAACAATCGGAGATATGACGGTAACACTACGATTCTTTTAAATCCTTATTGACCAGCAAAATCACTCGGCCATTTTTTCTAAACTGTTACGTTTGGTCGATTCTACCTTACGCTTGTGAAAGGTTGACTATAGGAAACGAGGTGGTAAAGATACCAGAGGTAGCGGATCTTTTAAGAAAGATGCGGAGAATACCCTAAACAACAATTGACGAGTATGAATCCTTATCCACTTTCAGTGCTTCTAAGCCTCTGAAGTGCGTCTCTATTAGATCGTATAACTCCCTCATGCGGCTAATCTCTCTTTCATTGCTGATAACTGGTGCATTAATTAACTGATTTATGTGTGCATGTTTGATAATCGAAGGTTTTGCAAATCTTTGTTTTAAAAGTTTTACAGCGGCACGTTAATTAGCCTCGGTCAATTCAAAACCTCTTATAGCTTTCTTTGCGGGCTCCTCAAGATAATGTTTCAAATAACTAAACTTATCGACTGTGGATATCTCATCGTTATCATCAAGCGAAAAAATGTGTTTCGATTTTGGGCCTTTTCGCGCGGACAAGTATTCGCACAGGATTTAAATTCGCGTACCTAGGGGTTCACGAAAAACAGTACTGCGCGAGTTTAAATACACTTAAGGTATAATTAGATAGAACCATAGAGCCCTTTGCCTGCTTGCCCCGTATCCGACGGCTGTATTTTTAAAGCAGAAGAGACAAAGTAAATGTTTGATGCTGAGGTCAGGATTCAAAGAAGTGAAGAACATACAATTGTACTCTTTTCTACTTATTGACATATTACGAATAGTTGATATACATAGATACGTACATCAGCTGCAGTGGTCCAGTGGATAGTTTACTTGCTTTCTACGCTAGAGGGTACGAGTTCGATTCCCCGAAGGGCTATTGGACGGGCATCTGGTCTTATAGTGCTCTAAGCTCCAACAAAGGTCTTATTAATATGGGCACTGCCCTAGTCCATGTCAAGGGGAATACAAGGCATAAAACTGATATTTAAAAAAAGAACAAATGTGGGAAATACAAATACAAGAATGGTCCAAATTGTATATAGCAGGTGCCATGGACAGCCACATTACAATAACAAACACACTCAACTCATCTTCCCAGCAAGTCCAGTGTGACACTGGAGGACGTAGGTCCTGACCACATCCAGATGCAAGTAATAAATGCCGTAGACCAAAACAACATATTTAAAATGACGAGCTCCTGCGATATCGTGTGCATTAAGCGTATATTGCAGTGCAACTTGAATGAGTCCATCTTTTTCTGCGTGTCCAAGAAAGTCAAAACGTCCAATGCAATAAAATACAGGGCCACCTGGATGGTGGATTCGTTGAGTAGCAAAGCAGGTTTTTAAAAAGATTAGCTCATGCGGAAATACTGAATTTTAAAACAATTTGTGAGTAATATCTAGACGTGAAAAATTCTGCATTTTTTTTATTGTCCCGTTTTCCCATGGCTTACATCTAGAAATTAAAAGAGATCTTAAAAGTTTACAAGTAATTTGCTAGAGTTTCTTCAGGCAGTCTGCCAAGTTATCTCAGAAAGAAAGGTGTTGAATCCCTCGAAGATCCTGAAAGCGTCATAATGGGGTCCCTGAAACAAACTCCGTAGAAACTGCAGCAACTGCAGTGGAAAATCTGAGAAAGAGATTATCATTTGAGAGGAAACTTTGAGATTCAATCTCATCTTTGGAAACACTTCAGACCGCCACAATGAGAGTGGCATCGATAGCATTTACTTCCTACAAAATACTAAGTGGTGATGAAAATTATCTACTCGTGCTCGATTTTGCCCTTTCCTTTCCTCACTCAGTGCAACTAGATTGCCTCGTTCAAAATTAACAAGGCGGAAACGATTTAAAATCCTAAACTCTATTCGAGTTAACAACTCCTAGGATACTAATTTGAATTTAACGTTTTGCAGGCAAAAACGCGGGGGTGAAGAGGGACAGGACATTTGAAAACAGAATCACGACGTCCACTTCGGTTCGCTGGTGGATAAAAAGCCGTAAACATACGAAGGGGCTATGAACGTTAAGTCAAGCACTGACTAGAATCACTGCCGACATTTCCTCGCTTCCTGGTGCACGTACAACAAACGGATGCGCTTATAAGTGACTTAAAAAATCTAATTGATCATGGACTGTGATTACAAGGCAATTGCAAAAAGAACTGGTTTTGAAGGCCTTGAGCTAGTACTGGACAGAAAAAATATCACTTTTTCTGGTGATGAGGAGAGGGACGTATAAATTGTGCAGAAAGTAAACACCCTTTTGTCCTTCAATATCTATCTCTATTGAACAAACATCTCAAGCTCATCACCCTCATCCTCTTCTTCGCCGCATTTATCACCTCTGCATTATGGCCATCTACGCTGACGTTGTTTCGTGACGTCATACTTCAGTACTCTATAGATTTTCGAATACCTTGGACAGAATTCATCAAGATGCAGTAAATCATGGTCGGCGGGTGACGTCAGATTATAGTTTAAAGTATGCCTTATTTCTGTCAATAATAAAAATTGAAAAACTTTTCGTCATATCCTATGGGCGAAATGTAGCACTTGAATTTCATGAAACCGAGATTTAGGTTGAGAAGTTGAGCACTCTGTGAAAGTGCTGTCGAAGTGGCATGAATATTGATTTTAATGCGTGAATGGGGCACTAGCCTAACGTTATGACTGTACTCTGACGCTGATCATAAATTTTGAATGGGTTTGGTAAATAATGCAATATCTTTTGTTACAATTAGTATAAATTAGGTACAATGCTGTATATACTCTGAATATGACAGTTGATACTGCTTAAACATGTATGAAGGAAGTTGTTAAGCCTCTGAACTAGTCTCAGACTACAGAGCTTTTCAAAATAACAGTTGAGCAGATCTAAGGGTGTGCCTTATTGCTTTTGTCATGTAGAGTGAACCTTGCAGCACTGCTTATCTGTTACAATCTATACTTGTACCTTGATGCTACCATTACCCTTACCATACCTTTTAGGGCAGGATTCTCATGATATCTAAATTGTATTAAAACTTGTATTCAATGATTACATTTGTGGTTGGAAGGCAATGTCTGCTTTTCATGTTTTCCTATCGCGGTGTATCTTTCCCCGAAGCAAAATGGCCACTTCAGCCGCTAATTTTCAGGTGGTCTAACCAGTAAATAAACTGTCATTTCGTTTAAATAGACTGTAACAGAAGATAGGTCATTGAATAAACGAGCAGAAGGAGTTATTCACCGCAGACAATTAGTCCTTTGTTAGTATGTGGGTCCAAAGACATTGAGTTAATCTAAAGAGAAACGAACTTTGCCGCACTTTTAGTAAGCTATGGAGTAATAACAAGGAGAGAGAGATGAAGAAGAAATGAAGGGAAAACAGAAATAGATAAGGAGAGATCAAGGACGAGCAAAAAGGAATAAGATAATAAAGAGTAGATGAAATTAACAAATAATGAACAATAAGAAAGGGATAAAGAGGGACTATCGATCAAATGAGAAGATACAAAGGTAAATAAAGAGGAATAAGATAAAACAATTAAGTAAGTAATTGAGAAGGAGGTATAAGGGAGGAATAAGGAGTAATAACAAGGAGAGAGAGATGAAGAAGAAATGAAGGCAAAACAGAAAAAGATCAGGAGAGATCAAAGCTGTGAAGGTACAAAATAAATATTAACAGTGTTTCTTTAAATTCATTTGAACTGCGATCAAAAGGAATTTCCTTCTATAGTTTTGATAAGATGGACTAAGAATTCGATATTAGAATTTGAAGTAAATTCCAAAGGATGTTGTTACAGTGGTTATTATTACATATAATGTGGAACTTGGGTTGTGTAACATGCTCGCTCATCAAAAGTTGTACCTGACAGGAAACGTCTTTCGAAAGCTTTCGTAGTTTACAATAACGTCCGTTAATTTATGTCATCATATGAGCCAGTTCCGAAATTAATTAGCTTTCCGATTATTTTCTATATATTTGAGGAATATGATGAAATTTAAAGAATAGCAAAACACTGAGGCATTGCCATAAAAGGGTTTCGTAAGTACAGCAAGTCAATTAACACTGTTGTGATATTTACCTGAAATAACTATTTTCAATGCATGTGTCTGAATCTTTAACTAGGGTTGCCCATACATAGACCACAGCACAGAGACAGGGGTAGGAGGCACAAACCCCCTACTTTTCAAGATGTGTATTTTTATATGCATACTTCGGCCTATACAGTATATGAATTCTTTTTGTGCTGCTGAAAATACATGCAAACTCGTGTAGACCTAGTACTAGGACAATGAGAGCGGAGAAGAACGTGTGGTTCCCTAGATGACGGGTAGTCATCCGAAACCACATTGGCAATGCCGAAGTAGATAACATCTTGAACACTTCGTGAATCAAAACATAATAATAATAATAATTATAATAATAATACTAATAATAATAATAATAATAAAGGGAATATTTGAAACGACATAATAATGTATGTAGATATGTGCATTGGAAATTGTGTCAAAAATTTAGCCTTGAAGCAGCACAGAGGTGGTACGAGCATGAGCCAGAAGGTTGTGTTGAGAACGACCATGTTAAAATCTTGTGGGAGGAAACGTTAGTCCAGTGATATCCAGCTCTGACTCGTACAGTTGATAGTGGGTAACTCGCTCTGCATGCTCTGTTTTATCCACGGGATGAAGTGCAGCCAACACACACCAGATAAAGCACTTATCATTGTTGTTCTGGATGTTTAACAACGCCTTTGTATCCTCTAGCTTTTTGGAAAGCGGTATGTAAGTAGAACTAGACAATGACGATAGTTGTACCATGATTTCCGCCTTCTTCTGATAAAAGGAGAACACACGTATAAACTAGTGTTTCATCCAGAGTCAAATGACAAAGTTCCTAAAGCTAGCCTTGCATTTCTTCGTTTGCTTATAGGGTAAGAGGTAATTCTAGGAAGAAAAATGCTGAAGATGCAGAAGAAGGTCAACAGGTAAATTGTAATTGATGTTTTGAAAAGTTAGTGTAGACATTAAACATTTTAAGAAAAAAGAACAAATATGTAAGGTGTTTGTGGGGTTTTTTTTACTAAAGATTAAGAAGCTTGCAGTATGTATACCAGTATATTGGCAGCATTAATAGGGTAAGAGGGCAGTACTAGTTGCTCAGGTTATTAATGGAGACATGGGAAGATAGGCAAATCATAGTCATCCAGTTTGCTAAAGAAATCATTGTACGTTTTTTGCATACACATAGGGAATAGTCACTAGACGCTGTACAGTGATCAGCTGTTACAAAAAGTACCGGCCACTGAAACGACTATTTGACCAATGTGATGCATGATAAACATATCTTGCACACCCTTTACCAATGACGACGAACCCACGGCCCGAGCATGCGGCCCATGATCGTTTTTTATGCGGCCTGCTTAACATTTATAAAATTCACTTTTCTTTGGCCGGACTAAGGAATAATTCAAAATTCGGACAACCCCTGCATCATTTTCATCTTTTTTAAAATTACCTGAGCAACTTGTACCCTATTATTGCTAGACAGGACAACGAGAAAGACATTGACCATGTATGGGGCTTTTCATCCAAAAGGAGATATTGATAGACTCTATGTATGGAGAAAAGAGGGAGGTAGGGGTTTGATCAGTATCGAAAACTGTGTACGGTCGGAGGAAAACAAGTTGGGGCTATATATTAGAGAGTCGAATGAGATGCTTTTGAAGGGAGTGAAAAAAGGTGGTGCTATCCAAGCTGATAATTTGATTGGAAAGGATGGATTTAAAAGATCTTACAATAACGAGACCAAAGCCAAATGGCACGAGAAGAGAATGTATGGCCAGTTTGTTAGAGAAACAGCCCTTATCTGAGAATTTGTAGTGCCCCGCTGCACACTGATCGCATCGCCTTCCCGCAACTCCAGGTTTGCACTTGCACTGACCACTGTTCAAATCACAATCGCTACCGATAGATCCAACTGGGTCACAGTCGCATCTTTCACAGCCGTTCCCAGATGCAACATTCCAAAACCCTTTCGGGCACTGATTGCAGGTCTTGCCAATAACATCTTTTCTACATCGACATTGTCCAGCCGAATCACAAGGTAG
Organism: Alatinidae sp. Z8VKAUB7J3; assembly: GCA_010016025.2. Taxonomy (NCBI): domain Eukaryota; kingdom Metazoa; phylum Cnidaria; class Cubozoa; order Carybdeida; family Alatinidae; species Alatinidae sp. Z8VKAUB7J3. Next base: position 60,579,316 of record JAAAKM020721499.1, read on the forward strand.
CAAGTGTTTCTTTGGGTTAAATCCAGCAGGCCATTTGGTTCCATTCACAAAGCAGTTGCAAGCTTTTTTAGTTGCATATAGCAACTCTAGAACTTGCCAACGTTGGTCACTCAGTATTTCCGTCCCCACTTTTGTGTCACACAACATACTACATCATAGATATTTAGGCTAGCTTCCTCAGGGGAAAAATGACTGCCAGCACTTTGGTTCTTTAGGGGAAAGGATGTTTGCCAGCACTTTGGTTCCTTGCTATGCTTACTTACTTACTTATCCTTTTAACGTCTCTTGATCTCATTTTCTTTAGGTGAGACGGGCGATGGTGGATCGCCATTCTTGCCTGTCCAAGGCCTGTGTTCGGTTCAAATTTCCTTTCCTCAGGTGGGCTTGGAAGTGGTTCAGGGAAGGCTTCAGTTTAGAAAAAAGAAGGCTATCTTTCGGCGAAAGAGGGTAAGGTTAAGAAGCAAATATGAAGGATTTTGAATCGTCAATTTGAAATGAGAAAAGTCGTTTCCTATGGAAATGGAAATGAGGTTTTTCATCTTCGACCCTTCTGTTGAAATATATTTTTTTCAGTAGGTATTCGCAAACCACAGTATTCTTTTCGTGTATGTTCAGTGAGAAAATACTTTACATTCATCACAACTGCTTGCTTTCTTGTATTCGTATTGTAGATACTAACTACAAGTGCAGTTTCACATAGTCAATGTGAGAAATGGCGGAGATAGAAATAGAGATAGGATGCTTTCCAGTACGTCTGTGTTTCTCTTGACGGAGGCGGAGTCCTGCTACGCTGCGAATCCCCTAAATGCCTTAAAGTGTTTATGAATAACAAGTTAAAGGGTTTGGTCGACTGTGGTTGTCAGTATAATTCACGGAATACGTACGTCGTTCCTCCTGTTTCACGAGTTTTAATAGAAGGAGTTATATGTAAAAGTTTCGAAGAGCCGTGGGATAAACACTTCGCTATTCTTAAACGGCAACCCCTTCTACATTTACCTTAATACAATATCAGTCAAATGCCATCCCAAATTCTCAGTGAGTTTGAGGTGTAAAATTACTGGGCTGGATTGAGTTAATCTATTTTGCATTCCTTTAAAAAAGTATATCTATTATGTACTTAGTCATATCCAACATAAAACATTAAAAATAGTGCTTGAAAAACACAATTTTAGTTTGCAAGTCTCAGTCAGCAATGTTAACAGTCAAAAAATCAACTAGGGGATTGACAATTAACTGAAGATCTAACATACCTTCCAATCGATTTCAGGCCGGGCACGAGGAATAAATATCCCATCGAATAAATGGGAGAATGGTCCATGTCCTATTACGCAGATGAAAGATACACAATTGTTGTCAAAGGTTCTTTATTTATACTTTATTTTCGTGCCCCATTTTGACTTTTATTGAGCAACTTCTCAAGGGAAATCAAGGGAAACCTTAAAAGAGAAGTCGAGTGATGTTTCCTCGAGTTTGCTCCATAATATTTGCTCCATAGTAGCGTTAATAAATTTCTTTACTGCTTCATCAAAAATATATGGTATTTCCACTCTAGATAATACCATTAGCTTCACATTCAAATATTTTGCGTCTGACCTAACCATCTCTTCAGAAGAGTCACTTCCGTCAATACGCCTTGTCCTATATTGTTACAATCTAAGGACTATATATTAAGAAAGATACTCATGTTTGTCAAGCAAGGATAAATTAATACTTTAACAATGAAGAGCATCGGCAGATCGAAAACATAGGTGGATCAATCTCAAGGCAGTTTCGAAAGTGTGACCTCCTTGTCAAGAGATCAGTCAGGTCGAGCTCATGACCTTTAGTAAAACGCTCATAAGAAAATAGCCACTCCTTTGCGTAGTTTGTGTTTAGGATAATTTGGACTTAAAAGTCATCGCCAATTGGAATTGACACAGCTGAGCTCATAGGACCAGGACATAGGGGTGGTGGGTGGTAACAAGGCACAAAGCGAAAACGTGAGCAGTGTTCTGGAAGTAATCTGGGCATTAGTGACGTATGGTAAGTCACCCCCATGTCAGGATAAATTTGTATCGCATTTGACTTGAAGCAGTTCGAAAACTTACAAAGAGGAAAAGTACCGGAATCTTCGAGATGACCTTGTGGACCGAAATCAAATGCTTCCAAATTTGAAAAACTGTTGGGAAAATATGGTCTTGATAGTAAGAGATTCATGGACAAACTTACAGAAGTAGCACTGCACTCTTCTTATTATCTTTTCTGTCGAAGAAACAAACATTGGACAAGCTATTAAAGGCGAGCAAACACAATCATTAAGTGAGAATCCTTCGACAGCTAAAGAGAAAATTGGTATCCGGGAGAACCTAATGTGTTCTCTTCAATAAGTTAAACGTCTTTTGGTCACGAACGTCATACGTGAACGTAAAGGCTCCAAGTATGCCGACTGGAATAGAGGCGGCTAAGCAATGTTATGAAGGACTTTTTGACGTTGTTGTTTGGTAAACTCCTTAACGAGAATGTTATTGTTATTTGTAACAAACGAACACGGTTCCTTTCCTTGAAGTATGAGATTTCAACCTTCTTTATTCAAAAGATCAGATGACCTCTGTTACCGATGAACGAATTAGTGCAAGAACTTTGATATCACTTTGTCCAGACCATCTTTATTTTCACATCTATAACTGTCTGACACACAGGTTTTACTGGAAGGAATTGTATCTATTCTCCGCAAATCTGACACCCGAATTGTACTTGCGTTAACTAGCCACGTGGGAATCATGGAAGCTGTGCTTAAGACATAGTATTTTCATTCACTTGTATTTGCATCCATTTCAATCATCGGTTAATTTTCATATCTTTCCATTTTGCTGGCTGTTTATTTGTTTGCTTTATGAACGTGGGTGTCCTTGTTTGTGCTGAGTGCATCAGTAACGCCTTTGGTCGCTTTAATAAAGGATATATGTGGATCATCTAACAATACCATGGGTAAAAAGTCGTCTTTCAATTTATTTACTTCGCGTGCAGAGTTCACCCTGAAGGTTAGAGGTCAGTTGTACAAAAATTGACCTTTGATCCATTTATTTTGAGTGCATCAGTAACGCCTTTGGTCGCTTTAATAAAGGATATATGTGGATCACCTAACAATACCATGGGTCAAAAGTTGTCTTTCAATCTATTTCCTTCGAGTGCAGAGTTCACCCTGAAAGGTTAGAGGTCAATTGTTATGATAATCTCACACACGCTTTCACAGTCACGATGCTTGCACTTGCTTTTGTTTACAACTTTGCTTTGTGGATTCCATTATGAAGGGCCGGCACATGAAAGGATGCCATCTATCGAGTGTAACCTGCTTGAAGATGGCAATGTAGTGAAGGATCGGTGATATAGTCAAATGAGTTTTTCTTCGTTTATTGAGTCCTGATTTACTGTACATAACCTGCAAGTGAACTTCATGAGGATCTTGTGAAGCCCAGACGACTTTTTGCTGCCGATTCGCAGACCCAATCACAGATGTTTCTTTGGGCTAGTATAACTCTAGTGTGAGTATTTTCATTGTTCTATTAACCTTTTCCAATTGCGTTCTGTTTCAAGGAGAAACCTTGACATTTCACCCAGAGGTTTGAATGTAAATGTCTATGGAACCGTACATTTTCTCTCTATCCATTAGCTACACTAATGTACAAATGAGTTAATCCTACAGGATGTTAAGAAGAGTTATCAAGGCAATATCAATAACAAAAAAGATGTGTTACAATGCATACATTTATTTCATTTCATATTTATTTAATTTCATCTTTATTCAATTTGATCCTTCATGAATGTTATATTTATTACATAAAATTTCATTTTTGCGTATCTTGTTAGCTCAGCTACTCGGTTAATCATGGTCATAATTCAAAGTAAACGTGAAATAGGTCTGTAGATGACTCCTAGTTCTGCAATAGCTTGCGAGAGACAAGTTCATGTGAAGTGTTGGTGTAAGATTACAAGAATGACCAGCTTCTGTTTTGAACAGATGTTGTTGCTCTCAACAGATTTTATGTTTGTCTGCCAGAAACAGGGATATTTTATCCGAGCGATACAGCGAGCATTTTACTGCAGGGTTACACTGTTCTTTGCAGTTACCAGGTAATTTTATTTCATTCGGCATACCGTCAGCAAAGTTATCAAGTCTTTCAGTCTTCCAGTAGTAGTTTGTTTCGCAAAGGCGTCTTGGAACTATTTTTGTAGATTTCTGTTAGACAGAAATGAGTTGCTTAGATTAATTGGGAAAGTTATTGAAAACTTTGCTCAACAGGCTGGAAATCATCTACTGAACGTACAGTACACAGTAATAAGCGATGTTATACCACAGACTACTAAAATCCCCGGACGGTCAAAGTTATAAGCTGGGGAAAATTATCTGAGGCCAACTTTTAAATTGTTATAGTTTTTGAACGGAACGCTATTATTCCCTACTTTCTTTTGCAAAATCTGAGTTAGCCTATTGCCTGTCCTACATTGCAATGAACGTATATTCGAGGACTTCAACATCATCGTCGCAGACTGCTAACGCTTTGGTTACCCGAAATTCTTTCCAATGCTCTTGAAGACGTCCTGTTATGTTTTGTGGATCGTAAACAACTGTAAGAGTTGTCCAAGTTTTCCTCGCTGTAATTATTGTTTCTCTGTGTCCGAGCTGACCGCTTCCGCTGATGAAAATCTTCAAATGAACTAACATTCCGTGAACCGAAGCTTCTTTTCGCAATATCCAATCAGCTTGCATTTGCTTCCCGCCTCGTACTTAGACTTCTTTTAAAGGGTCTAGGCACCACCATGACACTGCATGGACACACACGTTAGAGGAACGCATATGTTTCATTATCGAGAGATCTCAACTACCAATGTGTATAGAATACCCTAAATGTGACTTTCCACGGAATCAAATATACTTAAAACAGTTTGGCTATCACACAACTTCAAGACACGATCCCAAACCTCGAAAATATTCTGTTGATCTATGACAATTTCAGAGCGGTAAGATTCTTCGTGTTTCTAGCACCACTTTAAGCATCTTGCCAAAAGGCTATTGTTACGGACAGAGTTACTCTAGCGATCAAATTTACGCCCAAAATATTCCCTCCTTACGTCAACAGCGGTGGTACAATGTCAGACTCAACAGTCAACTATTAGTATCACTGATGTATTCCTTTTATTATTAATAACCTAAACAGTTAACTTGGCAGAATATTTAAGTCGTCAGAAGTGTAGTAAGAGATTTATGAAGGAGTTTAGGAAGCAACACTCCATCGTAACTGTAAGAAGATTGAAATCATAGCTACTATCATGGCGATGCTGAACGTGGAACGCCTTGATCTAGCAAGACCAGAGATATTTTATATTACCAGTTCTAAACAGGAAAGTTTAACAGGAACCGGCTCGTTTGACATTACCGGTTGAGACTACATCTTAACTTATATAACTTGTAAAAACTGTCTACAATCCCCTTGCGAAAGGCTTCTGCGCACTGTCTTCAGATGCAGCTTCTTCCCTTTGCTCAGGAAGACAAATGAAGAACGGTAGATTACGGCTATTTCATGGAGCAAGGGTTATAAAGGTACGAAAAGGGCATAAACAATCGCAACACGAAAGTAAGTATAGTGCATCGACACACACCGCGTTGCACGTGTCCACTGGGTATAGCAATAATCTGGGGGTTAACCTAAAAACATCGTTTGAAGGTATTTATTTAACCTTCGCTTCTTAGATGGAACCAGTTACATGATCTTTTTTAGTAATTAGGGTTTGCATTCAGATGTGTTAAACGTGATGACAGCCAAGATTGATTCTTAAAAAATGTTGACATAATAAATCAAGGTCAGTAATTAGTTTTACTCATGAAAACGTTTGACATAATTTCTGACAAATAAGGAACGTAGGGATGTTATTCTTTGCTCGATAATGATAACGTCCTCCTAAACATTTCTTCCTGAAAAAGAATATAAAGCACCGGCCTGGCAGTTCTACGTTACAAGCATTCGATCCTTTAAAGGGTTTACATATCTGTCAAAAATATTACGTCGAACATAGGTACCAAACACCCGTATCTATTCAAGAAAAGATTGGTTCTTGATAAAAGGCTCATCCATTAGAGCACCTGGTCCTCAACAGGCCACGTTGCTTGTGTACAGATTTTTCCCAGCTGAAAAGTGTATGTCGTTAGTTTTTGACTGTGTGCAGGCTATGGCTGCCCTGGGTTACCATAGAAGAGAAGGGTCAGTTGGAAGAGCCAAAGAGGACGTGTCCGCAACAGGGCAGAAATAAGGAAAGGAGAGTTTGTTGAAACACTCCAGGTTTGTATTTGACATGTAAAGATAAATACAGAGACACCTTTGGGTTATTTTTCAACAGTCGGCCCTTGCAAGCAATAACCACTCTTTGACTTACTACTGTATTTTCCCATAAAGAGACTACTATATTTAGCCATCAAAGAGTTAATGATGCTAACTCTTTAGTGATATTTAAACAACAACCATGTTTTCTTGCTTTACGCAAATTTTCACATGAATTGCTGATTTAATAATCTTTATAAAAAAGAACGAACGAACGAACGAACGAACGAACGAACGAACGAAAGAACCTCCTTTTCAATCTTTACTTAATGTGAAAGTCATTTTATTCGATAGACTCATGGCGACTGGCATTCTTTATTCGCTGGTCTTGATTCCCGATTTCAAGTCGTTACGGACTAATAACGTTTTATGGTCGATCTTTAATTGTGGTCCGCTGTTTTTGGTACTCTATAAGGTGTGCAAAGATCTTCCAGCTATGGAAACATTGGCAGAATATTATAAATCGCGACAGTATTGTAAGGAATCGGCAGCATGAGCATCGTTCTTTTCACCAGCTGTGATTTAGCACCCTTGTTAAGTACTCATGGACTCCCGGAATTTCTGTGCCCCCATAAGTCTACAATTAATTTTCCTTCGCTGCCTGATTGCCCAATTTTCTATCTCAACCAAGCGTATGTTGGACGTTTCTACTATTTATACCAATAACGTAAGAGTGCTTATTAGTCTTCTACGGCGGCAGCACGTTCAAAGAGTTCCCTCATTTAAAACGTACCGAAGGTTGACAAAATGCAGTTTTCAATTGAATCAGATCAAGTATTTATGCTGAATACTTGTCTACTTTGTATATGAAGAGGGCGATAAACAGCACAAAGAGGGAGAAGATCAACAAAGGTTGATTTTATTGAAATATAGACTGTGAGTTAACATTGTCATTTAGAATCACCCTATAGTCACCCTTTCTTGTGCCCAAAGAGCTTGTTTAATAAGTCATATGACACTATCTTTACCTGCCTTAAAAACAGTGATCTGAATACCCATTTGTTGATGCTGTCGTATGCAATGGCACACCATCGATTGCAATTGTCAATGTTAATGATAGGAATATAGGAAAAACAAGGAAGGAAAATTTCCTTTCGGGAAAGGACACCCCTCTTAACCCCTAAGAGAATGTGTCAGAACTGTTAAATAAACACATTATCTTTACCTGCCTTGAAAACAGTGATCTGAATACACATTTGTTGATACAGTCGTATGTACTCGTATGCAGTAGTATACAGTCGCCAGTTTTCTGCTAGAATGTAGGAGATATTACATAAAATTGTTGAAAATATGTATCATTACCAACAAAGCTGAAGTTGTTGCTTACAGAACAGTGATTAGTACTTAGATTCTTCCTCTTCTTCTCCTTCAACTTATCCCTCAGATTCTTCCTCTTCTTCTCTTTCGACCTTTCTATTGCCTTAGCCTTTATCAATCATCCAAGTTGTATGACGAATAAATAACTGCTTTATTTTGGTTATTGACAGATTTTGTATTTGGATACTCTGAAAAGACCATTTCTCTACCGATGCAAAAATCAGTGAAATCATAATTGAGATAATTAAACAACTTTAGCATGTATTGGTTTCGATCATTCGGTACGCGCTTACAACCTTGTCTACACACACGTTGTCACAGATTAAAGGTGAGTCACGAAAAACTGAAATCTTTACCCGTGAATAATTAGATTGACAAAAGGGAGCTTCGAAAATCTTATTAAGGCTATTGGAAATCCTGTTATATCAACAGGTCTTGCAAGTGTAGCCCCTACCAAAATAACGTATCAGTTGCAGTAACACCTGCCATGCCAAATTTAGAAAGCTGCGAAACAAAACTCCTTACTGGCATAGTGTTCCAAGAGACTTCATGCTACACACTTGACTTTGGTACAACTGTGATAAAGGGAAGACAAGAAGATTCCAAGAAGCCTTTAGAGGTTTTGTCTTAAAATGAATGTACTTAGATAGTCTATGGATCCAGTCAGTACACAACTAACCCCACCACTGACGCTAGCGGGGCATTGATTTCATACAAGGGCAAGGACATGGATAATTAATTAGACATGTTCCTATATATGCATCGGCAAGTTTTCAAACTTTCGAATAAAGGAAAGTTTGAGTTATCAAAAATTCGAATTATTGAGATTATAATATAACTGTTACTTAAACTATCCTTGTTCGTTGAACTGCGCAGCAAAAGTGAGAGTATACAAAGATAATCAGTCAGAAAGTCAAACAAAAGCTACAGAGACCGTACCTCTGATTCTCTTCAAATACTCCTACGCACAGTTAAATGTTCATAATCTCAGATCGTTGGACTATTTGAATAACAGACGCCTTAGATTCTGGGAAGGTCTGTTTACCACCTCTTTCCAGAATCACGCCTACGTCCCAACAAAACCGAGGTGAATGCTAAGGGCGTAAAGCGAAGACTGATTGAAAGCATCCATGATTGCCGTAACGTTACGTCACAGAGAGGGGCTTCCGTTACGTCAAGGATACAAGCTTTGTTTACGTCCTTTCCGCTTACTTATTGGGTCTTAATGCTGTAAACGCCAGTTTAGCAATTTCAGCAGTAAAGTTTCACCATGTGGCCAAAGGCATTTTGCCTCTTATCAGAGATTCACAGCCAATCGCAAGTTATAGATTTGAGATCAACAGTACGCTGGAAGCAATGGACAAAAAATTGAATAGCATAATATCACGGGTCTACCACGCTTAGAGATGAGTTGATTCGAAACCATGACCAATTCACAAAAGCAATCATTGTATACCTCACTTCTCCATCCTTTTAACGACGCATACTTCTTCCTTTCTCTGAATTGCTTCATTACCCAATGGACGGCAGGATGAAGAACTTTACGGGTGTGTACATGAGCGATATCGCAAAAGTGACGCATGACAAAGAAATGTGACCAACTTGCTTTGTATTTTCTTCTTGTTGTCGATAACTAAAGTATCCTAAAATGTACTTTTAGATCTGATGTTGGAAAAAGGCTTTAACCAGTGTTAAAGTAGTCTACGTTCTGCTTGAAAATAGTGAATAAAGCTTGAGAACTTTACGGGTGTGTACATGAGCGACATCGAAAAAGTGACGCATGACAAAGAAATCTGACCAAATTGCCTCATATTTTCTGCTCGTTATCGATAACTAAAGTCCCCATTGGAGTTGTTTAATAGCAGAGAGTAAAATATTTTGGTGGTGTATTTCTGTTTAGTTATAATAGGAAGCGAAGAGCTGAGAGTTTTTATATTCTCGGCAATCAAGGCATAGTACTTAGGAGTTTTCAAAAAGTTAGAGACTCTCTGGTTACTCCATCGGTTAGGCCATATGAGAACAGATACTACATCCATTCCTTGCCAAAAGGCCGAGAAACGGCCGAGAGGTCCTTGCAGTGGCGACCCTCGTTACCAGCTTTGTTTGTTAATCCACACGCTTTGTTACGGTGTGCAACAACAGTCAGCAACAACGTAAGGATTTTTGCCTTTTAGGATGATCTCTTAGCCTTCTTGGTGTCTCTGCCGAAAATTTCAAATGACGAACAACTGTATCTACTTGGAGGGAAGATTTTGCTTTATTACGCTGAAACCGAAGCGGTAAGCTGAGCTTTCGTCTCCTAGAATCCAATTCTTAAAACTTAAATACCTGTAAATTGGGTATTTCATTACCTGACCTTAAGTGTTTTACTTCCGCTTCTAATGTTATTACTTCTCCAAATTAAGGTACGGGTAGTGGAGCAATAATGTAGTTACTTTAATTATCATGCATTGATCTTAAGTTTGCGTCCATGTACTTTTGTAATATTTTGGTATTTTTTAGTTTTCTTTTAACAGCCGACATCTTGAAAACTTTAAGAAGCCTTCTCAATTCAAAACAAAACCTTATCGTTCCGTGTTCTATTTCAATTGCATTCGAATCTCAAATTCTAACGCTTAGTTTACATTCGAATTTATTATTTTTTATTACATTTTTATTCTATTTGTTGTGTAAATACACCCTTAGGTAGGAAAATGTTCGAGATAGAGAGAAAAATATACGCAAGAGACCAAGACTTTTGTTCGAAATAGAGAAAAATTCGAGATAGAGAAGTTCGAGATAAAGAGATAATCACTAAGAGATATCAAAGTACTGTGCAATTGAGAGAATTTTTCATGTACATAGTCTTATTCCCTTTAAATCTGCTCACAGTAATATATATATATATATTGACATTGGACTACTTGGATGGCCATAATTTCATAGTAAACTGGGATTGCATAGTAAACTGGGATTGCAAATTGCAGTTGATCCTCTAATTTAACAAAGAGCAGTTGAAATCATGCCCATGGGTAGGTAACTTGGGGAGTGCACTGTCCTTGCAATAAGCAGACAATAAATGGATATATACATGGTGTTATTAAGTTAGCCTACTATTGCTCATTTGCTAGGGCTGGAAATGTTAATTGGTGTGAACTTGGCATAGGTTAAACGCAGAAACCACACGTGACCTCTAGGTTCTTTTGTCCATATGGTTCCCCTCCTCCTCCTCTGGTTCCCTGTCCTCATCCTGTTCCTCCTGTGCCTTCACCCCTCCTTTCCCATGTCGTCTTCTGCTCCACCTGCCCCTGTGCCCTCTTACTGCTCTCCTTTCTGTTTCTCGTACCTCTATGGCTCTTCTTTCCCCTTCCGTTTCATTGGCTTCTCGTGTCTCAATGCCTTCTCCTTCTTTTCCTGGCCCTATGCCTCTTCCTGCTCTTGTTTAATGTTTTTAAAGGGCAGCTTAATATTTTTGTAAAATCAAGAACTTTCTTGATCTTTATTCGAAAAGTAAAAATAGAGTGTTTGTTCAGTAACTGAGGATTGCACAGTAGGAAATATCTTATTTTCCCAGGATTCCTCGGAAGTATCTAAATATACTTCAAGATGTACTTGAAGGTTCGATTCCACGTCTTGCTGGGGTGATGAGTGTTTTAGTATATGGCAAGGCCCTTATCAAGTATAGTCCAGAAGAGGCTTATGATAAGCTCGTGGAAGCCATGAAAGAAGGTGATACTTGCCCTTGGAAGAAGGAGTGTCACTGGGATCACCAGACTTAGAAACAGGGAGCAGATCCAGCTCTGATAATTGAATAGGTTTAAGACCCTCCTTCAACAGCTTGTTGGCAAAGAACAGCACAATCATATCTAAGTCGCATAGTTTTAAGATTTCTGGGGATACATTGTCAGGACATGATGACGCTCCTACATTATATATTCCATAAAGTCCTTTCTGGTATTTTTAATCTTTGTCTTACCGCGATGCGTGTGGAGTCATTTTTTTAATTTGAATATTGTTACATCGGAATTCACACAATGACAGTATGTGAACGTTGTTGTTGCGTACAATTACTGGTTCCTCCAGGGAGGGTAGTGGAAATTGTGCTACTGGAGATGAAGGAGGAGAGGGGAGAAACCTGAAGAGAAATATTATGAAGGAAGAGACGATAATTGGAACTTTAGAAGTTAGAAATATTAGATAATATAATAGGACGGCCGTGACCAACAGTTTCCCCATGGTACAATTGCCTTTTGTTTATTCCACCCAAAAGCTGCTGCCTGTTGCCCAAAAAGACGTACTACCTGTCATACATAAAAGTTTATTAGTTTATAAATTCACGTGTCGCTGTGAGAGCGAATATATAGGTCGTACGTCGCAGAGGTTACATACCATAGTTCACAATGCTTTTGTAAAGCAACTCAGATTGAGACTTAGTTAAAAACTTCATTTACTACGTGTTTTTCAAATCTTCGTGAGATCGAGGCTACGTTTCATAAACAGAATACCAGCATAAAAAGTCTCCAAACGTTTTATACCACCTCGATGACTTATCATCCAACCGCTTTTCAAATATCACGTTTATAACTCATGCGCCCTTATACACGAAGGATGTAAAACTTTTCTTAATTTTTTCTGTAGTTTCCTTAAATAGTTTTGTTTTATGATTTTGCTGTTTTGTTACTTGAAATTTCCTTATTATGAGCCCACAGCTCCAACTTGAGGAAAACTAATTTAAGGACCGTCTACTATCCCAGTCATATATGTGTGATCCCAAATATGTTTAAACCTCATTAACGTGTATATAATTCAACACAGCAGTTGACTTTTCCTGTGTTACACTGGTCCCATCAGTAGTGGTGTGTTCTTATTAATCAGCACCCATAGCTTTGATATTTTTATCGCTTCAGATACTAAACTATTAGGGAAGCTGGATCCGTACAGATTACATAACTTATTGACATTAGTATATCTGGAGCTTCGAAGGCGGGAGTTATAAAAGTTTATCAATAGACAGAAGCTTTGAGTTTGAGCTGGGGCATTCCTTTTGTAGCTTGTCTTGTTCTAGTGTTCGTTAGTAGGATCGGCTTTGACAGCTACCAGGATATCTACTTCGGCTTTGTGATGGCAGTTTCTACTTTAACCGTGTTTGTGTTACTTGTATGCAATGCCATTATCTTTTACAACACAAGACGTCAGTTGCACAAGTTACGAAAGGTAAGAGTTAGTGTAAGTATGGGAAGTGAAGAAGGTCAGAAAGGAGAACAGAGAAAGAATTGGAAACAAGAAGCGAGAGCTGCTTACTTATGCTCATTCATCGTATTGACTTTTGTTACACGGGTAAGGATCCAAACTGGTCCACTTTCATAAGTGGGCCCAAACTTGTACGGATAGCAGATCCAAACGAGTAGGGGTCCACCAGGTCCCGTGTAAACGCGAGGCCGATCCGTACCAGTTTGGGTCCGTACCAGTTTGGATCCGTCTCATTTTGGATCCGTACCATTTTGGATCCGTACCATTTTGGATCCGTACCAGATTGGATCCGTACCATTTTGGATCCGTACCATTTTTGATCCGTACCAGTTTGGATCCGTACCAGTTTAGATCCGTACCCGTGTAAACAGGGTCTTGATCTCAATAGTAACCTATGTTAATGATGCACTATTGACTGGTAAGAAGACGTTACGTAGTTACTCAAAACAATTCAGTCCTCATCGTGCTGCCCCAAGTCGATCGTTCAATCAAGTGCTACAACTTTGGCAAGCTTGGTCATATTGCTATGAAGATTGCCATGGAAACAGTACGTCTAAGAAGAACAGGCAGTCAGCTAATTACGTCAACAGATACAATGGAGCTAATGCCTTTAAAGTTGATACCTTTGTTACTGACAACGAGGAGGCGTCTAAACAGTATTGGTTCATTGATTCTGGTGCGTCACAGCACATGTGTTGTAAACGAGAGTACGAATTTTCAACCAACTTTGTGGTAGAAACAAGTACGTCGAATGGACGTCAATTCGATGCAGGTTCCCAAGATTGCAGAAAATCGACAAAACATTTACATCAAACTTATATTGGATTCTGGTTTAGTATACTTTCTCTTTGGCCTGAAATAAAAGACAAGCAATACTAGCGCATGTTACTTCTAATATTTATAAACAGCTGTCTTTATCGGATGATTATGTTATTGGAGGAACGAAATCGGCATTCGCTATAACTATTCAAAATTTTGCGGTTACGATGGGATTACGACTGTGTGAGCGACAAGGTTAAATCGATTTTAGTTATGTAATCGCTTAATAGAAAGTTAACACTGAAAATGGAGTTTGTCGATAAAGGAGTAACCTAACCACTGCGCAGTACCCTAGTGGTACACACTTTTAACACCATTTACCGTAAGTTAAAGTGAAAGCGTGAGTTCTGATTCTTCACGCTTACTAATTCATTCGATTCTTTTAATACGGTGATGACATGCCTATCAAGAAGCAAGCCTAGTTCCTCTTAAATGTGTGAATGCATACACTTAAACTATGGCTATGGACGAGCATTCACGAGAACATGCTCAAAAAGCCGTTGTTTCCAGCTTTTTTTGAACTGGGAGATAATGTGATGAGTAGGAAAATAGAGTATATCAACATCTGATGTCACCTAGCTCAGTTAGTAGAGCGCACGCTGCGAAAGCGTGGGTCACCGGGTTCGATCCCCGTTGATGACATATTTTCTATTTCTCTAGTGTTCTTGTCTCAAAAAGCCACTGTAAGCAAACAATACATGATATAGGAACATCAAGTAACACTTTAAACTTAGAAGTGATGCGAGGTAATGTCGGCATCTCTGACTGCGGAATTCAAGTTTTTTTCAATTGATGTGTAAAGCGTCTTTATTTCTAAGTGACAATTACTAGAATCAGGGACGTTAGTTAACACGATGAAATTGGAGGGATAAAGCATATCCTTACTCTGAGTTTACTTTAACTCTAGCTTACTGTGGGGTGTTGAGGGGGCTAGTAGGCACGCGGCTACATTCTTTGGTTCATAAAGTTTTAACGTATGGTAATGACATTTTCTGAACCTTTTTAATCTTACTGAGGATTCGCACGACGGTTTTAAGATTTTGCGATATATGCGTTTTATTGCATCATCTTGGAAGTTTGGCATTTTTCTTTGGTAACTTTTCCTTGATAAACATGATTATTATATGTTTGAGTTCAGATGTTCTTTCTCGTTTTAGTGTTTTACTCTACTACTGTAATACGCCAGAAAACAGAAATCAAAACTGCTCTTGGTGACATAATGGCAACGGCATGCTCAGTACATTCTTTACTAGCAAGAGGACCACTGAGGCTAGCAAGAGAAGATGACTGTAGAAGGGTCATTAATGCACAAATCATTAAAGCGATATGATTATGTCGGGGGAATCTTCATATGGAGCTATGAACCACTGAGCATGGGGTTGATGGCCATGGTCTGATAAATGGTGCTAGAACTCAAAGTCCCATCGTCCATGCTGACTCTGTCTTCATTACCGCAGTTTTGAAGAATCACACAAGAATCACAGAAGAATCATACAAGAATAGAGAAGTATATGATGGATGTTTCCTATTAGTTTACATGTCTCTGACTTATCCACAGCTCACTAAGAGAAGTCCAACGGGCGCTAAAGTCAAGGAACTCAGCTATTTCTAAATAAAAACACTTGCCATTCAACACTTGATCTGCTTAGCAATTTAATGTAAAACAGTTCTCAAAACTATTAGTAGTTAATATAGTAACCTGAGATCACACAAGAATCACAGAAGAATCATACAAGAATAGAGAAGTATATGATGGATGTTTCCTATTAGTTTACATGTCTAAAGAAAAAAGAAAGAAAGAAAGAATGAAAGAAAAAAGAAAGAAAGAAGGAAAGAAAGAAAGAAGGAAAGAAAGAAAAAAAGAAAGAAAAAAAGAAAAAAGAAGGAAAGAAAGAAAGAAGGAAAGAAAGGGAAAGAAAGGGAAAGATAGAAAGAAAGAAAGAAAGAAAGAAAGAAAGAAAGAAAGAAAGAAGGAAGGAAAGAAAGAAAGAAAGAAAAAAGAAAAGAAAAGGAAACAAGAAAAAAGAAAAAAGGAAGAAAGTAATTTAAATGAGAAAATGAATTGCTTTTATTTTCATCTAATGATACATAAAACGACGCATTGTGCACCATGGAATGTACAGAATCCGAGCATGCAAGTGTCACTAAAAACAGCTTTTGGTGCTATTCTAAACACATTTTGCACCACGGAATGTACCCATTCCAAGCATGCATGTGTCACTAAAAACAGCTTTTCGGGCTATTCTTAACGGATTGTGCACCATGGAATGTACGCATTGCAAACATGCAAGTGTCACTAGCAACGGCTTTTGGTGCTATTCTAAACGCATTGTCCTCCATGGAATGTACGCATTCCAAGCATGCAAGTGTCACTAAGAACAGCTTTTATTGCCACTCTAAACGCATTGTGCTAACGAATGCGTATGATAACTAAGGATAGAGAAAACCGTTGGTTAAAAGTTCAGCGATATCTTCAGATACGCGTACGCAAAGCATAGCTTTACGTTAAAACTAGCAATTTCTTAAACATCTTTAAGTTTTATGCTGCATTTTCTGCACGCTTATAAAAGTGTACATACATCTCCTTATATTAACAGACCTCTGACCTATTGCGTTGTGAGTTAAATCAATGAAAAATGTTTTATGATCGTATTCGTCAGTGAATGTCCTTTCGTGTTGCAAAGCTCGTTATCGTCTCTCTGAATTTCTCTATTTCTGAATGTCTTCAGTAAGCTGGAAAACTGTTAGGAGTACTTGGCTAGCATGTTGGAACTGGTTTTGGTGATTGTCAAAATTTGATCGAATTTTGCAAATTTGGCCAATGCGCATGCCTTGGAAAAATCACATTTTAGGGTCACTATATTCAATCACCTATAAATTTTTGAAAATGCTCCAAAGTCACTGACAGTAAGCTGGAAACATGTTAACAGCACTTGGCAAGCATGTTAAAACTGGTTTAGGTGATTGTCAAAATTTGACCAATTTTTGCAAAATTGTCCAAGGCGCGCGCCTTGGACAAAATCTCATTTTAGGGTCACTATGGGGTTCCTTTTGCATTGCAATAAAAAAGATCGCCTCGGTGTTGGACTAATCACCTCAAGGCGATCGAAAAGATATCGCCCCAGTCAAGACAAAGCGATCGGTAGGCGATCGCGATCGCTCGATCGCTTTAAAATGATACGTCTGCACATATGTGCACAATATCAACGTGTTTTGGACCAAATCCCTGCAGATGAAACAGGGTCCATTGAAAAGACAATTGTGTATGTAATATAATGATATACGGTTCTTGTTTCCGTGTACTTTAACCACTAACTTTGTCCAGAGATCCTGTACCGACGAGAAATTCTGTAAATGCACCATGGAATGTACGCATCTAGTGTATGCAAACTGTGTCAAATATGCCATATTAGCCTATTTTGAACGCTTTGTGTACCATGGAGTGTACGCATCTAGTTTATGCAATCTATGTCAAATATATCTTATTAGGCTATTTTGAACGCTTTGTGCACTATGGAATGTACACATCTAGTGTATGCAAACTATGTCAAATATACATTTTTAGCCTATTTTCAACGCTTTGTGCACCATGGGGTGTACGCATCTAGTTTATGCAAACTATGTCAAATATGCCTTAGTAGCCTATTTTGGAAGCTTTGGGCACCATGGAACTGGAACTGCAAGAAGCGAGATATTCGTAAAATGATATATCTACAACAACCGTTCATGTTACAATTGAAAAGGGATTCACTCTTTTATTAGAGTCTACTGCAACCAAACAAACCGTCTGACAATTATTCAACAGTAAAATAAAACAATCAAACACACATTAAATTTTAAAAGTAGGCCTTCTTGCCAGCCATATTGAAATGAACGATAGTTACATGGGGTAGTGAATCTACCTACGTGATTCACAAATCATAATCAAGGTTTTATGTATTGGCGATACTGGAACAGTAACAGATTATGTGATAACATGATTCATGTGGAGGTATCAAGATCCAGAACACACTTCGGTTATAATAGTGCTAATCACAGGGGGCTGATAGTCGGGAATACTCAACACTATATATTTTTAACACACCCCTATGTTGAGTTTTCAACCAATAAACTAATTAACCTATCAGCAGATACCAAGTTTGCAACTTAAATGGTGAAATCTAGGATAAGCAAGACCTTTGGTCATAAGGTCAGCTAACATATCTGTAGTCGGACAAAACTCATTCTTAATGTTCTTCTTATTAACTAAATCTCTAATAAAATGATAACGCACGTCAATGTGCTTGGTACGGGTGTGGCTATGTATGCAAATCAACCTGGAATTCTGCTACGATCAAATGAGCTACTCTGTGGCGATATCATGGTCTTTGATAACCCCCAACGGTGAACTAAATGAATGTCTAACACTGACGTTTTTCGACTCAATAATATTTAACTTGAAAGAAACCTAGCTAAATTGATTTGTACAAGAAAGGTCTTACGAACCGACGGTATTACGTGAGGTTTGCTTCCCCAAAAGACTGTGACTTCAGCTTTGTTTGAAGAAACGTAAATCTGCCTGGTTTTCATCAATCTTGCCAAATGCTCTTGCCTAATGCTACTCAAATCTCACGATGGCACGAGAAGCCTTCGTTTGTAAACATACTACATATTATGTTGGTTGGTGCAACATAATAACCGTTTTTAAGGGCGCCAAGTTAAGAATAACTGACAAGATTGCTTGCGTGAGATGCTTCTCTAGGGTTGGCACGGTCCAAAATAAGTAGTGGAGCTTGTCCTAAGGGAGGCTACTCTCCAATATGGGTAACAAGTTAGACGTAGTTCATGAAAGCAGGTATAATAGTTAAGATGGGCCATGCATTTTTGACGACACTGCTGTGAGATTGGCCGATTACCATTTCACACATTAGCACGAGTACCACTATCTTGTATCCAGTGTCACACTGGACTTGCTGGGAAGATGAGTTGAGTGTGTTTGTTATTGTAATGTGGCTGTCCATGGCACCTGATATATACAATTTGGACCATTCTTGTATTTGTATTTCCCACATTTGTTCTTTTCTTAAATATCAGTTTTACGCCTTGTATTCCCCTTGACATGGACTAGGGCAGTGCCCATATTAATAAGACCTTTGTTGGAGCTTAAAGCACTATAAGACCAGATGCCCTTCCAATAGCCCTTCGGGGAATCGAACTCGTACCCTCTAGCGTAGAAAGCAAGTAAACTATCCACTGGACCACTGCAGCCAGCTCTCTACCGACTGACCTAACTCACCTCTCATGTTACATGACCTAACCCAAAAAGAGACGATTCTTGGATACAATATCAGACATGGAAGTGCCTTTTATTGCTTCCTCTCTAACTACCGTGTCATAAATGAAGTAATGTCAGATATAGAACTTGTGTGAGACCTGTGATGGAATTCCCGTCGATAAACGTGGCCTACGAATATGTGCAACAGCAAGGCTCAAAAATCTGATACGGAAGAGAAACTGTTTGGGTAAAAAATCAAAACCATGCCCAAACAACATTTTTTTGTTAAAGACTTTGCAACTGGCTGAAGCACAACGCAGTTCAACAAGTGAAAATCCAATTTATTTATACGTATAATGAGTAATTAATATAAATCTGACACCTTAAGTACCATTTTGGGGGGTGGGGGGTGGAAGGAATAGTAGAATGATCAAAACAGAAACTAAATTTGTAACCAAGTGGCTGAAAAAAACCCTGAAAAAAAGGTCATAAAAGGAATAAGAGCTTAGAAATAAACAGTAAAGGCTTTGGTACAACATGGACAGTGTCTTTCAGGTACATTGAACACTGGTCTTCACTGACTTGATTGGAGATTTAAGTTCCTTAAAGCTTATTAGATCACTGCGAAATATTCAATGACTTAAATACTTCTTCAGGTCACCCACAGATTACGTAAAAATGGCTAAATTGTAAAAGTGAAAATCTGTAGGTGACCTGAAAAAGTCTTTCAGAAAACGAAACGTTGTCAATAAAGTTTTCATATTTGGCGTCTTACCTTCTACATTTGTTGGTGACCTATTCACCTTTTTATTCAAAACGTTATCTCCTTTGTTGCCTAATTCGAGTTGAAAATTGCAACTTCAACGAGCCAGTACGCTCTGTGTACCAGACACGAGAAGTTGATTGGGGGTCTCCATTAGAGTATGCCAGCTGTCTCGTCACCTAGCTCAGTTGGTAGAGCGCATGTCAGTTGGTGACATATTTTCTATTTCTCTAGTGTTCTTTTTAAAACTAATGTTAGATATGTTTCGGAAATGTTCATAAGAAATAAATATTATGTTACCATCAGAATATTTTAAGAATAATTTGTTTCCATTTCTCTAGAAATTTTCAGAACTTACAGAATCATTTCAAATCGTCTCTTCTTGATGGCACAGTGTGAGAATTTTTTTAAATACAACGCTTTGCCATTTACGTTACACTACAGAACAGCCTTAGCAATATCAGAGGTAGAAATAAATAACACGGCATCGTTTTTCATTAAGAATTGATTACAAACTGTTGATATATAACAAATATCACACTGTTGATAATGTGTCAAGCAAAGATCTAACCATCATTTGGTACTTTATCATTTACAACAAGCTCGGCATCTCTCCCATTTTCGTCTCCTTCAAAATTGTCATAAATTATCTAAGCAACTACTTAAGCAAGTCCTGGCCTGATTTTAGAAAATTTCTAAGCAACTCGAGGCCTGACCCCGAAAATTAAGTTGCTTATAAAAAACAAACGTGTACTCTTCCAGCTGTTGGTGTCATATGCTTTTTTAAAAGAATGTACTCTGTCCTGTTAGTAGTAATTTTGGTCTTCACTAGTTTTGCTACAAGAAGATAACAGTCTTACCGCTACCATTGCGTATCGAAGTCCTATAGGTTATGCACAACACATCAAACACGTAACCTATAATACGGCCTTCTACAACAACTTGCTTTGGCGTTTGTCATGTAGGGGCAGGAACATTTTAAAGGAATGTATATATCTATTATTCTTTGTCAATAACCGAACGTGTCTTACCGCTTCTTAAAAAAATTATTGCCGATGTTTTCAAGATCCGAAGTTTGTTTTTTTTGTGCTTGACAATCAGCAATTCTAGTATTTTCGGGAAAATCATTGTTGAGTCATTCAAGTTCTGTGCACTCACTTTACCCGTTGACGGCTCTGATGATGACAAAATACATTTTGTTAAGAAAAATCAACCGTGCGTAAAGGTGTGCAACGCCTCAAGGAGCAACTCGGCTCTCTGAAAGAGTCTTTTCATGGAAATCCATTTGTAACAACAGAAACGGACCGCGATATGTGTATTACTGAACATTTACGTGTTGACAATGATTCGGACTCGCATATCGAGGTCTGTTGAATTTCCACTAAATGTATGCAAACGGTTTTTCGTTTTGGCTGCAATTCAGTGATGAAAAGGCCTATCCTATTATACCAGCTAGTCAATTGAAGCCGCTACAGGTTTGGTGACCAAAGCAAACTCTGGGGTGGCACAGAGTGAAATAGAAATCTTAAATTTTGACGACTGGCGGTCAATATTCTTGAATTTAACTCTAGATTTTAAATTTTAAACTACAATTCACAGTAACTGTCAAATTTTACAAAACTCGGATCAAACTATTGTTTACTATGCGAGATGCAAAAGACGAAAAAAAAATATCATTTTTCTCTTTTCTATAATACAAAATTGAGGTACTTCGACAAACTTTCTTGGAGTCTGACACTCCTAGTCGCCAATCCATAAAGTGAGCGATTGAGCTTACATACTTTCGATTCTCCACCTGGATTAACGTAACCCTCAGGTTGTTCGATAAATATTTCTTGTTCAAGCACTCTGTTTAGAAACGCCGTCACAACATCCATTTGGTGTATTAAGAGATCGTTGTTTACTGCGAAAGCTAGAGGTGTTCTAACTGATGTAAATTTAACAACTAGAGCGAATGTCACCTCGTAGTCCAGTCCATGAACTTGTCCGAATCCCTTTGCTACTAATCGTCCTTTGAATCGATCAATAGTTCCATCGCTTTGGTATTTAACCCTAAAAACCCATCTTTGACCCCTAATCTTGTTTCTGAAGGAGACATACTGGTTAAATTGCAAAAATTACCTAGCTTTTTAGTATCTATCAATTACTGATCGACTCAATACCAATTAATGATCACCAAAATTTTTTTCCATCAGTTAACTCTCAAATGACTCCACTTTTGTAAATCTAAAACTGAAAGTCGGATATAATAATACGAGTTTCTCAGTCTCTGAATCAAGGGTCCGAACTTGTTTACCAGTTGTAATACAAAAATGTGGGCATTGTGAAAAAATAGAGACAATCTTTATTTCTCTTCTTGTTTGAAATTTATCAACGAAATATATATCTGGTTCTGCGAAAATTTACTTTCTGGATGGTAATGATGCCTCTATATCTCCTATCGAGTGTCCAGCACTGTGAGAGGCCAATTACGGTTTCCTTGGTTTACAAGTCCCTCTGTTTATCATATTTTAAGCTAGCTCTTTACTTTACATTTTTGCTACATATTTCTGAATATATGCTCCTACAATTGCCAGAGATTTACCTTTACTTCCTTGATTCGAAAAACTTGCTCTTTCTTCAAATATGTCAGGATTTTACATCTCTTCTAAATTTCCAGACATTTGTTTATTTTCAATTTGTTTCAAACGTCTAATTATCGTCTGTCTGCAGTGACAAAGCCCTCGAGCGACACAGAGGTATTTTTTATAAAGGTGAAATAGAAAGCAACACATACCAGCCTTGAAGTCGCAGATACAGGAGTGCTTCTGCAGACAAGTACCTTTGCTTTCACCTACCCATTGTTGCTGAGGCCTGTGTTGCAAAGTACCCAAACGAGAACTCAACAGATTGTAAATAAGAAAACTGCAATAATTAATCAACTTTCTTTTCTTTACTTGTCATTAGTTTAACATCAATAGGATTCCATTCGTTGTCAATTTTGAGAACTGCAATCGTGTTTAATCATTTTACGTAGGTACATGGATTTTCCCATAGAGACTGTTGATTGCTGTCTTACAACAGATGAGCAGTCCGGCAGCCAACTGTTGATCCCCTTGAAGTAGTTACTCAGATGTTGTGCTGTAAAAAGACGGCGTTCTTCTAACTGTGTTCTCTCCGTCGCCTTTCCCAACCACAATCCTCCTCTTTTCACTTTTCTCACATGGAATCGAGAGCTTAAGAATGGAAGAGGCTTACAGATGACATAGGCTTTGAACTTTAGCAGAAAAGCACAATACTCCATGCTTTGATGTCAAAGAAATCTGTCCGTCTACTAGCTGATTTGCATAAGAATACAATTAAAAGAGGAGAAAATAAGCAGCAGTGTTGCACCTTCAAGGGACGATTCGAAACTGCCCACCGCTGTGAATCAACAAATGGCCTCACCGTGCATTTCAATCTCGAGCCACACTTCTAACCCCCGTCAACGAAATTATGAGTAGAAATGCTCCGTTTGGGTTATTTGCACTTGCAATGACTCGGTTGGCCATGTGTGTCACAAGACGTGATGTAAAACTATCTCCTTGTTTGCTTCTGGTTGTCAGACCTAGCAACGGCTTTGACGTCATGTGCTGTGAACCAAGTTCTAAACAGAAGTTCAGAATGGTACCACCCCTGGCCTCGATACAGCTGGTCGCACAGCAGGCTCTGACGTTCGTCACTTGCTTCACTTTCTCGTACATCAGTCGTTGGTTCGTTTTTTTAGTTGTTCTACCTCGTCACACATGCCATTTAAGTACCGCTCCTTCTCATCTTGACATTTTCTCCTAATTTCCCTGTTTATGGTTGCATACTCCTCGTCTTTTCTCCCGATTTTAGCCTTTCCTCTTTGTTCCATGAGGGCGAGTATTTCATTGATCATCCACTTTTCTTTGGCCTTCCGCCCTACTGGTGGAATTACACCGTTTGCGGAACTTGTCGTACGTTTGGAACATGGCGCGAATGGAACACTCTACTATAACATTTGGTGCAAGCATTACAAGCAGCACGTTTAAAGGGATTACCGTAGAAATCCTTGATACAAATACCTCATAACCAGTATTTGTTTGACGCTGTAAATGTGTAATGATGCTTGAAAGAAAAAGATGGATACTAATTGGCTTGCAACCAGGTCCAGACTCCGGTTCACGATAAAAGCTCCAACTTTAAGTTTAGATTTGGCTGCTTTGTTCACTAGTGTGAAACAGGAAGCATAACCTTGTCATATATGACGTAAAAACTGCCTAAGGGACAGCTGTGCCTGTAGCAATTGATGCAGCGAGTAGCACATACAGGCAGATGGAAAGAAAACGACTTCAGGGCCAAGACAGAAACCAAAGCACCCAAACCATAACACAACCATAACACAACCATAATCATAAACCATAAACCATAATCACAAGAGAATGTGATGGTGGCCCGATTGCGACTTCAGCAAATGCAACAAGACAGAGATGAACCAGCATGAACCTTCTCTGCACGCATTAAAGGCCAAGCGAATGTGTGTCAGTATAACATCTCCTGTGAGTGTAGAGCCCAACTATCATATACTGATCAAATGATCAGGAAAAGATTAAGGTTATACTCAATCAAATTCACTAACTCTTATTAGTATTTGCCTTTGTGATCAAAATGCTTTTGACTTATCAAGGATTTTTGGCCTTATGCATTGGCATGTGGACCAAAAATTCTTGACATCACGATATCAACCAGAAGAGGCTGATAGATGTCTTAGGGATCTAATACTCGTTAAGACTTTCTGTTTTAGTTGGTTTTTCAGAGGGAGAAAATTGTTAATCCAATCTGTGTAGGGGGTGGGACTAGACAAAAGAGGCTACTTAGTGGACTCCTTTTTCTAGCAAAAAGAACGTGAATCCCACTTAAAGGACCGATCTTCATATTAACAGGCATATAAGAAAGGCTTGCTCGGGCTTGCTTTCCTTGAGTAATTTTGTTACCCCTAGGAGTTTTAAACTTCCGGCAAACTTTGATCATCATTTTGTTAAAGGATTGCAAAAAACAGTTCGTGGCACATATCGTCATTTAAATTCGTGTCCAGCGCCTGCTCATTGGCATTGAGTTTCCCAAATTGAAAGGTTGTGTGAAATGTCATACTTACACACGTGTTCCTTATGTGTCGCGTTACAATTAACAGGAAAGGAATTAGATGCAGTATTCACCATGAGACGGTTTATAACAACTTTTTGTTTAATTTGTAACAGTTGGTTCGAGCCATTTATAGTTCGCTGGTTGCAAGAAAATGAGGATGTTTTCATGGACTTCATGCATGCAGCTATTGAAGCAGATAAAATGGAAGGGGTAAGTTGTAACGTATTTGAAATTAAATTCTCTCTGTAAGCAAAAGGAATTCGTATTTAGATTAGCTGTTTTCGTTAGGGTTATCCCAAGCGCTTAAATTTTTTTAACTTGTTTTCCGTGACGTCCGTTTTTTCCACCAATCACGTCTTGCGTATTGTAAATTTCGATCCTTTCAATGTCTATAAATTCTGTTTTAAGATTTGCTCAGTCATAAATGTCCAGGGAACCCAGAAATTGATCACGGATAGAGAAAATGCTATAGAATTGACCTTTATTATTAAAATATAGGTATCATGTCCTGATTTCACCGACTTTATCTTGTACTTGCCCTCTAATTGGGAGGGGCTTGAGATCGAGGTTCGAAATAGAAAGGTTTAAAATATAAGGGTTTGAGATAGAGAGGTTAGAGATGGAGAGCTTAGAAAACGAATGGTTAGAGGACGAGCGATTTCAGATAGTGAGATTTGAGATACAGAGGTATGAGAAAGAGAGATTAACGATCGAGAGTAAACGTTTAAATTTTCAATGAAGATGTAATATAAGTGTGGCCATACAGTGCAAAACGAATCATCCCAATCATAGGCGCAACGGACGAAAAATATTGGGGGAGGGGGGGGCTGTGGATTATTCCCCCCCCAAAATACTCCTTTGCCCGAAAATAATTGGAACATGAAACGACTATAAGGACTTCGGTTCGGCAGTAATGCCGACGCTAATCCAGAGGGCTGGTAAGACTTAAAACGAATTCATTTTTATTTCTTAATAAGGAATTATAACATGCCCGAAAAAAATTTTTGCCCCGAAAAAATAAAATATTTTAACTCATTTTAGGGTCACTATCATCAAAGGCCTATAAAATGCTTAAAATGCTCTAAAATGACTGGCAATAAGCTGCAAACTTCATAACAGGACTTGGCAAGCATGTTAGAACTAGTTTTGGTGCTTGTCAAAATTTGACCAATTTTTGCAAATTTCTGCAAGGCGCACGCCTTGGACAAAATCTCATTTTGGGATCACTATCATCAAAGGCCTATAAAATGCTTAAAATGCTCTAAAATCGCTGGCAATAAGCTGCAAACATCATAACAGGACTTGGCAAGCATGTTAGAACTAGTTTTGGTGCCTGTCAAAATTGGAACGTTTCTACTATTTATACCAATAACGTAAGAGTGCTTATTAGTCTTCTACGGCGGCAGCACGTTCAAAGAGTTCCCCCATTTAAAACGTACCGAAGGTTGACAAAATGTAGTTTTCAATTGAATCAGATCAAGTATTTATGCTGAATACTTGTCTACTTTGTATATGAAGAGAGCGATAAACAGCACAAAGAGGGAGAAGGTCAACAATGGTTGATTTTATTGAAATATAGACTGTAAGTTAACATTGTCATTTAGAATCACCCTATAGTCACCCTTTCTTGTGCCCAAAGAGCTTGTTTAATAAGTCATATGACATACATAATGCTATGTCGTCCACTCTCTGTGTACTATAAACTCCTTTCAACTTTTGACTATTATTATTTTAGATTTATTATCCAACAGTTTGTTTAGCTCTTTACTTATTTGGGTTGGCCTCCGCTTCTCTCGTACCCCATTTTATTAGCCATTCCCCGTTCATTTTACTTGGTTTCTTCTTGTGTGCCTCAGCTCCCTGTATTCTTGTATTTCCTTAGCATCATAGGCCATTTACGTTGTACGACAAAAGAATTTTCTCGTTGGAATGTACCATACTGCAATTCGAGTTTAGGTTTGTACTGTAGGTCTCCGATCCCTGACCTCCATTCGGTAGATGTGATATGAAAGTCATCTACTTGAAATTTGCATTGACTGCGTTAGAGAAAGTTGGACGTCTGCTAAATGGAAGATATAATTTACGTAAGGCTATTCAGAAAGAAGAGTTTCTAAGGGGAAAAGGGTAGGGCTGTGCTGATCCATTTCTAGATTAAGAAACCCTAACACCTTAGGGTCGTCAGTAAAGCGTACTTGTTTTCAGTGCGATGCAATTAAAACAAAGCAAGGAGCATTTTTAAGGATACTCCCCCTAGATTGTATCCATCTCTTATCTGCAAACTACAAACTTGTCGTTATTACAACCTGATCATTGTCTGCTGCTTATCCTTAGCTAATCATTATCAGCTGCTCGTTACTAGCTGATCCTTCCGAGATATTTGTACTGGTAGCTTCTTATCATAATGGAAACGTTCCTTTGACAGCTTGTGAGGTCCACTTCGACAACACACCAGTTCCAGTAGAGAATGTTCTTGGGGAAGTAGGAGGTGGATTTAAGGTAAACGTGTCTTAATGTAGTTATTTCAGTTTGATTGCTTTATTTTTTTGCTGCTGGTGTATGTCTCCACTTTCGTCTGAATTATTGTTGTAATCGTCTTACCACCTTGTTCAATGTACACTCACAAGATCTTCGGCACTTTACCAAGTTTTCTGCTTGCATGGTTAACTGCTACTTTTAGCCATATACCACTTGTATAGACTATCCTAATAGAATCCTACTCCAGATGGCATTCTCATCTCTCATCAACACGTACTTTGCGACAGATCCAAGTGGCAAACCTTTAATGAAGATAGTACTCTAAGGCAAGGTTGTGATGCACGCTAGGCGCTATATTTTGTTCTACACGTTTTTTTATAAGCAACTCCATTTTCAGGGTCAGGCCTCGAATTGCTTAGCAATTTTCCAAAATCAGGCCTGGAGTT
This sequence comes from Alatinidae sp. Z8VKAUB7J3, assembly GCA_010016025.2. Lineage (NCBI taxonomy): Eukaryota > Metazoa > Cnidaria > Cubozoa > Carybdeida > Alatinidae > Alatinidae sp. Z8VKAUB7J3. The sequence goes on from JAAAKM020721499.1 coordinate 60,607,099, forward strand.
GGCAACGTCAGGCAACTTCGAGTTATTGCACTGCTAATCCGAAGTTTCGCTTATTGGAACATTACATCGGAGTCCAATTTTGGAAAATTATAGCCTCCTCGAATTAATTAAGTAAGTTAAACTATTTAAAAATACGAGTAATCGTTGTTCTGGTTATCTGATGCAATAATATCGTCATTTCCTCTGTCCACCACCCATCCTGTTTATTCCAGCCACCCCGTCAATTCCGGACACGAGAGTAAAGGCTGGTTTATAGTCCTGCTGTGTTCCAGCACAGCAGAGAACGTTGCTGCGGTTGGTTGCTTTTGAAGTGTACTAAAATGTTTTACAAACATGGAAGGCAAGCAGGAAAACTTTCTTTTCATTAGAGATGTCAGATACAAATGTTCCTGTGAAGACTCAATAAAAACTAAAGAAGAATTGGAGACACCGAAGTAGAAAAGAGATTTGTAAGAACGGAGTGGAGCAGACACGTATGCAATTAGAGCAAATTCCCACAAGAAAAGCCAGTTAAACAATAAGAAGGAATTGAAGATAATGAACATTTTGACGTTCTTAAGCGATTATTGGGCTTTCCGATGAAAACATGATCGCTGTATGGTATCATCAGTGCCGCTTGTGTCTGTTAAAGTCCCTCCCCCTCCAACCGTCGCTATCATACATCGCCATAGAGATATCTTCTGATTCACAATTCTAATATTGGCATAGCTGTTCGATGAATGTTTATGCGCGGTCATCTGAATTGCTTTACCATACGTCGGACCCCAGATGTATACGCTGCTGATGATCTGGTTTCGCTCTACAATAATGCCCTACGAGGTGGTCTATACGTAATACAGTAATATGGAATACATGGGATGGCATTGTTCATAATAAGCCGCAAGTAGCCGAAGAAGTATTAAATTAGACTAAATGTTATCAAAACATGATACCATGGTTGGCCTAGTTGAATGATAACACAGAAGAAATTGATGAACAGGGCACGCATAAATTCGAATCGAATTCGAATATGAAAATAATTTCAATTTATTTTGTTGAAAGTAAATTACGTATCAGCATTCTAAAACTTGAACAGATAAATATCATGGATAACGACCCTGCTACTGCCGAACTGATATGCTCACGAAACGAAATTGGTAAAGAAATTTTGTCCTCTGGTGAGACGGAGTCGTATGCTAATGGCCTCATGCGTGCAAGGATGTTTGGATCCCAACGATTGGAGAATTTCTCTTAGCTCAAAGAGAACCGGGTAATATTTTCGCGATGCCAGTCTCAAGAAGGAGTTGCTCGGGAGTTAAAGATCGCCTTCGCTTGACGAACCGCTGAAAGTTCGAACTTCCAAGATTAAGACTTCTTTCTACCGTCAAATCTGCATTAATAAACTCGCAAACCTCAAACACGCCAGAGACATTCGGGTGGTCCAAAGTTTTATATTTAACCTTTTACCGCCTAACGTTCCCATTTGGGAACATCAATTTAAAAAATCATTTTAAAATAACTGGACGGCTTTTCTTTAAAAACTTATATAGTAATGTGATCCTAGACATTCATTGAGTATTCTCAATCCGTGTATTTGTACGCCATCAAGTAAAATAATAAGGAAATTATTTTAAAAAGCACAGAAGTTTAGGAAATTGGCAAAGCATCGTCAAATTTTGTAATCTCTTCGAATCTCCACCCCACTCTGCCAAGGGAGGAAAATAAATACAATCGTTGAAAATAATGTAATATTAGCCATTTCTTGCTATGACCTTGTAATTGTATGATTCGCAAGTGACAAAAAATGACAAATAACATCGATGAAGACAATTTCGTGTGCAGATACGTTCGTGTACGGACATTTTTACAAATTCCATTTGACGTGTACCTAAAACTGTGTTGTCCCTATGCTGCAATAATTAACAAGAACCAAGATAAGTTACAAAGTGTAGGAGGATAGGTAAATATATGAAAGTAGGGGAGTGAACCCCGTTTTGAAGCTTGTTATTGGAGCAAGTTTGAATATAGCCTTTTACTTATATCAAGTATGGGTAAGTTAACGTTTCATATTAATTATTTAGCTTTACAAAATGCTGCACCAGAGATTTTTGGGGTTGTCTGTGGTATGAATGTAAACTGCGTTGCAGACACAAACAATTTTTTTTACGATCCCGTTATAGTTCTCTACAACTCTTTTGTTTTCTTAATCAATTAGTGATAATTCAGTGGAAATCATTCGCCGCGCCGTTTGAAACTTTAACTTGGCACCATTCGCAAAAGTAGAAAGCGAATGAACTCGAACAAGCAAGGGATGCCTTGGTCCAATCGAATAGCTGATTACTTCCTCACTGTACTATGCACTACATTTTAATTGCACTACGAGGTGAATTGATTTATATTAACAACTCGAGATATAATGCCATGTTGCTTATTATTTAAATTGTGTTTTTGGACATTAAACCTTCTTCACTGGTGTGCTATCCTGAAACAAGGGTTAAATATAAATTGATTTGAAAATGCAGGGCTATGACAATGCAGATCCTTTGAAAAATCATACTATTAGTTTGGAATACACCTTCACTCTCAAGACAAAATATTTCACCATGTCATGCTCGACTAGGAGGTATCATACAGGGAGAAGGATGATTGGAGGGGATATGCAATGAAATCAACACAAACCAATTAGACAATAAGTCAAGAACATAAGGAGAACAATTTGAAAAATCATAGTATTTATTTGGAATACATCCACACTCTCAAGAAACTATATTTCACTATGGCATGCTCAACTAGCAGGTATCTTACAAGGAAGAAGATAATGGGTAGGGATATGCAATGAAATCAACACATACTAATTTAAAAAAGTATGTTAACAGCGGAGGTCACCTAGCTAATTTGGTATAGCGCACGCCGCGAAAGCATGGGTCACGGGTTCGATCCCCGGTGGTGACATGCTTTTCTATTTCTTTAGTGTTCTTTTCTAACTAAAATTTCAGTCTTTTAAGAGATTTCTTTTCGTTTCCTCGGAACTATGCCTCCACTACATTTTTTTAATGGTCAGTTAGGTGGGATAGAGTCGGCACATTATTTGTGTATACGCCATCAAGTAAAATAATAAGGAAATTATTTTAAAAAGCACAGAAGTTTAGGAAATTGGCAAAGCATCGTCAAAAGTCGCCACATTAGCTTCCAATCATCCGCCGGTGGACATCGACATCCAGCTCAACGCAATTAGAGACCAGCCTCTCTCAGTCATGTGACTTGACCAAGGAAGAACTGCCATCCGGCCCGTCATCAATCCAAAGCCCATTATAGTTAGAAAATATCATCGTGACATGCTTTTCTATTTTCTGTAGTTCTATTTTCTATTTTCTCTAGTGTTCTTTTCAAAACCAACATTTCAAATCCTTTCTTCTCGATGATATATTTATATTTGTTCAAATCAGTTCAGCAATTGTAGTGTGCGACGTCCTCTTGAAAAAGCTTGATCAATGTTGAGTAATTCAGTAAGTTATGTCATTTTAAGGTGAGAAGCATGGAGTATTAAGAGTGAAATAACCACACTGCAGCAACATATGATGGGATATAAATTAAATAGATTCATTACTCAACAGTTTAATGAACTTGAACTGTGAAGATACCTTATTTGGCTAACTTTAACCCATGTTAAGTTTTAAAGTTGTTTAGCGTGCTCCCCTCCTCGGATGTACGGTACCGTGCACAACAATGACTGAACTTTTGATAACTACTGATCTACATTTTCAAATTAATTGATAATTTCAACATCATGTACATTTGAACAACAATCATTAGTTGCCGGATACATTAGTATCATGAGAAAGTTAATCATTTCCTGTTTATTGAGTAAATGATACCTCGCGAGTTTTATTGTTTTAGTTAGTTCGAGTTAAGCTCACGTAGCGAACAGTTGTCTGTTATCGTATCAATCATTTGGATTATTTCTGGTCTCAAGATAATTATAGCTTAGCTGAATATTCTTTGTTCTGGTTTCTTGTCATCCTCAACGTTATTTGTCATTTGTGAGTCCGTTCCATTTTATTATCATTTTGTATGTCTTGTCGTGGTCATGTAGCCACACATTCTACATCATGATTAATCTTTGCAGCAATCACAACGAAGAATAGAATAACTAACATTTCGTAACAATTACCGGACTTCCTAATATGCTGCCACAAGTTGCCAATTCTGATTCAAAAAGTATTTTAGATAACACAGTAAACTTGATAATTGCTAAATCGATAATGAATTGATATGATACTGACAAAGAATAAGAATAGCGAATCGTATTAATTGATTTGGATGTGTTTGAAATGATATAGATACTAGACAATAAAAGGATTGTTGTCACCTTTACTTAACACTTTCAACAGTTAGGTTGATTTGGTCTGACGTGGCATTGATCTAAGGAAGTAATTCATGACTCGTCCGTGACTTTTAACAAACTATAATTAAATTCCTGGACTTTCCAATACTTCTAGAAAGAGTTATTAATATTGGAACAGACCCAACAACGATATAACATTGAGACTAACGCATTTCTAATACCATTAAAAATGATAATTCACTAATACAGGAAACACAAATATTCATGGTGATCTGGAAGAAATAGAAATGCCGTTTGAATTACTTATGTCAATATAATAATTGTAGTTAATAGGCAAAATTGTAAGATTTCCTACGCAAATTAAACATTACGTTTTATCATTGTAAAGGGTTGGTATTTTCTGACAAGCCCCAGCAATTGAAGTTGGCATGTGAAAGTTACTAACGCAGGCCGTGCCATTGTTTTGTTTATAAAGAAATCCCAACGTCACGCTCATTCAAACCTAACGGTGCTCGCGTATAGCCATCAGGCATTTCAGTTTTATATATATTTTAATATGCCTTTTTATAGTTTTTAGTCTATATATATATATATATATATAAGCGATAAAAACTAGCTTTTGCTCAAGGCAAGCTTTCGAAATTCTCATTCCTTCTTCTGGCTTCAAACTGTCCAGATGGTTCCTTCCCTAATAAATACAGGTTAAAACAATAGAAATCCACTATCACCGGCATGGAAAAATGGTAAGAGGCGTGTAACCTAGAAAGTGCGGGGCTCCTAACTTAGTGGTGTTTTAAATAAGTAACAAGGCATGCTTGACAGTAAAGGCTATTCTACCCAGATTGCAACTGTATATAATGTTCCCAACGACAAAGCACAACTATGCAAGGGGTCTAAAATGTGCCTCCTTACGAAAACCTATATACCCTATGTACTATGTACCCGCCCTTTCAAGGAGCAGTGTTCGGATCGACTGTCAGTTCTCCATTACAGACATGCACATGCCAGAATGTTGCCATAGCAACTATTATCGTTCCCTATGAGTGTTCCAATTGAAATTTGCGACGGTAACGGTCATGATATTTGAATAGCGTTGAATTACACATTTTTTTTATATGTCAGATAGCAAATTAATCGACCATTCAACAGATTTGCCAAAGTTTAGCCATATGTTGTTTAAGTACCAAGGACATTAAAATAATAGTATTTTTCAAACCCTGGGCCCTTTTAGGTCTATTCATACCTGAAAACCCACGATTTCCTAAAACTCTCCTTTCGAGCGTTTTAAAACTATGACGTTTTAGGCCAAAATCATATTTTCGTTGATGTTGCCACGTTCAATCGTGATACTCCTGTTAACTGATGTTCTGTATGAAAGTCAGTATGTGCTCAATTTAATAGACCTAGCTATATAGAATATGTCTGTCTATTACATTCTTTTCATATTAAGCAATATTGTAACTAACACATGAACATTAAATAATTTACACATTTGTGGTAAACAAAAATCTTTAAATATCTGATCATCTAATCCATCGCGTAGTTCACTTGCAGAAGATGTCTTCTTTATCAAGCTAGTTTTCCATACTTGATTCTGTTTATAATGATCTTGTTACTAACAGTTTATACAAACAATTTCACCAAGTAATTGACCTTGACTGCGGCACTGATGAAGGCTCAAAGCCGAAACACAATAAATATTAATCAATTAATTTCCCCATACCCACTGACTGGAGGAGGATTCGCAAAAGATTAAGACTAAAATCTTCACCTTAGCTTCTGAGCCTCGATGGCTCAATGGTTAAGGCGTTGGTTTAGTAATCATGAGGTCCCGGGTTCGAATCCAGTCAGCGACGTTAAATTGCAAGCTATTGTGGTAACGCTCGACTCCTTGAGAATAATATATAATTGCAATGTGTCTGCTGAGAATATGTATATGTCTGGCACTGATGAAGGCTCAAAGCCGAAACACAATAATCCCTTTATAGAGGTATTAACAAAAGATTTAGCACAAAAACGAAAAGAGGAACTAAGGTCGTAAGACTCATTGGGGGGTTTCTTTACTTACTCTGATGTACCCAGCAGGGTGAACTAAAAGTAATGATATCGATTTTCTTCTCTTCGCTGGAGTGTTCTAAAAAATTCGTCTTTTCTGAAACCATTGAGGGTCCTGGCTGTTTTTAAGCTTACCGGTAAATTGTTCCATATTGTTGGACCTAAGTATGAAATGCCTTTCTGACCTTGAATGCTTTTTCGGAAAGGGACATGTAATTTATTTTTGGAGTTACGTGTCTGATTATTTTGCTACACTTCTGATTGTTTATGAAAGTTCAAACTTAAAATTCATTTTCAATGTGTTTCGTAGAAAGCGGTGTATCTCTCGTAATGCACGTTATTGTATTATTAATTTTTGTGTACGAATTCCCAATTCATGGCTTAATGCCTGTTGCTTTGTAGTTCTTGAGATGAACAATCACTTTCGAGCTAAGGGAAGTAGTCATGATCCATTATCAAATCCAAAAACTGTGGTACATATTGAAAGATGTCTCAAACTGTTGGAAAATGTAAGTGATTTTACCCTCCGTAAATTTATGCTAACCAGAAGAGGCTGGAGTTGGGTGGTAAGTCTTGTGTTTTACATTCATAACCTTTTATTTGATAATAACAAACATCTTACCTCATATCACGCAGGATCAATTAATATTTCTAACAGTTTGAATAAGAGAGTAAACAATCAAAACATGTACACTTGACGATGATAAATTGATGATGAAGGATTAAAATGCGATAATAAAGATTATCGAGTTGCAGGTTAGCAAGAGTAGCATTCCAATAGATGCCCTCCGTTCTGACCAATCGCCAAATTTTGATGAAAACCGGAAAGCGCGTGCTTCAGTGTGAAGTGATTCCTGTACTTCTTTATTGAACCATTAGGTTCCCCTCAAAGTAAAAAATTTTGTGTCCAGACTGTATTGAGCCTGTCCTGTACAGACCTTTTCGTTGTGAAAAGCGATTTTCCCACTTAAAGTGTGTTGTAGTGCGTTTGTAATACGAAGAAAAGAAGATTTATACAACATTACCTAAGTAATTTCAGAGTAGTATAGAACTTAAAAACAGCACATAATACCAATATTGTTTATTTTAACTTAACCCTAAACCTAAACTGTATTTCTCCTTTATTTTGTTACCCTGTCAGATGTGGTAAATTTCTATCATACTCACTACTTTTCTCACTGACATTTGCAAGTTCAGAAATATAAGATCATCAGACCAGGGAAAGCATATTTTAATGATTTCTAAAGCAGATTTAAATATATGTGTTTAGAGCCAACGGAACGAGATCACCTTTTAAACCTTTTGGGTAGTACACCTAGAACACACCATATGATCGTTAGGAGATTTGCCTAAGTGCCGACCTGTTGACCTAACGACTATTTTTTCATGAGACTTTGAGACATCTGTGCGCCTTTTGTGTGTTGTTTCCACTTGCAAACACTCGATAAGGCCCACAATGCCCAGGGTATTTCCATATTGGGACCCCCAAAGCGTGTTCTTTTATGAGCCGCACCTTCAAAAATGCGGCCTAATAAAAAACGCGGATTAATTAATGGCGCGGCTTATCAAAACGCGGCTTAATTTTTTTGTAGAGTAAGCAAGGAGCGAAGAGGAACTACTATTGGACCCATTTGCACAGATTTTTAAACAGTCCGTTGACTCTTGCGGACTAATTAAACCCCACTAAAATGCTAATTTTTGTCAAGCGCGGCTTAATTTTATGCGGCTTGATTATATACGCGGCTTAATATGACGTAATAAGGTATATTCTCTATTGTAAGAGCTATGGTGCATGCAAGCCAAAGTATGGTAACAGGCCCTTTCAAGAGAAATCTCGTATTTAGCAAACAGTGGCTAAAAATACTTCATCCTTCAATGCCGAGACCTTGCTTCTAAAGGCGGCTCTACAAAATATGAATTAAAGAACATGAAAGGATAATTTTGTCTTCTAATGCTAGGCTAAAACGACAGTTGTCCTTTGACAAAGATTGATAAAAAATGCTTGAAAGGGAAGTGATTATAAGAAAGTGATACATGTGTAGGTCTCAAGCCCTACTTAATCAACAAACTACTTTATTTAGTAGAAGTCAATAATTACAAAGTCGACCGCAAGTCTTAAATGCTACATGTTGTCTCTGTTAGCTAACCCGACTCCAGTGAAGTGTGAGTTGCGTTGCGATGCTGGCGTCGTGGGTTAGAGAGAGTGTGTGTGTTGCTGAACCGATGCTGGGCGCTGTAGGCTGAGGAGCGTGTTCATATTTCGGGTCACCATTTGACGTGGGCGACTGATGATATGGAATGAAAAGCTCAATGATTAAAACGTAGTAGCTGTAGGAATCGAACCCCTTCCTTCAACATTGCAACATGATGTGCTACCATTACACCATGGTCCCTTATCATTGAGGCATAGAAATTTGGGATGTCATTTGTTACGGTTGACGTTCTCATCTTTTTTGAGTGCTGTGTAGGTTTGTAGTGTGTGCATGAAGATATTGGGCTTTGACACATGCATGGTTTTGATGCAAAGGCAACCTATGCTTGAAGCAAAGGGGTAATAATAGTGTGCTTTTCATGGTTTTTTGGAATTCTAGGTCTCCTGAAAGTATATTGTTCTTCATCTGCTATGTAAGGTAATGTAGAAGAAGCAGGAAGAAGAGCTAGTCTGTCTTGTAGAGTATACTTGTTACTGATTTCTCTCACAACCCGTGTTATCACTGATTTATGGACAAATGTTTCAGTTAAGGACGATAAGGAGGTGTCAAGGGTTAACCCTTTATGGAGTAGCTTGTCAGTTCGTATTGCTCAATTAAATTCGTACATTTGATGTAACTAAATACGGCAACATGTTTAGTGTTAAACATTAATTACAGCAGCTAGCATCTGTGTTTACAAGGAGTTTGTCCAATTTCTGTTTAATCGGGCCCAAGTTATTCAGTGTTTGTCAATGGCATGGCTACGAAAGGTATACCGCCACAGACCTGAACCGGGTAGCTTAAAAAACGTAAGGTTCTAGTTTATGCTACAACCAGTCATCGCCCGTAATTGGTTTTAGTTGCATTGGAGAATGTGCTTGTTTTGGAAGTTTGAAGCTGTTTAGTAGTTGTTTTGGAAGTTTGCAACTTCGTAGTAGTAATGGTTTTGGAAGTCTTCGGCTCTTCGGTAGTAATTATTTTGCCAATTTTCAGCTTTTTAGTTTGACAGTTACTGATTGTAAGTTTTGCAAATAAAATACACAAATCATTAATAGCAATATCAGATTTTCTGTAATAACGAGCAACTTTATTTGAATTAGACTTTGGACATTTTCTTATCTGAGTTCCCTGCAAGGAAGAAAATGTTGTACACTTTTTAACGACCATGTTTAACCACGAAACTTTGACTGCGAAAAGGAATCCGAATGTTTTTCTCTTCTAAAGATTACCTCATAGACTACTATTTAGACAGAACGGTACTTGGCTGTTTACCACTGTTCTTTTCAACACCACTACCGTTTCGAATATGTCCATTGTTTGATATGTGGACACTTTGGTGTAACAGGGTGCCAGGACGGTATGTCTCACAAGTGTTCATGTTTCGTATGTAGGTAGATACGCTTTTCCATTTTCTTGAACAAGCATTGCCCTCTTCCGAAAACAGGGTACAAAATATTTTCGTCTTTTCATACCATTTTTAAGTGTCCCTTCTCTGATGAGCCTGCCCTTAGTAGAAGGACGTAGAACGCTGCTGGATTTCGTCCTTCTCCAAATTGAAAGTGTGTGATATATAGCTGATAAAACAATTCAGGAACAGTCTTGAAAATGCCATCTGCCAGCCAGAATTCTGCACGCTCCAGCCAATCTAGGAGCCATAGAGGATACTCCGTTCTGGGTCTTCGCGTCCAGAGTCAAAGACCAATTTGTCGACGAACTGCTCAAGAACTTCAAACTTTCTGGAATTTGGTGGCTGACAAAACCTGCCGTCGTTTTCGTTTTCCTCTGAAGTCGCCGTTGCAGAGTTGGCTTGTTAGGTAGTCGCATGGATTTTGCAAAAGTTTTAGAAACTTTCTTTTCCGTTTTACGATTTCAGTATGGTAAATCGGATGCACCAGCGAGAATTGAATGCACCGACCTATTTATTCTATTTAATCTGACTGATTTATTTATTCTAGAGTGATTTATCGGAAAATAACTAGAGATTTTGCATACGTTTCGGAAACTTTCTTTTCCGTTTTACGATTTCAGTATGGTAAATCGGATGCATCAGCTAGTGTCGAATACACCGACCTGTTTATTCTATTTAATCTGACTGATTTATTTATTCTAGAGTGATTTCTCGAAAAATAGCTAGATTTTGCTGAGGAAGTCTTTAGAAGACGAAACGTTGTCAATAAAGTTTCCTTATTTGGTGTCTTATCTATTATAAGAAAGGATAGAAGAAATTGCCCTCAAATCCTTCTTATTCAACAACAATGACAGCAAGGATTGTAATATGGTATAGGTAGTTTCATCCTCCATTCCGAGCGTAGGGGATGTGATATGGTGGAGAATCACATATCCTGGACCACGGAGTTGTAAGGTAGAGTGGCCACTTCCAATCCTCGCCGCCTTTTATCCCTCCCTAGCTAATGCCAAGTACCCATTTCCCTGCTGGGTTTGCAATAGGAGTTATTTCGGACATTTTTGCTAAACATATTTTCATTTATCTGCAAACTGATTAGTTTAACTTCAGGATCCTCTGACGATCACGCAAAAAACTTTAAACCCGTTGCATATCGTGGCGTTTGCTGGCATTAACAGCGAAAAGATTGATGTCGGACCCACTGCCCACTGCTCATCAGGGGTCTTTAATTGAGAGACTGCGAAAAGATTGATTCTCATAAACTGCGCATGGTCAGAGGTGATCGCTGGCGCCAATGCACTCAAAATTCCCCTAATGGAGATTGGTCGCAAGAAATACCGCGACGATACTTGATAAATATTGAAATTTCAAGTTTATAAAAGCATGGTTTCTTCTCACGTACTTGGTCAGTTCGCCCTCCTCCATTTTTATGACGTGGAGGGAATCTTTTCAAGGATCGCTACAAGAATACAGCGGACAATAAAGGTAGATGTTTTTCTACCTTTTATAATCTGCCATTCCGAAGTCCTCTGCTTATCCCAGCCTGTTGTGAGCTTATCAAATGCACTGCCTTTTGTCCTTCGGCGACTGAAATGTTCTTAGGGGATCTGTAAAGAGCAGAGAGTCCATCGTAACGTACGGAAGCCAACAAATGTTTAGGAGGAGAAATGCCACAGTAGCTCTGTGCAACATCAATGAATACAACAACTTTTGATATCTTAATAAATTTATTGGGTTATAAAAGGAAACGTCAAGTCATACTATTTGATTTTAACCGTATGCTATCTGGTTCAAGTGTTGATTGAAAGAAGTTCATTGTACCGTACAAAAATAGGATCAACGATGGCATCGAGGTGTTATTTTATACGAAAGATAACTTTTCCTTAAACTTTTGTTCAGAACTTCATCGTATTCTTTAACGCACACTTTGCCGCCATGATCAAATAAATGACTTTTAAACGAATTGAATTATGCGGCTGTTCTCTTGAATGGTAACCTTAGCTAAAAGAATGTCATGCAGGGTAATGTAAGTGAGACACGGGTGACGCTTGCACAACTATGAGGGGGATTAGGGACATGAAAGATAGTGGAGATTTCAAGGGAAAGATCCTTGCACACTCTTTAGCTAAAAGAATGTAATGCAGGGTACTGCAAGTGGGAAATAGGTGACGCTTGCACAACTATCAGGGGGATTAGGGACATGAAAGATAGTTGAGGTATCAAGGGAAAGATCCTTGCACAATCCTGAGCTAAAAGAATGTCATGCAGGGTACTTCAAGTGGGAAACGGGTAACGCTTGCACAACTATCAATTAGGTATTGTAAAGGTAAAACTGCCCTTATTAATTTCTTCAAGTTATACAATTACAATAAACAGGTTATACATACCAGGATCCATCAAGAACTGTAGATTGCAAATTATTTAAACTATTTCATACATGCCATATTTGTATACATACCAGAAGAATGAATAGAATGCAGGCAGAGTGCCCAATTTGAGTTTTAATGTTTTATTGATATTTATATGTAGTTTGCTTTTTTTAAGTAGGGAGCTGAAGGGATTTGAAACCATGACCCCATGACTAGAAAATGTAAACCTTAACTGGACCATCAAGTTCCATAATTGAAGTGGATATGTCTTCTTTCTAGCCGAAGGCCCAATTTCATGGTCTAGTGTAAAACAGAAGTCAGTTGCAGTATCCATAGCAAACGCTGAATATGTCGCATTAAGCCAAGCAGCACGTTAAGCTTTATTCATGAAGAACATATTCAAAGAATTGAAGGTAAATGTGGTACAAATCAGGATATACGAAGATTCGCTACCTGCCATTGCTATGTGCAACAATCCAAGGTTTCATTCGAGGCAAAAACACATCGCAACATCATTCCATTTCGTACGCGATGAAGTTGCAAAAGGTACAATCAAGCTGGAACATTGTCCCTATCTTTTGCCCACGCTACGCTTTTAAAGGGGGCTGTATTTTGGTAACTGAGGTCACAGAAATTAATTGTTCGTTTCTGTCAAATTTAAAGGCGTGGGAGGGTTGGAGCCATGTGAGTGCTAAGGGGGTGGTAAGCCAAAAAAGGTGCGAAACACTGGGCTAGGACAAGTCAAACTGATTATATTCGTCCTGGCGGTCTTCGTTTTCAAGTTAATGTGAGGGACAGGGGCTTTCCGATCGTTGCCGTGTGTTCTGTAAAGTTAGGAGTGGTATAATCCCCTTTCAATTGGATTTGAAACCCATTAGTGTCAATGTGGCAATCGGACGAGATGAACTGCGGGTAACAATAATTATTCCAACTGTAACATCCTTCACCAAAAGGTTTTTCGGAATATATTAGAAAGATAACCCTATGATATATCATCATCTAACTCTAGTCAAACGACATGCTATTACAAGTGGCGTTTTTCAAGCATCAACAAAAGTGGTTAAATACATTTTACTTTTAGAACCTCACTTCTTAAGATGATTATTAGAGTGTTAAAATTGGTGGTATGACTCAGTTACATTTTAGGAAGGGAGCTAAGAAGGGGTGTGTGGAAGTTTAACCCAGCTCCAAGACTCCGATCTAATAGCCAGTTATTCGAAGTCATGGTAGTGTCCTACATGCCTTCTAAGATTTTAAATATGTTCCCTTCATCCTCCTGCTCAATGACAGTATTATTGCTAACATGGGCAATGTGCGTCTTCACACTTCTTCGAGTCTCGTAAAAGGCTACCGTCATCTTTTAATGTGTGATTTTCATATTTCAATAAAGACATTTTCTATTTGCCTGCCAAAGTGCCTCCTCAAAAATTTGTCAAGGGTGGGAGATTACGTAAAAATTAATAGGCGGGGAGGTTGGAATAAGAATGTCCTAGGTGGAAAATTTTTGAAAAATTAACAGACCAAAATCTGAAGCCTTCAGCGTGAGAGCATCATAAGTCTTGTCTTTGTCACATTCATGCACGTTCCTTCTTCTTCTTTAGATGGTGGCGTAGCCAGTCGCACCTTCTGGTTTCTTTATCAAGCCAACGTACATAGCAGCAGTTATTCCTAGCCTTCTTCATGTAATCCTAGCTGGTGTTTCGAAATTTATTTCGTCTTTTAAATATTTCTCCAACTTTGGAATTTGTTATCCGTGAGGCCGCAAGCTTGTGCTAAATACTGGTTCACTTTATTGCCTTTGACTTTATCTAGAACTACATTACACACATTTAACACAGTTGCAAACGTGGTGGGCAAACGGCGAGTTGGCTTTTTCTTGTCAGGTACGATCAACACATCAAATATAGCACACTGAAATTTGCTTTTCCTTCCTTCCACGAATTATGTGCACTTCGCTTCGCTTGATTGGATCTAGGGATAGCAAACTTGTGTTTTTCAATTTTTCTTTACACAGGAACAATACCATACACTCCCTGTACTCAGGCCTGGTTCATACGTCTTCTTTATTGTATGAAAATATCTAAGGCATTTAGATCGGACATTACGTCCGATGATAAAGCCTGTTCTGGCTCTTATTTTGGGTTTCACATGTCCGTAAATTTATTTTGAGTTTGAGTTTACCCAGAACCTTTCAACGATCTGTCAAAGGCTGCTACATGATTGTTTAATTACGTCTGGGGTTCTGGAACGCACTACTAACTAGACACGGTGAAAGTAATCCGAATCCCTTTTGTTCTTTTTGACGTTGCTGAGGAAGTTCAACATCGTCAGATCTGAAGTGGGATTTGCGGTTACACACAAAAAGTCGTTTCCCTAATCAAAACCCGCTGTTTCGCTGCGGTCAAAAGTGGCAGTGTGACCGCAGCCATTGCTTCTGGGCAGCATGTGGTCCACTGGCCGCAATTGTATGGTTAATAGATAATTATTTACAACCTCCGCTCATTACTTACTTACAACATGAAGTAAAGAATGCCTCTTTTATATAAGGAACATAACCCACTAAGAATTCAATTTCATGATAATAGACATACGTCATTGACCTTATTCATACGCGTTTGGGCGTTAGGGGTTTTTACTGCTTTATTTCCTTGTTAAGTTACCTCTGTTTCGTGTTAAAATCAGAGTTTTCTTTTTCGACAAAAATTGTTATCTAACTTCTTACCTTTCGTGAAGGAAATTTGATATACATTTGTTTGTGTTTACTGTTTTTTTTATTGTGGCAGAAGTTGATAACCTTTGGGCACCGGGGGAGTGGGTGCGATTCGCTGCCGCAGTGGATGCAAGGGGGAGCTTTGCAGTCCTGCGCCTCATGACCGACCTGGCAGCACTCCATGCAGGAGACAGGCTGTCCGTGGTAGAGAATTCTGCAAGGGAATTCGAATAGTTGGAAAAAGCGGGGGATGTCGCCATTGAGAATTAAGCGTGCAATGCGATCGCCTGTAAAGAGGCCCTTACCTCCATCCCTGCGGGCGCGGCGCACACTGATGACCTCTCCATATCCTTCAAGCCAGTGCCAGATGACACCATCGGATGCATATCATTGAGTGGATAAAAACCGAGGGGTGGTGATGGGGGCTTCTTGAATATACGAGAGGCGTTACCATAAAACGCCTATCTAGCTATAGGCCCTAATTAAGCATGTGACTCTCGGTGGAAGTTATAGACGTGCACCCTCTTGTATTTTTCTCTTTGTTTTGACAAGCCGACAGCAAAGAGAATGTAAAACATTGACATTTAGCAACAGTTGCATGAAGACGTGGGCGACCACTTTGCAAAACCTTAATAAAGAAATTAAGCAAATTTGCTAAAACGTACCCTCTTCATTTCTTTATAGAACAGTGCTGCTTTTCGGAGGTTCATTGCAAAACACGGCCAGTGCAGAATTGTATTTAGTGACAATGCAAAGAACTTTCGTGGTGCTAGAATGCAAAGAATGCAAAGAAAGACAATGCAAAGAACTTTCGTGCATCAAACTGCATGACCAAGTAATATGGAGATTCATCCCAGAGAGATTTTGGGAACGACTTATTCGTTGTGTTAAGACATCATTACGCAAAACACTGGGACGACATAGCATATGTATTGACGAATTTCGAACAGTCGTCACAGAAGTCGAATCTGTGGTCAATAGAAGACCCTTAACCTATGTCTCAGATAGCCCAAAATAGAGCAGTTTTTGATAAGTGACTTTATACAGACATCGACGTGAAACAACTGCAAGACAGAATCGAAAGGGATTAGACTTCAATCAGCTTTTAACACCTAACTTTTGATCAGTACATGAGAGCACGTTTAAGGTGAAAATACCCATACTCACCACAAAAGACATGGGATCTTTTGTTTGGTTGTTACTTACAACCATTTTACTATAGTAGTTTTCCTCCTCAAAAAGCCCCCGTCCCCCCCAAAAGTGTCAAACCCAAATTTATGTATATTTAAGACTACGTTTGAGAGTAAGGCTACTGTCTTATTGGTGTGTCTTAGGTCACGGTGCGATGAAAATAGTGTTTAACAAAAGAGAGTAGAACCACAGAATAGGAAATAAGCAGAAGGGCAACTCTTGGCAGAACCTTTGATCTTTTAGAGGTCACCAACAGAGGCATTGACATTAGCTTAACCTCTTTTATGTAAAACGAAAGGGAGGCTAATGACAAGGTGTCAACAAAGATGAACTTGTTCACTGACAGCGGAGGGAATCGAGAGTGCAAATACAGGGTACTACAGATTACAAGGTGTGGATACAGAATCTAGCCAGAATATAATAAAATAATCGCAGTAGACATAATAAGGGTTTGAAAGAGCCAACCAGAATTTGGACTGCCTGAATGAATGGCTTGTGTTTTTAAACCAATCAGCATTCACTAATACTAGAAATCAATTCGAACCTTTTATCTACTAAATTTCTGATAATAAGAGAGGGTTGAGCTTGACAACTACAATCATTCCAATTTTTAAGAGTAACATTTCGTTTCTTCAAGTGATTGTAGGCTCGTAACATGAAACTTTTTCCATCCATTTTTTCCTGCTGTAGGAACGTAGACATGGCTATATCTAGTCTAACGAAGAACTTTGCAGAGGGATCCGAGTATTTCAAAGTAAATTTTCTTGCTTATATCCGGTTCAGAACCTCTGGCAAAGTTTTCAACCTGCGGCGCTTTAACACCAAGTCAAAAACCTTTCTAATGCTAATTCGAGAATTTCTTTACGCGGATGATGCAGACCTTGTTGCCCACATAGAAAGAGATATGAAAATGATCATGGTCATTTTCCCTAGAGCATGTACTAGTTTTGGGCTTACAATCAATCTCAGTAAGACAAAAGTGATGTACACCCCAGCAAGGAGACAAGAGTATGCAGAGCCCAATATCCTTATCTATGGAAAAAGACTTGGAGTTGTTGACAGTTTCGTTTACCTTGGAAGGCATCAAGTTCCGACGTGAGTAAAGTTCATTCTCAGAATCTTTACCAGCTACGTACATTAGCCGTACTGTTCAGAACCACCTTCCTCGGTAAGATTAACAGCATCAAGCTCCGACGCGAGTAAAGTTCATTCTCATAATCTTTACCAGCTACATACATTAGCCGTACTGTTCAGAACCACCTTCCTCGGTAAGATTAACAGCATCAAGTTTCGACACGAGTAAAGTTCATTCTCATAGTCTTTACCAGCTACGTACATTAGCCGTACTATTCAGAACCACCTTCCTCGGTAAGATTAACAGCATCAAGTTCCTACCAAATTCAGCTGACTGTATCAACTCAGGCTTTAGTCTGGCGTGATGGCACCTTTGCAATCTATGTGTACTGTCTTGTGTATCGTGTTATTGTATGTAGGAACATGATGTAATATAATGTGTTGTGACCTTGCTGTTTGGTGTGATTGTATGTAAGAAGCTGTTATGTTACAAATTCAGCTGACTGTATCAACTCAGGTTTTAGTCTGGCTTGATGGCACCTTTGCAATCTATGTGTACTGTCTTGTGTATCATGTTATTGTATGTAGGAACATGTTGTAATACAATGTGTTGTGACCTTGGTGTTTGATGTGATTTTAAAATACAATGTTGAGAAGATGTAAATCAACAATAATAATGAGGGTATTCTAAGATGTTTCATGTTTTAGCCTTGTTTTTCTCTGTTAAAATGCACGAAACAATGAATTCGCGTTGTACAGGTGGATGGGATTTCACGAATATTTGCAAGTCAAACGCTTTTAATGACTTATACGGGCCATACACTTTCCAAGTGTTTTTAAGGAGTTAGCCAGTAAACTGGCAATAACATCCACCTACCAGGATTCATGGTGATAAAAATTCCACAGGACCAAATCAGGTTTATTTCTCTTCCTTCAAAAACAAATCTTGTTTTTCTACTCCCAAGGTTTTAAAGACCCTAATGAAGTCAAGTTTTGAAAAGTTTGATTTGAAAAATTCATTAGCCTCCAATTGTTTAATTTGAGCAGAAAATGAGTGACGTGAGCAAGACTGAATGAGATAAAAACAGTAGATAGGGGTGCTTCACTTTGAGTTTTGTCACACATGGTCTCAGAGATCTGTTAGATTCAATGTTTGTACGTAACTACTTGCTATTCAACATTTGTATTTTAACAACTTGCAAATTACCCATGTGATTCTGATTGACAGCAAGCATCTGCAGTATATTGTCTTTCTTCTTCTTCGCTAGCAACTGATGATAAAAAAATATATATACTAAATAATAAACTATGGTGAATTATGGTCTCAGATACTTAGATCAAAAGTATATATAAAACAGTAAAAAAGACATACCTGATAATTCATTATCTTCTATCTTTAGCCCCTCATAAGGATAACACTAGTGCTATCCAGAAGTATGATTAATAATACAGAAAAAGATATAATGTACTACAGGCAGCAACAATTACATATGGTATTATGGCCATGGCTGATGACCACTGTAAGTAAAGTCATGTTAAGTCAATAATTCATTGTAAGACTTACTCAGCATCATTAAAAACGTCATTGCTCTCGTCATAATGCAGTCGATTACGAAATTAAATAAGACAGGAGACAATAGACATCCCTGTTGGACACCAAAGTCAATTTGGAACATGGAGGAGAGCTCCCCACCGATCTGAATATGAGCTCGTGGGGGTTGGTAGTATGCTTTGATAAACCTAACTATCTTGTCTGGTACTCCATCCTATGTCATGGCCTTCCAGATTCCATCCCTTAGAACAGAATCAAAAGCTGTAATAAAATCTATGAATAGAGACACTGTCGGTTTCTGGTGTTTTACCCTCTGTTCAAGGGCTTGTTTTAAAGCGAATGGTGAATATCTTTTCGTCCGATTTATAGACTTCCGCGACAAAGATATTTGGAATAGAGTAGCCCGCATGTAGTTAAAAACACAAAGGTAGTAAACGCTACTTTAAGAATTTATGTGTGCACGCAGGCCAAAAGTAAAACTGGTATGTGTATAGAATTATAATTTTAAAAACATCAAGTGTTGCACGAAGGTTCTTAACACTGTTACAAATGTATAAAAATACGTAAATCTTAGCAAGCATAACAATCTGAAGAGTTTTAAAAAGCAATCTGACCGTTTATAAATGGTCAAGGGTGGAATCCGACTCCGGCTGGACTCTTTAGGTTTACAATGAAAAGGAACTCATAAGCACTCACTCATCAAAGTTGTAATGCTATATAAGTCTTTCTTTTCGTGACTCTATAGCCCCTTTCTCATTTCTATGAGGGAACTAGTCTGATAGGATTTATTTTTCCACGCTAAGGAGGATGGTCGTAACTCTCCCTGTGCTTAAAATTTACTGATAACAGTCTGTATGCTTTTGATCCTTAAGCGTCACCATCTTCCTCTTCTCCTGATAAAAATGTAATTTTTTCTATCGTTGCCACGGAGCACTTACCCTTTCTCTCTTGCGGGTGTCACCCCAGACGAAAAAAGATGTCCATGTCGTTCATACCATATCTGTTATATTGCCCTAAAGATATATGTCTCCGCTCCTTATGACTTTACCTTTGGTGCGTCATGTTATATATACAGATACACTGACGTGTTGTTTACCTTATAAGCAATCTGCAGGCCTCCATTATCGGCAATGTTTTCAGCAAGTGTTTGTTTACCATCGACCTAGGAAATTTGAAGATGATTGATTATCGTCAGACACAAATATACAATCCAACTAAACATATATCGTTTTGTTAACCATCCTTTAAGTGGTCCTATGACCAGTAGAATGTCTTGAGCTTACAACAATAGAAAACTTGAACCTCGTATTAAATGTAATACCTATTGTTAGTTTTAACAAAACGGTTTTGTAGTTATGCAGGACCTTTAGAATTGTCCGAGCGGATCGAGGACACTTACTACAGTCAAACCTGGTTCTATGGACATTTATAGGGACTTATAAGAAGCAGACATCTCTTTATTTCCTACAGTAGCTTGAGACTTTAGCCAAAAAAATGAAGACACCAATAGTAGCTGGTGAATTATGCAAAAAAAGGCGGACAACCTTTATATTTCCATTAGTAGCTGGTAAATTTTGCAGAGAAAGTGGACATACCAATAGTAGTATATAACAAATGTAGATCCTCCATAGTGCACAAGAGAAAAATATCAGAGCTCTGCTGAAGTAAACTTAATAAGATTTTCTTTAAATTTCTGCTAGTCTATCTTATAAAAGAGTTTACACTGAATACTCTTGATTTTGAATTGCAGATACACCTATAGGTATTAATTTATTTCAAAACAGAATAAAAAACACAACAATACACTGAAGGATACACTCTTTGGTTTCATTATTATAAATATTTTGATGATCGCAACAATTATTGATCTCTTGCGTTATAGTATTTGACAAGATTAGTGTCTTTGCTGCATAAGTTATGGCGGATGTTGATGACCACACGTAAGTAATGGGGTGCCTATGTGGTGACTAGAGACAAAGAGTAGGTTAACATCGGGGATCATGTAGTTCAGTTGTGGAGCACACGCCTCCAATACTTGTGTAAGGGCAGCAGCGGTCTGTTGTGATGGGAGCACCCATTACACAACTCAACTGTATGTATCACTGGATCTTGTATGCGAGTAATATTCTAGACAAGAATAAAAGAAGCATTTCCTTATTAAACATATTATTGGTATTGCAGAACTTGAAAACACAATTAAGCAGGCAACTCATTTTGATCGAAAAGCTTTTCGCTGAAACATGCTGATTTGTTGACATATCATTCCCTTTTAACCTGAACATAAAATTGCTTGCCGTTTATGAGACACTCTGTTTTAGAAGGGTGGAAAACACCTTCAACCGTACCTAGCAGGGAAAGAGGCACACACTTCTTTGTCTTTTAAGTTTATTTTCACCGCATGAGAATAAGGAATACCAAATTTGCCCAGGATGCAAGTGATTTCTAAATCATTACAGTAATCTAAATCTAAGGTGTTTGGTTTGTCCCTATTATATAAATTGAAAGATCATGAAAACTAGATTTGAGACAGCTCCGTTTTCAATCATGAAATAGGTCGTTTCCCTTTCATGAAATGTATAATTACCCTAAGTAATAATCATTAAAATGATGCTTGGTTTCTGCCTTGAGTTACATCTCAAAGAGTATTCACCAGCCGGGAATTGTTTGAAATGGAACAATTGTTTTATAGAGGGTTTGTTGACGTTAAACTGAGTTGTAATGAGGAAGACTGACCAAGCACATTTAGAGAGACAAGAGACCTTGAAATCAGGGGTCAGATACTACCACTAACCTCAGTACTGTCACTTTTGATTCTGATGATATTGGGGTGATACAGAAACTGCTTATTCTGGTGATGAAACAGTTTTTACATTGCAGACCTGTTATGCTTAGCAACTCCTTCTTTGCCAACCAACAGCTCCCTCATGGAAAAAGTAATCTTTAATGGTGTCTTGTATTGTTTTTGCTCTAATACATGGGTTATGACCAGAATTTGGACGAGGAGGATAGATTCACGCGATATACGGCGCCAGGAGCCTTCTACAAAGTTTCCAGATTGATCTTCGTGATCAGTAAGACCTACTGGGAAATAAATACCCCAAGAGCGACTCTTCCGTAAAAAGTTGTGAAGAGAAATGGTTGCTAATACAAGCTGTTCAACTGTTTCTAGCAGCAAAAATTCATGGACATTTTGGAATAAACTATTTAGAAACTCTTAACTCAGGTATGTAAATGAAAGATAAATATATCTTTGGAAAACTTATGGCAATGCTCTGGGCACAAATTGGATTAGAGGAAACTCCAAACTGAAATGGACTTGACCCAATTTTCTTTCCTAGATAACACTAAGTGCAACACCTAGAGGTTAAATGTGTCACTCACAGGAATAAAGCTCACAGAAAACTAGAAAAAACCCCAAAACAAGCAAGCTGTTGAGAGATTTGGGTGTAGTAAATTTCAGACTATTTGAGTTTACACAATATCTCACAGATGGGCTATTGCTAGCAGCTGTGCTGCTAAAGTGACCAGATTGATTGGTATCCATTTGCGATGTAATTCGTACGGGAATGTTTAACGAGTTATTGTTCTCGCACATTTTGGTTTCCAAATTCCTTCATGAAATAAGATTTTCCTGACCTTTCGAGAAATATTGTATGTAGAATTGAATGCCATTAACTGAGAAGAGCTATACTGAATCAATCCTTGTGCTAACGTTGCACGCATTCCCATTCCCAATGCATCGTATAGAAACGTAGCTGCTAAAATCCACGGAAATATGTTTGAACAATAAAAAAGTATTCCATTAAAAATTCAGTTTAGATTTCGAGTATAGACGATCGCTAACTGATCGAGTTTGAGTTATTGATTTCATTGGAGTCAAATATATCGAGTACAGGAAACTGGCCTATTTTCTGAGTACAGTTGTCCAGTAGTTTCATATTCTTGATCACTCGATTATATTTCATGTCTAGAGGGAGCTAATACGTATTACCAAACTTATGCAAATTCTTAACTGCAGCACGTAGGGCGTCTATAGGTTCCATAGAATATTTCAAAATCAAGGCCAATGGTACTTTTGAGTGTTTCATTAAAAGCATGTACGAGAAAGAAACTATTAATTATGCTTCACCGCTATGTGGATTCATTTCAAGTTAGAGAACCTAAAGAGAATAAAAAATATATACAGTAGGTCTGAAGCTACGATCAATACTCTATATATTACAAGCACAAATACTAGTACGAAATATGAATTTATGTTGCATTTTTAACATTGTTACTGGGACGGAGGTGAACATAAGGGGACGTAGCGGTGTCTGCTTGCATCGCAGTCGTAGTCTTTAGCGGCTGAGATGCTTTGTAGCCTTTTTGTTCCGTGGGAAAAACGAAACAAATTAAGTACTTGGTTGCTTTGTGGCTTCTTACTATCATAGGCAAGACATATTCCATCAAGGAGCCCATTTTGCATCGAGAACCAAACTTTTGATTGCATTTCACTCTTAAATTGCGTCAATGACCATCAAGTCGTGCTGAGGGTTTGCAGCTCGTCTTGGGCTATTGTTAAGAAACAATTAACCAATCACAAGGTCCATACAAATAAAGAAATCGCTGTGGGACAATACCTTGAAGTCGTGCGGAATCTCGTCCGCTCGACATCCGGTTTTTGCTTGATTCGATCCGAGCATCTTTCATTATGAGGCATGCTTGCTTCTGATTTCAGCACAGTGTCGTCTTGGAAATGACAACAGATGCAAATGCCGGACCTACTAAAATATAACATCAGTGGTTGTTTTAGTAATATTTTATGGTTTATATATTCTGGCAGGTGTAAGAGCTTTCATCAGACAATAAAATAATTTTTTGACAGAAACTTATGAAGGCGTGATACAAATAAACTCTAAATATAATTTTCTACGTGAGTTTTAAATCTAAATGGAATCAGACAGCCCCTGTTTAGGTTTACAACGACCTTCGTTTATTTTGCAAGACTTCATGTACTCTCATGCATAATCTCGTAAATAATTGATATAAAGTACCTGAAAACTACTTGTAAGGGATTATGCGGCGTACTTGATTACGGTATTACAGGCTGAGGATTTCAGTATTACCACACTATTGTGGCAAGAACCAGATATCAACTTCATTGTTAGTACTTTACTGCGAAAATGACCTACTTAATCATAAAAGTTTGGGTAACCTGTAGTAGCGTTGCAACAGCTTTTTTACACTTGAACGTCACAGGTGTCAACAGTCACACAATAAATGCCTCAGTAAGAATTGTGATCAGAAATTTAGGGGTTACGTAGAACAATTTCTCAAGAATTGTGTCGCAAAATGGGTTTTCCAATTTGTGACTAATATAACACTAGTTGACGTGAATTCATATGCTCATCTTTTCAGTTTCTTGGTCGTGCTGGGCACGACAAGCACGCCTTTTAGCTACGTCACTGCCCCTGTCTCATCGTTGCCAAAGTCATGTTTCAGTCATTGTGTAAGAAAGATCTCGACTGGGATCAACGTTAGCCTGAAGAGCATCAAGCAGAATGGGCTCACTGGTTGTCAAAGTTTTACATGACTGGAGCAGCTTCCTTCTTTCTCAGTGTAAAGACATACAACTTCATGCAATTTCTGATGCAAGCACAAGTGCCTACAGCTGTGCTGTTTATATTCGTCTTGATTTTGGTGACCAAGTACAGACATTTGTCGCGTTTAAACTTAACCCCTCCTCCCCCTGACCCTCCCGAGCCATTGCTGCAGCCAGCTGTTGATATTATGGGCCATTCATAATGTTTAAATAGTGACACGCATTGTGTACATAATTTTCAAATAAAGATGATCAGGTATCAGATTTTAGCTCTTCATATAAAAAGATCAGACAAAATCACTCTAATACGTTCAGCAAAAATGAAGGGTAAATTGTATAACACAGTGGTGAGACCAGCTATGATGTATGGTTTGGAGGCAGTGGCAATGACAAAAAGACTGGAGGCAGAGCTGGAGGTGGCAGAAGTGAAAACTGTCTACGGAAAAGCTCAACGTAATCATTATAAAATGGACTAGAGAGTTTTAACAGTTACGGAGAACGATTGTCCATTCCGTACACCAGGCAAAGCTTCCTTCTTATTGGTTTTAAAATGTATCTAGCCCTGTTTGATATTTCCAATCCGGTTGACTTTTTAATTTCATAGCTCTTGCCTCTACTCAATTAATACTCCTGATTACGTCCTCTTAGTGCATCCTGTACAGGTAAAGCTAAGGACCATAAATGACGTAGATACGAAATTGACAACCCCTACTCTTAACTTGCCAAGTTATGTTTTATCTCTGGTACACTTAGTTATGCTTGACAATGGTTAGGAGAAGAGAAGAGTTGGAGCTAAAGTGTTGTGTGACCTTGACTTCAGAAACGGCACTGCGCTGATATCTAACGAGTTTAATTAATCGAAGCAGCTCCTTCACTAGGTTGAAAGTAAGTGCAATAAGGACGGTTTAAAGCTAAACATGAAAAAGACAAAAGCAATGGTTTTGAATCTACCTTTTTGAACTTCTCGCACTCAGGAAACTTTAAACACGTCGGAAGTTGTTGTGAACAAAAGTGGAATATCCAAACCCGTAAAGCACTTACATGGAAGCTTTGCATAAAATGAGGATATCAGCCCACTGTAATGATGTAATCTTGTACTTAGTCATCAAACATGATATTCCTTGTCAATATGAAATAGATCTAGTTGCATTGTTGCTTACTCGAAATACAGTCGTTCTGTCTTACAGTCGTCTCTATACACAGCATCACATGGTACCATGAGTCATGGAACTCATTTCGTCGTGTTCGTTGTTCGTCTATCGTTGTTAACTGAGTCGAGGTCTAAGATAAAATCAACAAAATGGAGTACCTGAAGCCACCAGAGGAACTTGCTATCGAAAGCCGCCACATTTCAACCATCTGGAAGGAGTGGAAAGACACAGCTTCGATTTGAGTGTGTCACAGATCGGTATGTTTGTTATGTGGTGCTATACAACTAGTGTTTTTTATATCGATGTCTAATAATTACGTTTGACTGAATAGGAAAAGTGATTACGCTAAATATTATCAATCCGGGTTTGATACGTTTTGACAATTTCTCTTTAAACTAGCCATAGCGTGTGCAACTCCATCTAGTAGGTTTCCCCGAGCTTTTGGTCTAACTACAACAGCCTTTCCTTGTAAACCCTTACACGATTTTTTTGGGTAGTATTTGCGGTTTTTATACTTTTCTTTGTAATGGCTTTGTATTTATCACTGCTAATCAGGGGTCTTTGATTGAGAAACTGTTATGACAGTTTGCTGGGTGTAGAGACGTCCTTTAACTAGTGTAATTTAGGGAACAGATTGAAGTAGAGAAAATATCGTAGGTAGAAGCTTTTACCTTGTGCCCTTGTCTGATTTACAGTCATGATTTTTTTAACATCGGTGTGATATGCAACTGCCCAATTTGTGACCGCTTCCCTTAGTCTGTTCATTTCTGTGGATAGTCTTTCTTAGTCTTTGCTCGGTTTGATCCATCAAACCAAATTAACATTATCATCCCACATTAGCGACAAAGACCTTCATAACAGAAATACTCATAGGCAATATGTGAACTGCGTGAGAGCTTACAGGCATGATGCCTCCATTACTCAAATTCTCCCCACGCCCGTAAATATCGGAGCGTAAACGCAATACGCGTCAAAAAATTCTAAATACAGCATCCTATTTTAAATAATGCATTACAACTCTTGTCAATAGTGAAAGACACAAGAGAAAAAGAAAATATGTCACTACAGGGGCTTGAACCCGTGACCCACGCTATTGTGGCGTGTGCTTTACCAACTAATCTAGCTGACCTCTGATGTTAACATACTCTATTTCTCTATTCACCACATTAGGTCCGTAACCTATCAAAGGACAGAACAAAGAAATGACGATTTCTGGTTATTATTGGTAGTTTTTTCGAAAGAAAGGATAGCCTCTATCGTAATAGAGCCCAGAGGTATGCATACCACACTCTCACACACACTTGGTATCATAATATCATTTGCCGAGGGCCTTTCACTTGTTATTTCTAAAATTGCAGGGGTCTATGCGACGGGAAAAGTTGCAGACAATTGTGTAGAAGTTATGG
Organism: Alatinidae sp. Z8VKAUB7J3; assembly: GCA_010016025.2. NCBI lineage: Eukaryota > Metazoa > Cnidaria > Cubozoa > Carybdeida > Alatinidae > Alatinidae sp. Z8VKAUB7J3. The sequence continues at coordinate 60,634,109 of JAAAKM020721499.1, forward strand.
GAACTAACACCATTATTGTCAGAAGTATTGTGTTCATTAGTCATACGCCAACCATTAAGTTTGTCATATAGAGACTCAGATACATTTATACGAATTTAAATGTCACCTATTCGATGCAGGGTATATTGGCTCCACCCGTTGGGAAGTTACATGGGCGATTAGAAGGCCACAAGAGAAAAGGCGTCTTCCATTTTTAAACATTACAAACACAAAAAAATGGCGAGATTCCACAAAATCTAGTGGACGATTTTCACGTGCTCGCTAAACGTGTTAGCAAGTTCGATTGCCTAATCAAAGAAATGCTTCACATTCGCAAGCGCAAGCCGGTCCTCAATGTGCAAACCGATTCAATTTGCGCAAAGGTATTTAGATAATTATTTAGGTTTTCCACTCTTTAAGTCACGCAATGTGTTTACAATTAGCCTTCGGTCCGTCGTAACTAAGAGTCTCCACGGGGGAGAATATAACAGCAGAGTCATCCACAAGCGCGTTTAACAACAAATATTTCTTGTTTAAAATTCTCGCTCAAATTTGGTGTAAGATTTTTATGTCAATCTTTTCAGGAATGTCGAAAATAGATTTTCTCTTAGTTCTCTCCCACGATACCTTTGCGAGCAGAGTAAAAGGATTTGCCACCTCCGCCTACACCTTGCATTGCCTTGCCTGTTACTTCTGTTTATCTCAAGTCATCCCCGAAGGTAACCCAAAACTACTACTACTACTACTACTACTACTGCCATCACCACTACTACTACTACTACTACCATCACTACTACTACTGCTACTACCACCATTACTACTACTGCTACTACTACTACTACTACTACTACTACTACTACCATCACCACTACTACTACTACTACTACTGCTACCATCACTACTACTACTGCTACTACTACTACTACTAGTACTGCCATCACCAATACTACTACTACTACTACCATCACTGCTACTACTGCTACTACTACTACTACTACCACTACTACCATCATTACTACTACTGCTACTACTACTACTACTACTACTTTATTCAAACGTGTGGAAAGCATTCTCATTATGATAATATAGTGGATCCTAGCAGAATATCACTATTGAAATTGCCATATGCGAACATGTAGAACGCATTCTCATTATGTTCATATAGTGGCTCCTAGCGGAATATCACTATTGAAATTCACACATGCCAACATCTAGAACGCATTCTCATTATGTTCATCTAGTAGATCTGAGCAAAATATAACTATTCAAATAGTCTTATTCAAATGTGTGGAAAGCATTCTCATTATGATAATATAGTGGATCCTAGCAGAATATCACTATTGAAATTGCCACATGCCAACACATTTCTTGAATTTGAGTAATACAAAAGTAGGCATTGCTTTCAGTTTACATTGATGGTCAGTCTCTTGATTAATGTATTATTCCACAAGCAACAAACCACATTTTGTTGGCCTTTCTTTAGCATACAAGTGCACAACGCTGTTCACGAGGGAGCTAATCCTTCCTTCCTTTTTATTGACTTCTTTACGTCGTCACACCATGTAGTATGTCAATAATGTTAATAATGTCGATGTCTAAGGTGAGTTGCTACCTGGGCTTCTTTTTACTGTATTTTTGACACTAATGGGTATCCATAATTAAATTTCCAATTTTACTTTTGGTATAGTGTGACTGTTCCACGCAAGTCTTTCCCTTACTTTCTTTTCCAATGCCTCTGTTTCACTCTGAGATTAGGTTAAAAAATTATTTCAGACTGACCTTCTCTTTTCGACCGAGAAAAGCCAAATCGCAGATAGTTAAGCTACACCGTTAGTAAACAATCGAGGTAGGAAAAATTTCTTGGAGATTGACACACATTTGCAAAGGAGAGCAAAAAATGCAATTTGTTGCTGTTGGACTCTTAAAATCGAACCCTTAGAAGAAAAGGGTTGCCGAACACTGGCATACAAGACGCTTTAATGAAAATCCTGCTTTCTCTGTGATACTGGATCATATAAATATATACAATATCAAGTTTTTCTTTTGTGTATTTACAGTGAGCTATACATACCAATAGTTCGTTATGTATTTGTTTCAAATCAAAAAGGAATTCTTCTGTCTCTGTTTGTAAGAATATTTGTAATTTTGTCCTGTGGAAAAAACATGCTAACGAACTGTCAGGGCTGACGGTTGCAAAGCAAGTTGCTTACCTTTGGCTAATTTTAAGGCCGAATCCTTAGCAACTGGGTTGCTTATAAATAAAAATGTGTACCCTTTTCTTCCTCGTAAATACTATGGTGACAACTAGTGATAAAATTCTCAGCTTTCCTTTAATTGGCAATGTAGCAGATTTTGCAGAAAGTTAAGTCACCATCACCCTGTCCTTGTACCTGTTAGGGGCATTGATAGAAGTGGGGGGGGGACTACATTTTATGGGAAGACCTTGGAACAGAACTTAACAGGGACATGGGATTTTCAGAACTTTATGTGATTATTTTTCATGAGGGTATCTTTCTTTCTTTCTTTCTTTCTTTCTTTCTTTCTTTCTTTCTTTCTTTCTTTCTTTCTTGGTGTAATGTCTGTTTTTCATGCTAGCATGGGTTGGAGGGGGTATACAAATGGAAAAATAGTCCTGAATATAAACGACTGGAGGCAACAATAAAAAATGCAGTAGGTGTCGTTACATCTATTATTTAGTAGACTAATTATGAATAGGAGAATCTGCTGTAGCATCTTAGCCAGCAAAAAGAACATTAAAATTTAAGGGGAAGTGATTCTTACACTATCATAAATTTTTAAGTGGCATCATTTTGGCATCTGCTGTAGCATCTTTTTCGATGATTAGTGGCCCCCCCAGAAGGGGCTTTAAGCGTATATTAACCCTATCTTTCATCGGTTTTTCGCTCTTCTCATACATGCCGTGAAATCTAGCATACCGTGAATCGGACATTGCATAATATATGTCTTCTTTAATACCTTCATAAAGCTCTGTTTCAGCATCCCATTTCTCACGTACAGAGCTACCGAGAAGGTAACCTGCCATTATAGTTAATGTACAATGACCACGTCCCTAGGGCGCACTTACTAATAACGTTTGTACATAGACTTGATTCATCAATTTCAGTAGCTATTCTTTCAATCGCTGATACCTGAAATCCATATCTGTTCATGAGGACCATCACAGCCATGAATAAGGAAGAAAGAACAGGAGATATGAGGAGACCTAGTGAAACTAATATCAAATGTAATTAGTGAAATAAATAGCAGTACCACAAACTCGCAACAGAAAACAAACAAAACAACAGAAGAAATATTTGAACATGCAATATGTACTTGAAAACACAATTCAGCAGGCAACTCAGTGTTATTTAAGTGGAATAGTGGCGTTACTGCTCATTACAATTAGTTTCATCAAGATTATCAAGTGCCTCCCACTGGCAGGTTGCTAAGATGTATACATGCACAAGTTGTGCTCGGGTTACAAATGTGTGATAAATTTCTAGTCACAATTGCAAAAATATACCTTATTACGTCATATTAAGCCGCGTATGTAATCAATCCGCATTAAATTTACGTATACCTATCTCTTGCATTAGTTTATAATTTTAATACATTTGTCAAAGACTATATGATACTTCCTAGGTTCATAGCACATACGTAAATCCCTTCACAACACTTAAGTTCAGTGGGTAAATAGATGCTTTGTTATTTATACCTTTATATAATTAAATATATGACATCTGACAAACACCAACCAACATTCAACAACTAAAATGGATTGGTTCTCCTAGTATGGTACGCACCATCTACAAATAGTAGGTAATTTGTTGAGTAATAAAGCAGTGATGCGTAAGACGATAAGTTGATACGCACTTGATAGATGATTTCCTTACATTCATTCTTGTTTTCATTATTGTAGCTAGCAATTCTCATAAAATTATCCTGAATATCTGCTAAGCGGAGAGACACGTTCCTCGATCTGGTTGTATGCAAAAGGAGTTTTGTGTGAAGAAAGTTTAAGAAATACTGATATAAACTAAACAGTAACAACTTTATGATCAAAAGGAAATATCCATCCTCGTATCACTTTAAAAGTGGAAATTTCTATCAAAAAGACTTTATGATATCATAAATAACAAATAATACTATCAAAACATTAAGCAGTTATTTCCAGGGTAGAGACCAGCAGCTGGGAAGAGAAGAGAAGTGTCAACGATCTCAGCTAATCATCTTCAATCAAAATATGCCTATTTTGTCTAAAGAAATAAATTTTATTTAACAGTTACATATGGTTATACCTATTATGAATCCTATTTAGCCCTATTTATATATTTGGGGCAGTTCTGTTTGATTTTTAGCTACAAATTAGCTGAATGTTAGGAATCCAAGTATGGCGACATCCAAAGGAATAATTACGCCTAACTATTGTTAATTACCCTTAATTAGCATTAACGTGTTTCAAATCCATTTAGAATCTAATTTTATATCATTCTACAAAAATTTGTCAAAGCCTAAAATATAAGAATGCTAAAACTACAATAAAAGACTTATAATAACCTTGTTTTGAAAACAAACTCTTTTTGCCTGCATAAAGAGGGATTCCTCAGTTTAATAGCCACTGCCTCAAGAACCCTAAGATGCAACGACGATCTTGCCTTAAATAAAATCTCGACTCAAATAGCTGTATGTCTGCCCCTTAACAGGCAGTTCCAAATTCGTATATCAGTTGCAATTATAAAGGATGGACCTACAGGGAACCTCAAATAAACATTTCTTAACATTAAGGAGAACTGAAAGTTCCCGAAATAACCTGATTTAGTATTCATTCGACAGTACTACTAATAATACCCCACTTGCAATAAAAATTTGTACTTTTAAGACGATTTTTATCTACAAGAGAGAAAGAAATTGAAGAGTTGTAAACAGTCGTGAATTTTTAGGCATCGCATCACTTCTCTTCTAGAATACCTTGCTGCGGTGGCAATCTTTTTACCGGTACAATGCATAACGTCCCCTTGAGAAGCTGAACCCTTCATCCAGGTCTGAAGATACTTGTTTTATGACTTGATAGAACTGGCGTGCACCTTGGAAATGGTGCTATCCTTTTCCACAAAACGTACGTACCTTAAGAGTAGCCACTGACCTCAACCTGTCTTATCACAAATCTGTACAGGTCCTAAATTAGGGCTTTTGTCCCCACATTTCATAACTCTGGAAGCTTGTATTGTCTTGATCTTGAAACCGTCTTCTGTCGGATGGCCTCAACCTGTTTTATCTCAAATCTGTACAGGTCCTAAATTAGGGCTTTTGTCTCCAAATCTCTTAACTCTTGAAGCCTGTATTATGTCTTGATCTTAAAACCGTCTTCTGTCGGATGGCTTCAACCTGTCTTATCCCAAATCTGCACAGGTCCCAAATCAGGGCTTTTGTCCCCTAACTTTTATAACTCTGGAAGCAATTATTGCATTTCCTCCAACAAATAATGCCAAAATGTTGGGCTATTGGAAAACTAAGCACACCTCGTACATCTATATCGAGTGCAACTCTCTCTCATATTTATTCTGAGTGAATACAGTTCACTTACCTTGACTCTACATGGACTCCAAGGTTATATCTAATATTATTATTATCCTCTCTCTGCTGCTACGTTCTTTCTGCCGAAATATTTATGTACGTTTAGTTAAAAAAGATCAAAAGTCCATTGAACAACACTGAACACCGACAGAACTTCCTTTGACATAACGAAGGCGTAAAACTAGGCCCCGGTCTTTGAGTCCACACCCATAATCAAATCATTAAATAAGGCCACTCCCATCATGAGCATGACCAGGAGCCAGAGGCCAGCCTCGCCACTGTAACCCTCCTTTCTCTAGTATCATTGCACTGACTGTAACACACCCTTTTCCATTTCAAACTTTACCTTTCTCGCTTCAGCCTCCTCTGAATTCGGTCTCCTAAGAGAAAGCCTCCTTTTGTCTCAACTTAACCCAAGCCTCAACCTGACGTCTTCTTTTATAAACCTTTCTCTCTTCTAGCACTTCATTTCCCCCTTGCTGCTCCCCTTATCACTTATTTTCTTCCCTTGGGGTCATGAAGTATTGCATGACTACTTTCAATTTGAATAATGACTTAAAGTGTAAGGTTTTCTATTTTCAAATAAGTAACAGTGTTTTATAGCAAAAGGTATAGTTGCCCTGTATTTAAGGATGGGAAATGAGAATAATATTTACAACATCAACAGAAACTAGGTAAAAATCTTTAATAATGTATGAAACATCAAGTCTATTCTCTGTCATTACAGTTAAAATGAGCAGAAAAGGAAATCTCTGACATACAGTGGTTTAGAAGATGTCCAACATAAGTACCACTTCAGGATTTTGTATCAGAGTCTATTGAATGTAGGAAGGGGTTACAATGATGGTAGTTTGAGGCCCCGTTATAGGTCGGCTGAGTCTCCACCCTACGACCTGATTACGGGGAGGAATGGCCCCCACTTCTAAGAAATATATATCTTAAAATTCATCTTCACAGAACGCAATTTTGAGCGCAAAGCTCTAGTCTAGATTAATAGGGAACGAGGAAATGACAGTACTACCGAGCAGGAAAAAAAAACACCTTTCCAAAAAGGGTGTGTTTCATTAACAAACATTTCCCTTGCTCCGAGTATGAAATGGCTGGTCAATTCCCCGTCTATTGAAATATATCTACATGTCCAGTGGAGAGCAGACCGGCAAGGTTAGAGTATTATTTGATTCAGGCAGTCAGAAGTCATTTGTGACTTCAGAAGTAGTAAACCGTTTAGGAATCAAACCAATCAGAACAGAAAGACTTGGAATTAGACCCTTTGGTAGTGTAGTTCAACTAGAAATTGAAGAAAGGGATGCTGTGGAGTTAGAATTAACCTCAACAGGAGGAAACAGTCGCAGTCATATAGAAGCATATGTTGTAGACCATATTTCACAGGTACAGAATGAACATGTTGAACTTGTTAAGCAAGATTATGCTCATTTGCAACACATTTGGTTTTCTGATAGCAGCATGTGTTTCATTCCAGTGACTAGAAAAGGTCTGTTTGGTGGTAGACTTGACAGCTTTGGTGAGTTGAGTTATGAGTTGATACAGTGGTAGAGCAATCTTTGAAAATGAAGGAACGAATCTGTGATAGTATGAGGCGAATCCCAGAAATGAACGCAAGTGTTTCAGGCTTGCTGGTGTAGGCCAATCACGGACAGCTTCAGTCTTGGCTGGATCTGTTGAGATACCTTCAGCTGAGACAACATGGCCAAGGTAATTCACTTGACGTCCAAAGAATTGACATTTCTTGGGCTCCACCTTGAGATTGTACTGTCACAGCTCGCAAGGGTCTATCACATAATCATGAGGGACGATTACGTATTATTCTCTCATGATTATGTAGTTTAGTAGAGATATAAAATATTTAGAAAAATTATTGCAAAACTTCTTGTAATTCGCGTTAATAGTAATTCGAGCTTATGATAGTCGGTAACTGGCTATGCTTTGAAATAGTAACTCTAAACGTAGACTAAATAAGGTATGCATTCTATGATTTTACTATTTGTTCATAAGTTGACCTTTGAATCCAAGCACCCAAAGTTGCATCATGAAAGTAGCTGAGTTATTGAGCAATTTTCCATCTAAGCTTCGTCTCTGCCGATTCTACTACAGTAGTACTGACTTCCGGATTAGCTGAAGTTCTTCAACTGATCCAGGTGGGCTTGAAGAAGGTAGGGCTTTCTCCACCTCATTGGTGGACTCACCCCTGTAAGACTGGTGTCGGAGCCTCCATAGGCGGAGGTTGGGGTGTACTGTTGGCGTTGAGAATTGTATAACTTCGGTGAGGCATCACAGATAAGCAGTCGATGATGCTGTGCCATTCATCCCACGCCTCTGATAACCTTGATGTTCTTAGTCAGCTTCAGGATGTAGTCAATCTGGCTGCTATTGCCATCTGACAACATAGACTAGAGTTTCACATGTGTGTCAAGTATTATTATAAAAAGCGAACCAGGAAGAGATCGGTACCTTTATTCCATCTCTTATAATGTATAACTTGTCATCCCACAAGAGAAAAAGTTATCACTCTGTTCTTTATTAGACAATATTTTGTCGCCCATTCACTAACTACATCTATTTTATGATAAATTATTTTGCACGCTGTCAAATTTATGTAACCATGTTAATCACGAACGCATTCTTAAGTCAGATGATTTACATGGTTACGAGTTTCAACCTTGAGAAAAATGCAAGTGATATGCAGATGGATCATTCTGTTGGACTTTGGTTTGCCAATAAACGCTGTGTTAATTTTAAGACGAAGCAAACTTGTCCATAGATCATTTCTTGGGCACAGGTGTCTTAACATTGTATCGGGTATTGACTGGATTTCCACGAAGGGTAAATCACTCTTAAAAAAGCTATACAATTTTATAGGTATACTGTTATAGGTATAGTAGTTTGTTGACAGAAATCCTTAAGATATTCTATTGTCTGCCAAAAATATCTCATGTTGCTATGGTGAATAGCTTTGCAAAAATTGATAAAGAACTCTACCGGCTTGCCACCCCACTCCTCTTATTGAAAATGAGCCGTTAGTAGTTAGCCTGTGCTTTAAAATGAAATGGAGCCATGGAGAAAATCAACCTTCAAAGGAGAAATTGAAAAAAGTTTTGTTATCTGGATACTAGAATACAGCCGAATTAATATACAATTGACAAAGTTGAATGGCTAAAACGTTTTCAGTGACCAATGCCTACAACAGCTTAACTGATGACGAGTGGGTTAATCGTGAAACTTGGAAGAGATAACCAAAAAATGGCATTTTTCTAAAAATGGTATCTATCCTCACCATCATATGTCGGTAACATTGGTAATTGAACAGGGCCAAATAATAAGAACAACTAACAACAATTCAAGCACACTTTTGTGACTGATTGCGTCACTGGGGAACATGATTCCCTTTTCACTGCATGGAATATCACGGTCAAATAAAGTCCAAAGTTAGCATGCACTGAAGAGGAATTCATCCCTGAATTTGACAGGATGTGGCCAGTCTTCAATCGAAGTTGGGGACAATTCAAATGCCAGCCTGGTGCGATGCATAACATTCTGCAGCACAAAATCAGTAATTACATGATAAACGTTCCAAACATATGTGAAATGTTGCTCATTCTAATGTCAACCTCACCAAACACGAGTCCATTGGAGAGATCTTACAGCGACGCTCGCTCATTTATTCGAAACTTAAAGATTAAAACTTGGGAACTATTTCATTTACGTTTACCGTGAAGAAAACTATAAAAAGTTTGAAAAAATAGAGAAGACATAAAATACATTTTCACTTTTGCAAACAGAACTTGCGCTCTTAGTTTCTTGTGTGTTGCTATTATTGCCGACCACGAACGTCGACTTTTCGGAAAATTTCAATGTAATCACAATATCTAAAGTAGAAGACTTGTTGGAATATATGGGAGGTAGATACGGGATACCTTAATAGTTTTGTAAGTATATGATTTTGTCAATCTTGCAAATCAAAGAAGTCAGGAGTCAATTTAGCGGTTATTCAGGAGTAGTTCTGGGTGCAGGAGCAAAAGTCACAGCTTCGGAATTTTCAATATCTGCAATATTCTTAATGTTCATAGGCTGACACTCGTACTTCATTACTCAAGCTATAGTGACATTTATTTCTGGTATACCTTGTCAGTTTGCGAACATAATCATGGTAAAGGCCTTACAAAAGGGTGATAAAATGTTTAAGATTTTATACCTCCTTATCACTTCATTACCAATAAGCTGAGGCTTGATTGGCAAGGAGATCGGTTATCAAAATTATTAAGGTTTTTCAAATTGATGTCTAACAGGCCACGGCATTTTCGTAAGCTCTTAATAACTACAACATGACTTTGTAAAGTATTAAGCAAGGGATTATCTGGCATGCCTTGACTGTTTTTTTTGTTTGTTTTAACTTACTTTCCTCGGGTTTCATGAGATTTTTTTCTTTAATAAGATCGGCGTAGGGAGATCTTTTTTGACCAAGGGAAATTGATATTCTTATATCTTTTGAACTATTTTAGGGAGAAGCCTGAAGTCTTTTGATTTTTATCCAAATTATTATCAGCTTTATTATTCCAAATAAAGCTTTAAAATTTAGTGGGCATGGCTAGGTATTATCGTTTTATCGATATTTAGCAGTTGCATAATTCTCTCATTTCTGTATCGATCTCGAAGGGAGATACCTAGAAGGCGAGTAACCTGCGCTCATCATCTGCGCGAAGAGTCCATGTCTCACTGGCGCATATTGCAATAGACACAATCAAGGAACGATACGTGCGGGCTTTCAATTGAAGTGATATCCCTTTATTGCTCCAGAACTTTGTCCTGAGACGACCAAAAGCAGACAGTCCAAGTCCAATCCTTCTTTTAACATCACTTGAGGTTCCTGGAACAACGGAGCCAAGGAAGATGAATTCATCTACTTTTAGTATGGTACATTCCAACGAGAAAATTCTTTTGTCGTACAATGTAAGTTGTCTACGATGCTAAAGAAAATGCAAGAACACAGGGAGCTGAGGTACACAGGAAAAAAGAAGCAAGTAATATGCATGGGGGGGTGGATAATAAAATGGAGTGAAGTGGTTACGAGAGAAGTGGAGGCCAACCCAAGGGGTGGGAGTAGGAAAAAGGCTAATGACAAAGGTATATAATGGTTATATAAATTAAATAAGTAAAGAACTAAACAAACTGTTGGACAAGAAATCTAAAATAATAGTCAGAAGGTGAAAGGGGAAGTTTATAAGTGAAGGGCAAAACGAGTCCCATCTAATATATAAACCACTGAAGGTGGGTTTACGATAAACTGAAGTGAAAAGTTTTAAGTCACCTTTCCTGATCAGGACATCGAGGAAAGAAAGTGTACCTTCCTTTTCAAACTCGATTGTAAAATTAAGAGATGAATGTAGGCTATCTAAAATATCTAAAAACTCTAAAACCTGCCCAGTACTATTAAAAACTGCGAAAGTGCCGTCCACGTAATGGGTGTAAAATAGTGGGCTGCTATCCGGGTTGTCAAATAAAAATCTTTCGTGATATCCTAAAAATATGTTGGCTAAATGCTGGACAATATCAGCCGATATGGAAAAGAAGCTGGAAGCTGTAGAGATGTGGTTCTTAAGGAGGATGCAGAGAATCTCTTGGACGGGTCGGGTAACAAACGAGGAAGTACTAAGACAAGCTAGGACGAAGCGAAGCCTGTTGAGGACGATAAGGAAGCGGCAGCTAGAATTTTTAGGGCATGCCCTGAGGAAGGAATGTCTAGAGAATCTGATCCTGACTGGACGAATAGAGGGGGCGAGAGACAAAGGCCGACAGAGGACGACTTTCTTGGGAAGTCTGAGGGAGCTGGTGAGGAAGAGCTGGAGAAGAGACGAAGTTCTATCTAACAACAGTTATAAAGAATTTACAGGTTCTAAAAAGCAAGGGGATATTTGGATGACATTGGCTGGTAGTTTGGTCTTAATTAGTGGTAAGTAGTTAATATTTTCTGTACTTGCAAGTTTTGGCAGTGGTAGTGTTTTGATACATCGTAAAGGAGCTATGTTTAAACAACTTTGTGAAAAACATCTTAAGTCGGTTAATACAAAGGCACTGGATCTTTTCTATGTGTTGAAGTTAGCTTTTACTCTTACATAAGATCGTGATTAGAGCGATTCTTTGTTAGTCTGTTCAAAATCACGAGCAGCAATTTTGATCATGAATACAATCCGATGGAGTAAGTGTAGCTTTCCCTGAAAAATTAAGATAGAAAAAAAAATCGGGCAAAAATAGAAGAGTACAATAAAGGGTATTTTGAAGGTTAGCAGATTCTTACAATGAGTGATTTTACAATAATAAAACATCATCAAGAAAAGAGGATTTGAAATGTTAGTTTGAATAGAACTCTAGAGAATTAGAAAAGTATGTCACCACCAGGGATCGAATTCGTGACCCATGCTTTCGCGGCGTGCGCTCTACCAACTGAGCTAGGTGACCTCCGATGTTAACACACTTTTATTTCTCCGCAGTTAGCTGATAAGCAACTGGTCAAAAAGCTCCTAAACTGAAAGTGGGCAAAAATTTAAGCACCTCGAGGACTGTAGCTTTGGAGAAATGTTAACGGCATATAGTACTTTAAAAAAAACAAAAGAATTTGCAGGTGACAAGAGATAGGTAAAGTATAAACGTTTGCCATGAATAAGTTTTTTTGGTTAAAATTGCTTGGTTTTCCTTCTCTATAGAATGAAACCGAAAATATCCACAAGCAGTTGGGTAAGTTGATTACCGATTTTGACTTAAAAAGTTGCCTTGAATGAAAAATGCCAATTTTCCTGCTGATTATTTGAAAGGGAATAGATCTTTATTATGTGTAGTACTATCAAATAAGGCCAGCAATCAAGTACATAGCAAAAGAGTCGACAAAAATATATATACAAAAAAGCGTTAAGAGCATCTAGTCTTAACAGTTTAATTTCTTCAAAGCAAATTTCACCATCGCTGTCTGACATACAATTGATATTCAAGTTGACAAAAGACATTGTAAAAATAATTAAAGGTCACACAAGACCATAAGCAGAATCCAATTCATCACGTATACAATAATAGAATCAGACAAAATATTCAGCCAATTCTGATCAAAACTCGATATTCAGTAAATAATCAGTCAGTTGCTATACATTTAAAGGTTTCTTAAGAAATCAAATCAATTTAGAGATAAATGTAAAATAACTTCCTATGCAAAAAGGAAAGTCTTGAAGATGTCCCTAGCACAATTCTGTTTCACTAGTTGAAACACTCAATTTTTAGACTATGCAATTTAATTTCAGCGATGGAGGATCAAAAGCCCAATGCTAATCCTTCTTCAAATTTAAACAATGTGTTTTGATATCATTGGAACTTCATTTTCCTATGCAAGACATTACATTGTTTCAAAGCTATACACTTGAGAAAATTTAGAAACCTGTATCATGAGAACACGCAGACAACAGGATTGGCATGCGTATGTTCAAGCAAGATGTAACCAACGTAGGACATAAAACCTGCAAGACAAGGAAAAATTTAGAAAGTCTGATGGTCTGGCCAATGATGCAATATTTTGAGAAATAAATAACCAATACGTGCCACATGAACGTTTTCATAATCTTGATATCATTACACTGAATTAAACAAAAGGTTACAGCATTCTATAAAAGTGTCATCGAGTATCAAAAGTGTGTTAACATCGGAGGTCACCTAGCTCAGTTGGTAGAGTGCACGCCGCGAAAGCGTGGGTCACGGGTTCGAACTTCGCCCTTACACCTCTGATACACCGTAACTGTAAATACACTTGGAAATATTCGTTTCGAATAGTACAAGAACCTGAATTCGTTGCTTAGGTCATTGGATCAGATTTCAGACTTTCATGGGCTTACAGAGAAACTTGCTCCACTACGCCAACAGAATCTGTAAACCCGGCCCTCCATTGGCAGTGAAGCAAGGCTTATTTTCATAGGGATATTGTTTATTGGACATTATTTTTAAAAAATGAACTGTATTAATTTCCGCTCTTTTATGGATCCCTATAGTTTTTTTTCATAAATTGACATGAAGTATGGGCCATTCCTCGCGCCTAACCCCAAATAACTAACTTCTCTCCCAACGCTGCGTTCGCCAAGTACAGAGATTCCAGTCACCGATTGTGACAGAAAAACCTTTATTGCCCTCACCACTCATTAATTCTTCAACCTGGTCACAAATCATATCAATGTCTTTCTCCGAGGCATCTGATGTGGGCATACATACAACGATGAGGATAAGATCTATTGATTCTGCAATCAAGCTGACTTTTTAAAAGGTTTATCGCTACTGAGGTTGATCTTCATTACGCCGCTTGCAGTAGATTCATGTTATAGAACAAAGACCCCTCTTTGATTTCTAGGCTGACGGAAACTGTGGCAATTCAACACATTTTTCATTGTTGCTGTGTTATCAACAAAGGAGAAAAACTCTGGTTCAGATTCTTATAAGTCTAAAAAGAGTTCAATAGTCTACTCTTAGGAAAGGTACAACAAATTAGTAGGGCATATTATATTATTAACTTTGGAAAAATGCTGGAACATTAAAAAATTAAAGTTCCTTGACTCGAACCTAGAAGCCTTACTTTAACTCTTCAATAATTTGTAAACGTGCTTACCTTAGCAAGTACAATAGAAATGAAATGTGAGATAAGAAGATATTGAAGTGGCGATTTTTGAGCGAAGAAACTTGCGCAGTAGACAGGCGGCAGAGAATATGCTTGAAATCGTACGGGTGTGTACATGGCCGGACGGAGTTCAAAAATAAGCATTTTAGTGGTTACTGCGAGGTAAGCATCCTACAGTGCATCTTTAGAAACGTTGGTGCCAGGAGACAATTTCCCGAAAACTAGGTGTACATACCCTTGCGATGATTTGTTGTGCTGCGTTCCCACTCCATCTCTGATAGGAAGTGTTCGCTAGAGACATGTGAGAGACAGTAATTAGAGAGATGACTTATCTTCACAAATTGTTTATGTGTCTCTGGCAAAGATTAAACGAAAACCCAAAACAAAACAAAAATGTACCCAAGACACTGCAGAGAAGTATACCTCAAGAAAGAAACACATTAACAAGAAATTATATTCAGAATACTTGAATCTATTTCCTTGTCTGGAGCATAAAAGGCATGCATTGTAAATATTGAACAGGCAATTGATATTATACAAGAGTAATGAAAGACGGTCTAACAGTATTCAATTCGATTACTCAAAGTCGTTTATGCAAATAAACAACCCCAGGTACAAAGCCAATCGAACCAGACAACGAATTCAATCAAAGTCTAATGAATATGTACAATCCAAGGCTTTTTGACAAGATTGCATAAAAATTTTAAACCACTACGAGGCCTTGTGTAAAACAACTGAAAAGGTTGATTTGGCAGTGAATCAGAACAAAATACAAAAAATATACTTTCAGCAGAACATATGAAGTTACAATCACGAGGAAAATGATAAGAGAGGTCGAATTTCTTGTTAGCTTTGAGACATCAGACATTGATATCATACTGTAGCTGACGATAGACGATGATCAAGCCGAGAGTGCTCCGTTATCCAACAAACGCCAAGAAATGTGGACAACACAAACAGCCAAATTATCTTACATTGTCTTTTTATATTATTACAAGCAAAAGTGGCAACAGTTTTCAAGCATCGTGCAGGCAATTACAAATGATATTGACGCACGGTTGTAAACATCGATTTAGTATCACGAGTTTCTGTTACTATTTGTGAGGAGTTGATTATGGCTCCCGCTATGCAACGTGTTCCAGACAGACAAGAGTTTGATAGTATAACTTCGCTGAGAATCGGTTCACGATTTCAAAAGGACAGACCCGGTCTTATCAGATGGTGCCGCCGTTACGGATTGCTTGCGTCCGAAATGGTTTGTCCAAACGCTGCGTGTATGGGGGCACACTGCCGCCTGCAAAATTATGATATATAAAAAGTCTGGAAGGATAACTCTATTGTTCTGCATGCGTAACCAAAAATGGCCGTCACTTTGCACGTATAATGCGAAATGGCGGGAAATGTAAATAGCAAGCCTACGTCGATTTTCGTTGTTGAATAAAGCAAATAAGAAGATGCGATGTATGAACGGTGAAACTGTCTATTCAGCTAATCGAGGAAATGAAATGAAGAGCCGATAAGCCAATAAAGATATATTCCTGCACGTACATACCTGCAATGGCGGCCTCCATAGTGCGCCATATTTGGTTACGCATTCAATACCGGGAGAACAATAGAATTATCTTTCTCCTACTAAATTACTATAGGTATTATAAGTATAAATTTTACCCACTGATTTTCCCCCCCACTATTGGGGGGATTTTATAGATGGGAAAGAAAACAAATCCCATTTGCAACTGGCTCAAATCCCATTTACAGGTGGGGGTTGGCCTCTAAGATGGGATTGATATTTGCCGGTGAGGGTTGTCAAATAGTCTAAATTAAATTTTGTACACGGTGGTATCCACTTCAAACTAAAAGTTGTATTAGCGATTCTGTTTCACCTAACTTAAGAAAAGTTTTTCTCTCAAGAAGGTGGGCGTTTGGGTGTTTTTCTTATACACACTGCATGTGAACTTGGTCAAACAACGTCCTATAGCCTGGCTCGTTACTTTCGATGTTTATGTTACTAGTTTGTCCATTCCTACAAGCACAAAGCTTTCTTTCTTGATAGACCCAGCCAAAAATTGTTAAACTTCTATGTTGTAAATGTCAAGAATATCTCGATCTGGTCAAACAAGTTCCCGTGTCCTGGTAGGCTGCCTTCGCGACTAACTTTCAGTTTCATGGATTTCTTACGGTTTCCCGGCGTAGATCCAGCTTTGTTCCTACAAGCCACAGGTCAAATGATCTCTATTTTACTTTTATCGGAGCCATGAATTTGTTTCCATATGATGAGGTTGCTGGTCAACTCATTTTGCTTCTATAGCAGTGCCCGGAATACCCAATGCGCCTTTCTCTGACCACACTTGAAACGGATGGGATGTGTCTATATAGGTCTTTTATGGTTGGATGTTTATGCCAATGCCTATTTAGTACAACTCTGAGCATTCTGGTATAAGTAACGGCAAGCTCCGTGTCTAGTTTCTTTGTCAGTATGTTTCAGAGCCGAACAGTAGGATTGACTCAACTACAACTATGAAGAATTGGCACTTTAATGTGTCTGGGAGGGTTGATTTCCAGACGATCCACATCCATTGCATGCCGGTTGGTGAATACCGACTGGGTTTGGCTTAGATCCATCAAAGTTGATGTATCTTAGAATGAAACGGGAAAATAGCATATTTCTATAGACAGAGGTGCTAATGGCGTATGACATATGTCAACAACTCAGAATTTATGTTCTACGTTTAAAGCAACTTATTAAGCAAAGCAGTGTAGGAAATAATTCTACAGATAGATACGTAAAACTTCCTTACACGGGGTAGGGAATGATGAATATAATAAGGCCGTGCCTCGATATTTTCACAAATATTTCATCAACGACCTTTGTAAATTGTGTACGCAGACATTGTATATCGGAATGGCAAATGTTTATCATTTCATTAAGATGTAAAATGATCATTATTAAAACTGATACGCATACAGTCACAGAGTTTCTGTCACACACGATGTCATTTTATTTCTGTCATGAAATTATAAACCACACCACATGAACGACCGCTGGTCGCCAATAAAATTGATTCTGCGCATGCTTCGCCTCGTTTTAAACCGAAATACATTAACTGTAATTTATGCATGAGGTTCGGCGCATGAGAAGAGCGACGTTTGATTTGGGGTCGCTCCACTGCCGCATAATTCGACTGGAGTAGTCGCTCTTGAGATCGCCATTGTAGCTTTGAATATACAAAATCTTACTTTAAGGAGAAAAAAGCTCGTTTCTCATGCAAAATTCAAATACTACGTTCATTGTATATTCAGACACATTTCAAGATAATAATACTTTCTTTCATAGTAATCAATGGGACATCTTGAAATAGAACCTACAGGTGTTTACTTCCCAAATGCTCAAAGAGGTATAGCCTAATGTATAAACTGGTAATTGTTCATGTTGGGCGAAATTTGTTAGTTTTGTTGTCTAATGTCCTCAAACCGCCAGTTGTATCAAAATGTATGTTGCACTTGACCAATTAATTATTGATACGTACATAAAGTTCAAAGCCAATTATCATTTTGCTTTTTTCGTGTGAATCCATTGAAGGTGAGTGCTGAAGGAAGCGATGAGACGGAGCATGTTACTGATGACGAAAAAGAAGATGTAATGTAGCCTTCAACGAAAGACGTTTCTGAAAGGGAGTCAGTCGCAACAGAAGCCAAGGAACGACATGATGATGGAGAAACACCAGTGACAGCAAACGTGGAGGAACTTATATTGGAGAACCAAAGAACTACACATACCAGACTTAGGAGATTAGCTGCTATCAAGGGAGAACTAAAAAGAAGATTACGGCGTATCTATTTCTTTTGTCGTTTTATGTACAGTGAAAGTTAACGATCGTTCTTCTGAATCTCTGTTTAGAAAATTTGAAACTTGCTCTGCCCATGAAATCCTCTTCATACTTCTCTAAAACCCCATCTAAAACCCCATCTAAAACCACAGACACTTTACATTTGTCACTTACAAGATCCATATCTCTGCCCCGTAGAGTAATACACAGCATATTAATGTTTTCGCAATATTTTTCCTTATTTCTCTACTAATATTTTTTATGACCAGCAGTGTATTTCTGTTAAAAGCTTCCTTTGCCATGGTCACTCTTAATAGAAATGATATCATCAGCTGAGTTCCAGATTAAACCCAAGGCTTTGCAGACTACAGATGACTTGACATGTACACCAGACTCTTTCAGCATGTTAACAACTTCTTCAGAATTACTAAGCCACTCACAGAGATTCTTACCTGCCTTCTTCAGAATATTAATAGCTTCATGGGCTTTAGAGATTGCTAAAGAAGGAGTGGAGGCACTGTAGTGTTGATTTATTCGTATTGTTATGTTAAGGAGGTGTGGTTATGTTATTGTTCTCAGTTGAGACCAGAATAGATTACGTTACAGATACGAGTGGACGTTGTTCTTCATATAGTTTGCAGTATGCTAGTCCGCTACGTTGACTCTGACTCTGAAAAGTCAGAATGTGCTGTGCTTAAAAACAATATCCTTACAAAATGGTTTCGAGTTGAAATGGGGGTTTGTCAAGGATGCATACTATCACTGACACTATTTAACATCTTTTTTGGAATTTGTAATGGATGAGTTATCAATCCTTAAGTCAAATCTAATAACAAGAGTTTATCGTCAGACATAAGATACGCAGACAACACAACACTGATGTCACAAGTTTTTGGGAGCTTGAAACTCTCAACAAAGGATCTTGAAGCAGCCTGTAAAAAGTGGTCAATAGTGCCATTGAGCGTAGTTACACTATTTGAACATATTGTGAATGCGTTCTGCACGCTGGAATGTGAGCATTTGAATAGTGCCATTGAGCGTAGTTACACTATTTGATCATATTTTCAATGCGTTCTGCACACTGGAATCTGAGCATTTTAATAGTGCCATTGAGCGTAGTTACACTACTTGAACATATTGGGAATGCGTTCTGCACGCTGGAATGTAAGCATTTGAATAGTGCCATTGAGGGTAGTTACACTATTTGAACATATTGTGAATGCGTTCTGCACGCTGGAATGTGAGCATTTCAATAGTGCCTCCAAACAAGATTGATGTATCATTTCAACTCTATATTCATACCTAAGATTGAGTAAGAAATATCGATGGTTAGTATAAGTAGTAAATAGGTCACAATCATGTATATTTTGACCGGGTAAGCAATCGCGCTTATAAATTATGATGGGCCAAGTCCATAGCATTAAGATTGTTTTCCATTTGGGATCGTGTTACTTCAGAACGCACATAACGTTAAGGAAAGAACGACTGCATTACAAATACCCGTCTTTTGTTTATGTTTTATTCCGCAATTTTGGAAGTATACGCCATTTGCACCTGAGCTGATATATAAAACTGTTTTTGTTTCAAATCAAAAAATAATTCTTCTGTCTTTATTTTAAAGAAAATTTGTAATTTTGCTCTGTGAAAAAAAGGCTAACTGTCAGGGCTGAGGGTTGCTAAGCAAGTTGCTTAATTTTTTGGCCGCTTTGAGGGTTGAAGCCTTAGCAACTGGGTTGCTTATATAAAAAGATGTGTATCTGAATACATTACAAAGACAGGATAGGGATATAGATCATATCAGATCTATAATTAATTTTTGTTTGTAAATGCAAATAGACAACAGCTTATATATCTTGTTTAAGGTGTGTTTTGTCATTTATATGTATTTAGATAGTTTAGAAGATATAGTAAGAAATGTAAGTTGATAGTGAGAGGCTGATTTCTTGCACTTTATAGGGCATCAAGGCCAATAATGAAAAAATTTGGTCAACAGAAAAGGTCCTTCGATTATGATCTATATGTGTTTATTATGTTACTTGACGGCCTAAATAATGATTCCGCGTGAAATCAGTGCCTGATTGCGTATAGTTTAGAAAATATAGTAAGAAATGTAAGTTGATATTGAGAGGTTGATTTCTGGCACTTTATAGGTCATCAAGGCTTCCAATAATGGAAAAAATTGGACAACAAAAAAGGTCCTTCAATCATCTAAGAGCAGGGTAGAGTGGAGGACCATGACAGCCAACGCTTTGAAGGAGCAAGGCACTTAGAGAGAGAGATCTTTGTTTTATACTTACAATATCTCTTTGTCAGCACAAACGTTTATCTTCATTCCATCTACTGTATCTTTATATGTTGAATGTTTATTTGTTCAGCTTTATGATTACGATCTAGCCTGTATAACATATTTTAACAGTTTCGCATGTGCACAAATCGTACCAACTACATAAAAATGCAAAAGAAGCCATCTGTCAGTAATATATACATATATATCAGTTCTCATATACGTGACAGGCACATATACCATAGTTCACAATGCTTTTGTAAAGCAACTCAGATTGAGACTTAGTTAAAAACTTCATTTACTACGTGTTTTTAAAATCTTCGTGAGATCGAGGCTACGTTTCATAAACAGAATACCAGCATAAAAAGTATCCAAACGTTTTATACCACCTCGATGACTTATCATCCAACCGCTTTTCAAATATCACGTTGATAACTCATGCGCCCTTATACACGAAGGATCTAAAACTTTTCGTAATTTTTTCTGTAGTTTCCTTAAATAGTTTTGTTTTATGATTTTGCTGTTTTGTTACTTGAAATTTCCTTATTATGAATGGTTAAGGTGTTGGTTTTCAAACCAATGGGTTGTGGGTTCGAATCCCCTCAGCTCCATTAGTGAAAAAAGAAAGAAAGCTATTGTGGTAATGCTCCACTCTGTGATAAATTTATTATAAATGCTATGTGTCTGCTGAGTACTTATATATAGATATACAACTAAAAACAGATCCCTAAGCCATAAAAGTTAAAAATATATATACAATAAAACACTAAACTCTGGCTCTTGCGAGCATTCGGAAACTAGTTTCCTTCATCAGGCACTGAACAGTTGAAAACCTAGTCCTTAAATAAAAAATCTATGAACAATAATAAAGGGAGGGGAAAGCGAGGTAAGGTTAGTCGACGCACTCCATAAAACCCAAAGCCAGTGAGCAGACTAAAGTATACTATCATCAACACAATTCAGACAATGCAGCCAGCATGAACCAAAATATCAGACAAGAATATGCTGAAATAGGTAAGTAGATAGGTAGGTAGGTGGATTGATAGGTAGGTGAGTGATGAAGTAGGTGGCTGTGTATGTAGGTGGCTGGGTAGGTAGAGGGGCGGGTTGGCAGGCAGGCAGGAAGTAATGAGTCCGCCATTCTTGAATTAAGCCAAATATTCTATATAAGACCAATTATAGATTGAATTTGCCTTTTGAATCGTGGAATCAAATACTGCTGGTTTGTTTTAGCTTTTATGAGACTGGTAGAAACTTACCTTGAGTTCCCCAAATGTTCAAAAAAATAAAGGCTTTTAAAGACTTCCGTACTTTCTCCAGGGGATATTTTTTTGTTTGCACTCTTATCTTGCAGCAGCAGTTGTACAAAAGTTATTTCTTGTCTTTGAGTATATTCTCATCTATTGACCCCATGTAAGCAACTTTTTAACTGAATAGGTAGTGATACTAGAAAATAGGTATGATCCCCAATGATTAACGAATATACGTTTAACATTCGACAGTACTACTAATAATACCCCACTTGCAATAAAAATTTGTACTTTTAAGACGATTTTTATCTACAAGAGAGAAAAAAATTGAAGAGTTGTATACATTCGTGAATTTTTAGGCATCGCATCACTTCTCTTCTAGAATACCTTGCTACGGTGGCAATCTTTTTACCGGTACAATGCATAACGTCGCCTTGAGAAGCTGAACCCTTCATCCAGGTCTGAAGATACTTGTTTTATGACCTGATAGAACTGGCGTGCACCTTGGAAATGGTGCTATCCTTTTCCACAAAACGTACGTACCTTAAGAGTAGCCACTGACCTTGTACGTACTGCTCGTTACTTGCCACTCCTCTATTATCATACCCTTCCTTGCCTATGCTCATTTTGTACTTCTCCTCCCATACCCTTTCTCGCACTCATTACTACTTGCTACTCCTTTATTTTTATGCCCTTCCTTTCATATGGTCATGTGCTACGTCTCTTCCCATACCATTCTATGCACTTGCTACTTGGTACTCCGATTCTTATAGAATTTCTTTAAGATGCTCGTTTTGAAATGCTTTTTCTCTTCTTATACCTTTACTTGTGTTTGTAACTTGCTGCTCCTCTTCCCATAACCTTCCTCAAACTTACAGAATTTGATTTTTGTTTTGCAGATCTGTGACAGATCAGTAACACTAACACATAACACACATTCAATTCTGATTTCACTTATTGTTGCTAAGCTACAACAATGCCTCCTTTTTGTTGCTCTATGTATAGTTCACTGATTGTTTTCTGTTTGATATCCTTTCTTACCTTTAGCATTCATAATGACACAAAACCTTTCTATTTCCCTTAACCTACTGCCTCCTCACTTGAAGGTGCCCTGTAAAACTGCAGACACCCATATTATATTGCATTGTCTCATCTCTCTAATGTCATTCCAATTTAGCTGTGTAAACAATATTGCCAAGTTTTCCATTACCCAATTCCTCCTAAAAGCGTATCATAACTTTTTAGTGGTTTTCAAAACGTGTGACCAAGAATTTCAAACAAGTATAATAGCAATGCCATGTCATCAACTCAATTTGCAAGATCTGTTGCTTTCGGTCAGCTTCGAAGAGATGGAAATAATTGATTACGAGAACTGTTTCCATAATAGAAAAATGTGTTGCAAATCTAGGAAAAAGAGTAAGAGTTCCTATTTCCTTTAATTTGGTTAAAGTTCTTACCTGATCGGTTGAAGGTTTTTGGGCAAAGGTCGCAAGCAAATGGCCTCTGCCTGACCTTTAATGAAGGACCGGAACACTTTTCGTGATTTATGAGGATTTTTAAAACCATTGTCATTTCCCACAGCATGAAATAACTTTGTGTGCGTGCAACTTCATAATTTATAATATTTACTTTCTTCTAACGACCGAGAAATATTGGGATTGATTAAGTGGTAAATAGGAAATTATATTTGCTGGTAATCTCTGTGAATACTGGCTATCATATAAAATGAAATTAAAAACAACAGAAGACTGTCCCTCTTGGTAACAACATCGTCCATTTATTATATAATGGAGCGAGAGATCAAGTTTTCCAGCTGCCAAAGCTCACATTCCAGCGTGCAGAACGCATTCCCATTATGTTCAAATAGTGTAACTACGCTCAATGGCACTATTGAAATGGTCACATTCAAGCGTGCAGAACGAATTCCAAATATGTTCAAATAGTGTAATAACGCTCAATGGCACTATTCAAATGCTCGCATTCCAGCGTGCAGAAAGCATTACCAATATGTTCAAATAGTGTAACTAGGCTCAATGGCACTATTGAAATGCTCACATTTCAGCGTGCAGAACGCAATCCAAATATGTTCAAATAGTGTAACTACGCTCAATGGCACTATTGAAATGCTCACATTCCATCATTTGTCGTGAATAGTTCAAACATCTCATGAGGCAGTAAACTGGCATGCAGATGAACCTCAGCATCTGCCAAAATTTGGTTTCTGTTCAAATTGCTTGGGTTCACTTGCATCTGCGTTTTCGTTTCGTTTTCATCTGCAGAGTCTTCGTCAGTGACTCTCCCATCTGCATTCGATGGTGGCAATATTACCAAGTTTCTCTTTGACACATAGTCGTCCTCTTCAGATTCTGAGTCATTCACAGCATCTTCTAAGCTTTCAAGATATGCAAGAGCCTCATGAACATTTATGTTCTTTTACCAGCCATTTTCAATAGTGTCCTAGAGCAAAATCAAGACGTGCTAAGAGAGAAAGAAGTGTTTAACTTTAGATTTGTTCTCAATGTGAGCAAGAGAGCGCTGCTTTGATTAGAAAACGTCCCTCCAGAGTTTTCTGTTTCGCGATCAAATGATACCATTGGGCAAGACCAGAATTTTCTTGTCAAAATGTTGATTTATCCAAACCTCGTGTATGAAATACTTTTTAGAAAATGGGCAGCTTGTATATCCCAACACAGCCACTTGATGGCTCCTTTCTTTTAAGCAAGGCTTATTTTTGAAAACAACTCAAAATTTTACCACAAATCGTGTGTAGTTTCGTGTAAAACCTTATCCTTCTATACGACCAAAACAATGAAGAGCAATTTCCTATCTTAGCTATCATCCGCGATTATGAACCATTATTACGTTAGGAAGTGATCTCGAAACGGTTGTTTTTAAATCGGTTTCAAAACCGTTTCAGGCGAAGCCATTTCCATCACAGAATAGCAAATACTATTCTATGGTTTCAACAACCGATGTTGGTATGAACACGACTTCTGTAATCTTCTACAAGTCAAACAAAAAACGTCAGCCATGAGGACTGTAATACACAGTTCATTTCAAAATGCACGGATGGTTATGACCTACAATCCATGGTGCACAAAACGTTCAAAATAGGCTAATAAGGCATATTTGACATAATTAGCATGCACTAGATGCGTACATTCCATGGTGCACAAAGCGTTCAAAATAGGCTAAAAACGCATATTTGACATAGTTTAACTATACTAGATGCGTTCATTCCATGGTGCACAAAGTGTTCAAAATAGGCTGATAAGGCGTATTTGACATAGTTTGCATACACTAGATGCGTACATTCCAAGGTGCACAAAGCCTTCAAAATAGGCTAATAAGGCGTATTTGACATAGTTTGCATACTTTTGATGCTTGCATTCCATGGTCCTACATTGCAATGAACGTATATTCGAGGACTTCAACATCATCGTCGCAGACTGCTAACGCTTTGGTTACCCGAATTTCTTTCCAATGTTCTTGAAGACGTCCTGTTGTGTTTTGTGGATCGCAAACAACTGTAAGAGTTGTCCAAGTTTTCCTCGTTGTAATTATTGTTTCTCTGTGTCCGAGCTGACCGCTTCTGCTGATGAAAATCTTCAAATGAACTAATATTCCGTGAACAGAAGCTTCTTTTCGCAATATCCAATCAGCTTGCATTTGCTTCCCGCCTCGTACTTAGACTTCTTTTAAAGGGTCTAGCACACCAAATGCCCATTTTTTCATAGTGCAGAAGGGCCTCTAAAAGTTCATTAGAATTGTTCGTTGACCAAGAACGAATATTTTGAGAGTTCATATGCGATACAAACGTTTTCCTTATGATTCCAGAAATTTTGAGGCGCTCTAATTTGTGTATCTACTGCTACGGTTACTATTAATAGATCATATTAATCGATTATAATAGATCGATTATTAATAGATCATAATAGATCGATTATATTAATATTTACAATCAAATCTGAGAATCGCTATAGAAATAGCTTGAAAGACTATTTAGAAAATGTATCAATAGTACAGATCTCTGTCAAGCTGTCATGTTGTTTGGTGATTTTAGAGGTTATTATGGCTCCAGTGGGTTTCTTCTGTAGATATATCTTGCAGACAACAAAACTCAAAAGGATAAGTTGAATGAATTTAAAAGTGTTAAAGAGACAAAGAAAATGATACATAATGGATTTTTGTACTTTAAAAAACTGTACTAAAGGTAAGCTTATCTAGAATTAAGGTAGGGCCCAAATCCTTTTTCAGTATCTTTTCGATAACAAACAATGTGCAAATCTCTTTAAAGATATTGCTGTGAACAGCAACGTCCAGCAAGGAATGCGCATGTGCCCAGCTGAAAACCTGAACCCAGCTGAACCCAGAAGCGAACCCAGCTGTAAACCCAGCTGACTAATGCCGAAAACAATTGGCTTTGTTCCCAGGTCTCATGAAGAAGCACAAAAGGTCAAAGAGTAAGAAGGGCCAGAGGGGTACTAACTATTGCCACAACAGTGCTTAGAAGAAAGAATTTGTTGTGATTTAGTTAACTGCTAATGGCATGCATTGTATTATCTACCCGTTTTAAAGTAAGCTGACAACAGTGATGTAATTTACACAGGATCGCAATTTCCGCAATGCTTGATCTGTAGATTTCTGAATACACGCGTGTCACTGTTAATGGTGTTAGTTAAAGAGTTGTGGAAAAGGCGGTAATTCTGTCAGCAAAGCAGCAGTGTTGGCAAAGGAGTTTATTAAGTAATGTCTGTGTTTACAAAATGGTCGTCCTGATGGCGGTCGTGGTAAAGTGGTTTTTACGTTAGTATGATTGTCTCGTAAACGTTTCAAGTAACAAAATCATAAAAACATTTTTAGCTGGAAGCAAATTTTAACTACATCAATGGTGGTAACCCATAGACGTAGATTATGAGGAAAAAGGAGGGCTGGTCTCCTCGCCTGTCAGCGAGGGAAGAAGACCTATCATGTTTCTAAACACAAGTAAATGGCAAAGGACATAACAAGATTTCAACTTACCACTATGGAACGAAATTGGTCAAACAGATCTCCACAGGTAAAACTGACAACTTCGACACCAGAGGGAACTAACACTAGATCCACGTAACCTGCCTGGCCCATTTCCTCATCTTCATTTGTTACAAGGTGCATATCAATGTACCTGAACTTGCGCCTGTCAAATCTAAATGAGGCACACGGTTGAATGAGCAATTTTACCTACAAAGAACTTCTATTATTCTGCGTCACAGACTACAACCATTTCTTAAGGTAACTAGGTTTACTAAACAAACAAATGTACACCTTTCTACTTTGGCCACTAACATTACGATCAGATACAAATAAAGGCCCTGCAAAGTCGACACCTTTGTTAATAAATGGTGGTCTGTCGTCTACCCGAGCGGGCGGCAAATCGTGACCTGGTATAGGTTTAAAGAAATTTCCTTCCAACTTTCTACAAACAACGCATCTTCTAACGAATTTCTCAACAGATTCCCTACTACGTAAGATCCAATACTTCTGTCTAATAGCGTTGAGCGTTTTACAAACACCATTATGAAATACCATGGAATGATATTCACAGATAACGAGATTCGAAAAATGTGACTAGCTTTAGTCCCTAACATTGTTTGGCTGTATCACTTAATTAAACAATTGATTGTCAATTACCCTCTGTTGATTTGTGCCTTGTCATGATTGATGACCTCATGTATCACAATGCTTTAGAGAGCTGTACCGTTGGCTATTCAAATTCTAGCGAATGCAATGTTAAATGTTCCTGCTGTAGTACGACGGGGAAGGGACGTCTTGGACAGTAAAACGCGTAGTTGTAGAGACAACAGCAAGATATTTGACTCTGTCATCGGTCAGCACTTGCTGTTAAATCCTGAATGTAGTAAGGCGTTTACCGATGACGTAAGCCATTTCAACAATTTGCTACTCAAAAACGTTTCCCTTAACCCCTACTATTTTATTCATTTTGGTAAAATGACTAACATTTCTACCGCCTCTATACTTTCTTAAGATAAACTCGTGGATCCCTGCATTCTGTTCAAACCAGCTCACAATTTATTAATGTCACTACAAATAACCTAACTGGTCAACAGTTTCCAAAATGGGAAACTCGAACCTCTTTGGGATTTGCAACTTAGATTATGGGGGCTTATCGATGGAATTTCTGGTGTCTCAAAACTCTCAACAGGATAACACGTTGTTCGCAAAAACTTTTGAGCAGCACAACTGAATTTATAGCCCAAAAGTTTATGAATTGATAAATTCACTTCATGTTGATGGCAGAAAATGTATGGTATTTCATCTGCTTTTTGACAATCCCTCACCCTACATGTTAATTGCATATCCACAGATCACTCCTATTTTAAGTATTTAAGTAAGAGCAGGTCATGCTAAGGTATCGAGAATAGCAGGGATATAGCAAAGCCTTCAAGTGTAGGGGGTGTCATGTAGAATTTATTAATATAAGAATCTGCAAAATCATGCAGAATCAGGAAATGGCCATCTCTGAATGGTATACACGTCAACTGTCCCTACTAAACCCTACACCATGAGCTAAAGCCGATCAACAAAAGCTTCCAGATTAATAAAAGGCTCCCCTTAATGTATTCTCATTCTGTAAAAAATTGACAACTCGATTAAAAAAGAGCTTGTCCTGGAGAAATAGATCTGGGTCTTCTAAGGAGGGATTGAGGCTTTACTCTTGTAGTGACGTCAATCGAAAAAAATGGCATCCCAAATTTCTACTCCTCAATGGTATGAGACCATGGTGTAATGCTAGCACATCACGTTGCAACACTGAAGGACGGGGTTTGATTCTTCGTGGTCCTACGTTTTCACCATTGAGTTATTAGTTGCCGGATACATTAGTATCATGAGAAAGTTAATCATTTCCTGTTTATTGAGTAAATGATACCTCGTGAGTTGTATTGTTTTAGTTAGTTCGCGTTAAGCTCACGTAGCGAACAGTTGTATGTTGTCAGTATCAACCATTTGGATTATTTCTGGTCTCAAGATAACTATGGCTTAGCTGAATATTCTTCATCCTGGTTTGTTGTCATTCTCGTCGTTATTTGTCATTTGGTGGGTCTGTTCCATTTTATTATCATTTTGTATGTCTTGTCGTGGTCATGTAGCCACACATTCTACATCATGATTAATGTCAATTTCAGACAGACCATCTTTTTGACCCTCCGGCCTCTTTTTCAATAATTACCTATTGAAATCCGAAGAACAAGTAACTATGGGCCGGGCAAAGTATACAGCAAGTTCTTAACTTTTTGTGTTTTGGTAACATGGTCGGCTCTCTCATATGAATAGGGAATCCCCTACTTCAAAATTTCTAACATAGTTTACAAATGACGTCTTGAAAAGCTGCAAGGCGTGCAAAGGATTAATGTGCGGTCAAAAGAAATTTAGGGTCTCGAAAAGAGGGGAATCCTTGTAAACAGGATGCCTAAAGTGTCCGATGTCATGCAAATCTTTGATATTTAGAAAGTTATAATAGTTTAAACCTCCAAGGGCCTCCTAGGCCCCACGCCCGCCCTTTATATTTCTGAAAAGGTCTGCCCTTAGTAGGGTTCAACCAAGTACAACGCCAGTTTTATCTCAGCGTAATGTCAGACCCTAGCATTAGTCTACAGAACAAGCCTTCTGGAAACAGAATCTGCTTGTTAAATACTTGACAGTTATGAAAATGCTACAAAGCTGAAAAAATCCCACAAGGATTTTGTATGAAGATCTTGTTTATAATTAGGATATCCCTTTCAATTGTTTGCTCTTTTGCTGCCGTTACTAAGTTTGCATTGTCAAGTCGGTCAAACTTGAAATAGGTAAAACGCCAAAGGAGGAAACTTTACTGTCAACGTTTCTTCTAAAGACTTCTTCAGGTCACTTAAAAGTAATGAAAATTGGGTAAACTGTTTAGCCAATTTTCAGTACCAATATTGTAAGTGACCTGAAGAAGTCTTTTTACTGTACAGTAGACGAACGTTGTCAGTAAGGTTTTCTCATTTGGCGTTTTACCTGTCATAATTTGTCGGTGGACTACTGTACTCACCTTTTATTCGGTCCAAGGTGCAACTTCAATTACTGATTTCTGTACACTCTACATAGTCAATGTGAGAAATGGCGGAGATAGAAATAGAGATAGGATGCTTTCCAGTACGTCTGTGTTTCTCTTGACGAAGGCGGAGTCCTGCTACGCTGCGAATCCCATAAATGCCTTAAAGTGTTTATGAATAACAAGTTAAAGGGTTTGGCCGACTGTGGTTGTCAGTATAATTCACGGAATACGTACGTCGTTCCTCCTGTGTCACGAGTTTTAATAGAAGGAGTTATATGTAATAGTTTCGAAGAGCCGTGGGATAAACACTTCGCTATTCTTAAACGGCAACCCCTTCTACATTTACCTTAATACAATATTAACCCTTTCCTAACACCCCAGAAAGTAAGCCTTTCCTAACACCCCAGAAAATAACCCTTTCCTAACACCCCAGAAAGTAAGCCTTTCCTAACACCGCAGAAAATGACCCTTTCCTAACACCCCAGAAAATAAGCCTTTCCTAACACCCCAGAAAATAACCCTTTTCTAACACCCCAGAAAATAACAGTTAAGAATCTAATGTGATAAACAATTTGATATTTAAAGTTATAGTCATAAGAACATAATCGTTTCTAAAGAAGAACGTGTATTTTCCAATCATGACTGTACCACTTGTGCCATAAATTGAAAATTGTCAGTTAGTACGAGTGTGAAATATTCGACTGATAATTCAGACATCTGAGTTGATTGCCTCCGTGGATTATGATTTTTTTAGCCGTGTCTTGTTGTGCTAGGTAAGGCTCGAGAGGCCATCCGTGCCTTGCTTACGTTTGCTACCGATGACCAATGTGTAGCAGGGTTTTTTGCAATGATCACCATAAAAAAATACCCTGAAACCGTCTTGACACCCAGTAAGGCATGAGAGCCTCGTCAAGAACTGGACCACGTTTTAAGCACTAGTTTTTGCTATGCAACAATAGTTTTTCGTTTCACTGATACGTTTGGTGCAACTATACTATACTTTGCTATTTGCTTAGGTGTACTTAAACTAAGCTTTTGTTCTAGGTGCTTGGTTTGAAATCAATTATAAATCAAAAAATTCTACATAACGAAAAGGTGATATCTGTATGCTACTATTACTACAACTACTTTGACTGCAGCTATTACTATAATGCTACTGATATTACTAAGTTGCATACTTGTTCTATTATGCTTATGCTTATATTACGCTTTGCTATTTGCTTGTGCCTATACTATACTTTGCTATTTGCTTAGGTGTACTTAAACTAAGCTTTTGTTCTAGGTGCTTGGTTTGAAATCAATTATAAACGTCCAGGAATGCTTATTATGCACTCTAGAGTAATGCTAACTATTGGAATGTTGTTTAGCACTCGGTGCTTCTCGGCCTTTTGGCAAGGAATGGGTGTAGTATCTGTACTTATTGATGGCAGATGCTCTCCATAACCGCGAGAGGCGGGCCTACTGGGTGGTTGAGTCTGCCTCATGGCTTTCTTCTCTGCCTGGTAGCCAAAATTGAAGGGCATAGCCCTTGGATGCCC
This sequence comes from Alatinidae sp. Z8VKAUB7J3, assembly GCA_010016025.2. Classification (NCBI taxonomy): domain Eukaryota; kingdom Metazoa; phylum Cnidaria; class Cubozoa; order Carybdeida; family Alatinidae; species Alatinidae sp. Z8VKAUB7J3. The sequence goes on from JAAAKM020721499.1 coordinate 60,665,294, forward strand.
CAGTTGCCCTTTATTTATTAGTTAGCCTGTTTGGTGGTTTTTCTGTTTATTTAGGGTAGTTTCAACGTCGGGCCCACTGCTCAAATCCCTAAGGAAAGCAAAAGCAGGTCTTGGGTTGTCCTGGTTCTACGCTTTTTCCATCCAAAGAGATAAACAATCAGACCGTTTCCAACGAGACCAAGAAGGATTGCTAATACAACAAGAACGTACAGAAGTATATTCCAACCCAAAAGTTGTATAAGCATGTTTCGATATCTATCCCATCTTCTGTTATAATTGAAGTGTCCTTTCAAGTTGAAGAAGAGTATCCACGCAATAGGCAATAATCAGCTATGTGTTTTTTCCACACTAGTGACAAAAGAAGTACAATACTCCAAACGTAACACTTTGTTTTCTTCCGCAACGTAGTTGTATTAGTGACTTTTAGGTTCCCCAATAATATGTGCGTCCCCTTTTTCTGTAGGTTTAGTTATTGTATAGTAATGATGACCTTTCCTTTTCAGGTGCTGCTTTGCGTGTACTAGTAGTTTACGTCGTGTTTCTTCTTACCGCTACGTAGTTGTATTTCTAACTTTTAAATCCTCCGAAACCTCTACGTCCCCTTTTCCTGAAGTTTTAGTTACTGTATAGTAATGATGACCTTTCCTTTTCAGGTGCTGCTTTGCGCGTATAAGTAGTTAGGGTAGTAGTTCTTTTTACCGCAACGTAGTTATCGCGGCAAAGAGAGGATATAAGTGAATGAATGAAAGTTAATTTTAAAGGCGTGGAGTGTATTCTTGTCCATTACTTCAAGACAAAAAATAGAACAATTACATTCAATGGGTGAAAGAAGACAGTGATTGAGACGATAACAAAACCATTGTCTACATTTCAACTTTAGAACATATGATTATTTTCTCTGTTTGTCACGTACTTATCTTTGCAAAAAATCACAACCCAATTCTTTCAACTATTTTTTTCTTTCAACTCCCTTTTTTACTTTATAATTTGTAGGTTTCCAATTTCTTGTCCTTCGTCTAAGCAAAAGCCCAGAATTACTGTAAAAGTAAAGGTAATACATATGGAAACATCATTTCCGCCAATAGTTTTCACGAATGTTTCTTAACTTTCGGATTAGTTCAGCCTGCTTAAGTTTCTTAAGAGTTTCATAAATTTTCCCAAATCCGAACCCAAGGTTTCTTATAGAATGGTTTCTTATAAAAAAAACCCAGGTGTATCACTTTGATCATTTTTAAAACAGTAGTTTCTGAAAGCTACTTCCTACAGCCCCATAATACCCAAGGAAAGAGGCAGATGGAAAGGAATTACAGCAGTAAAAGCGTCTGCTATGTGGCAACTGTGTTCTGAGATTTCAGATAACCACCTAGTGTACTCTTCTTGTAAAAAGCCAATCACTGGAAAATAGTAGAGGAGAATTTATTCTTTGTTACGTCCGTTAGGTTAGTATACTTGTATATGCAAAGTTCGTAGGAACTAGTTGGCTTAAGTCCATCCCAAATTTCGGGCCGTGCCATATGGGGTCAAGAAGATGTTTTTGCAGTTTTCTTTCAATTTTTTTGTGTTGTCATCTAAAGAATACGTGCCTATGACTCAACGATCTCTCCATTGTATAGAAAATGCAAACTTCCTCTGTAAAAACAACAGGAGTTTAGAAGATTGAAGACTCTAGTGTGACATCTTGAAAAAACCCTAAATGAAATCTATGATACCAGTCACATCCCAGAAGGTCTTTGCAAGTCAGTTTTCATAACTTTGTCAAAGAAACCTAATGCCATGAATTATGAATTACATCGCACTATCAGTCTGATGAGTCACATCACAAAAGTATTCCTACACACACTAATGAGTAGAACCAGAAAGTCAATCAGGCCAGAAATCAGCCAAGAACTGTGTAGTTTCATTGAAAACTGTTTCATTGAAAACTGGATACCAATAACGCCATATTCATCTTGAGAAATAGAAATGCAGAAGTTAGTGTTCCGTTTCTATTTACATTATTGGTGGGAAGCGGCGCTTTGAACTTTTGGAAATTTATGCCACAAATATTCCTCCGGGTGGGGGTTGGCCTTTAGAGTTCTAGGTGGAGGTTGTCTTCGTAGGTGGGGGTCCAGACCCCCTTGCAAACTATGGCCTGTTTGCACATGACCCCAGCTTTCTATTATGAAAGCTAACATCTCAAATACAAACTTCCGTTTTCTGGTGTCTAACCAATTTTCTCTTTATCCTTTTCAGTCTTCAGTAACATCGGTAGAATCAATTGAGATTAAAGAATTACAGGACAAATTAATTCTTCAAGCCCGAAATTTCTTGACTGCATGATATGCAAAAGCAGCTGGTACATTACCTGGGACCCGTAGTTACCATTATTTCCAACCATTGTCAGAAAGTGTAATTGCCTCAAAACGAGTCTCAACAGATGCAGAATATGACCTTACTTAAAATTTGCAATTGGGTAAACAGATACAATGCTGCCCTAAACCAGAGGTGAAGGTGTCACAATTTGTTGTGAGCAGATATGATAAATAATTCTGGATAGGAATTATTTGCGAGATTGACATTGATTATTGTGATTTGAAAGTTAAGTTCATGCATCCAGCATTTTCAAAGGGATTCTTCTGTTGCTTGATTTCCATTATATTACTTCTTTGCCAATGAGAAAAAAGTGAAAAACACATGAGAAATATATAGTTTTGGCTATGTATTTCATCAATAGGAGGGGGAAGGGGTATGCGGTAAAGAAATGTGAAGCACTTTCACATAATATGTAAAATATATATATTTCATATTAGGAATAATATTAGTATTTTAGATTTTTTGTTGTTGTGGTTTTCACAATTCGAAAGCAAATACCATGAATCAATATAACTAGATTTGCAGCTAGCAATGCTTGTCGAAATCTATATTTGGTAAAACTTTATGAAATGAATTAAGTTTAAAGCTGCTCACTGTTGAAAGAGTATTTAAATAGGGTATTCAATAATTTCAATAATATTTAGAGTATTCAATAAACAGGTCTATGTGCCAATTCTAGATATACGAAACGAATTAATTTTAAAGCTGCTCGCTGTTGAAAGAGTATTTAAATAGAGTATTCAATAATTTCAATAATATTCAGAGTATTCAATCAACAGGTCTATGTGCCAATTCTAAATTCATGAAATGAATTAAGTTTAAAGCTGCTCACTGTTGAAAGAGTATTTAAATAGGGTATTCAATAATTTCAATAATATTAGAGAGGAGTGTATACCCGACTATCGAGCACTAGGTACTTGAGACGTTTCCGAAGAAAGAAATTCTGATACATACAGCAATCTAAATCTAGAAGTGGGTTCGATTCAAATTGGCCTGTCCGAAAGCGAGGACTTATACTATTCCGTATTCCATCTCTTTGCTAATTCAACATGTCTGTAAATGAGGCTACAGCTTATCAGTTCAACTGAGCATGCGCCGACAATGTGAGAGCATTAATATACATCCTTACCTACGACTTGTGACATCAGGCGACAAGATTCGCATACTTGGGACATATTCGTCATTCTTGTCCTCGCTTTACGTTATCTGGAACTGTTGTCTTGTCATCAGGCGATCCTCTTACAACGATAAATGCCATATCTATCAAAGTTGAGTCATTTGCTGTGGCTATAGCCACCTTAGACAAACCTCATTTATGACATTACGGAAGACATTAGGGTCGGTATTTTCATTTTCTTAAGCAATGTAAATGTCATATTCTTGATATTCTCTGTCTCTTATGTAGCTTGCGACAGGTGATCTTGACAGGTGGTCACTAATGTTCACTTAGTTTCCTATTTGTAAGACGACTTTTAAGCTGTACTTCTGCAATTGTAACATCATGCGTTGCTTGGTGGGAGGAATAAAAACATGTCCAAGATACATGACTGACATAACCAGGCTGGATCCGCCCTCTTTGGTGGTGTTGAGGGGGGAGGGAGTACTTCGGAAAAATTAGAAAAAATGAGTTATTTGTAACTTATGAGCGGGTGATCAGATCTTAATGAAATTTGAAATTTAGAAGGATCTTGTGCTTTAGAGCTCTTATATTAAATCCTGACCAGGTCCGGTAACATTGGAGGGAGTTGGAGGGAGAAACCAGAATTCTTGGAAAATGTTTCGATTGAGGTATTTTTATCTTACGAATGGGTGATCGGATCTTAATCGATTTTTAAATCCACACTTTATTAAAAATACGTCAATCAAAGGAAATTCATCCGTTCTAGTCTTGAAAAATCTGTAGAATTGTCGTCTGAAGAAGACTAGATCTCTAAGCTTATCCTTTCCAAAACCACGCCCTTTCCCTTTTTAATTTGGAATCTTCCGAGTGTACCTTGAATGAATCAGTTTGAACACCTCAACTTCAATGAACTGTGTATTGTTCTTGACTGACTCTATTAGATCCAATGGGCTATTGCCAAGAAGCAGACAACTGTGATTTCTTTGTTATGATATTTAGATAGTGTCTCATCATGTTTACTTCGGATCACTTTATCAAAAATACATTTGCAAGTCCTTGAACCACAAGAAAGCAGGTGAGCTGACGCCCATAACCTCTTAAAGAAATTGGGTCCAACAACTAAGCGCAAATATATAAATTGCACCTAGAAGCGCCTGAAAATCGGTACCATACGGGTATTTTTCAACTAAGATGATCTGCTAAATTTGCAATGTCCTAGCACCATTGTTGTAATATATCATAGGTAGTTGAACAGTGCGTCAAGAAACACCTTGCCTGCACGGCACATTTGGTTATTATTCTATACAGTAAGACCAAAGAAAATAGCAATTGCCTTAGCAAAATAAACGAGTGGTTTGAAAGAAAGCTAAATCGATCCCTTGGTTCAAGAGACGTTTCTTAACTGAATCTACCGTCGTTGCTAGCCTCAACTCAAAGTCGTTCATTTAATTTGTTGAGATATGCAACAGTGTCGCAAGATGGGCGATTTTGCCGCCTAAGTGGGCTTGTCTTCTTCCAGCGTTGCGGAATTTTTCTCCCTTTAGCGGTCTTTTGGGCTGGTTCTATCAAAATTTGGTTTGTTACATTTATTCAATTGAAAACTTTAGTTTTGTTTATGAAATTAAACCAAACTGTGTAGAATAGAAATCGGCATGTTATGCTAAAAATAGGCACAATACGTCTATATTAACCAACAAATCAACAGGAAATTACATCGAGTAACTTGCTTGCCTGTTTGTATATGGTAGGTGTCCAATGGAATGACACTTCTCAGCACATATTCCAGTGTTAGCTGAGGCGCGTTAGCTGAGGCGCGTTCAGTATAAAGCGTAGGGGAGAGAGGAGCTTTTTAGTGGCTATGGATTCGCAATAAGATTAAATGCTACCTTTACATCAGTGATTGGGATTTAAGGTAAAGCAATTTTCGTTAATATTCTAGTTTTGCTTCAAACCTACCTGTCCTTAGTTAGACTTAGTAGGAGGCACAATGTTGCTGGTGTAGCTCACAGACAGTCTGGCCATTTAGGTGAATCATGTTGCAGAAAGGAGATGAATTCAAGTGCTTAAGGGTCAATGTGTGCAATAGAAATATTTTGTAAGGCATGCCTTGATTTTATCAGTTTTGCACATACGGTTTGAAGGGACTATGACAGTTATCGTAACCAGAGTAGGACTGGCTTTCCTGCGGTCGGACATATCATCAATAATGCGGAAGAAGGAAATCACACTGTTCTCCTAGCGGAAATATTTACTTAAATTAGTTAGAATTTGCAGAAAGGCGATAAATATGAGAAGTAGCGTTTTCAGCCAAATTAAAGGACACAAAACAAGACATAAATCCATTGCACTCTTGGGCGAAAGTACGTTCTTTACTTTAGTATCGAATTCACGTGAGATGAGAGTGTTTTAATATTTAAGGCCCAATGAATTAGGCTACTTAATACGTGCATTGGAAATGATAACCGTTCTTGCTTCTGCTTACATTTTAGCCTTTAAGTGTTGGTTGGTGCCCTGCGTTTTTTTGTATTCTAATTTGCGGTTGCAATCATCATCTTTGTCACCAAAAACATTTTCAAAACAATTCAAAACAGTCGGGGCGGACAAGAAAACTACCCTGAATAAACAGAAAATCACCTAACAGGCTAAATAATAAATAAAGGGTAGCTGGAGCGTCCAAGGGCAACATCCCCCAATTTAGGTTACCGGGCAGAGAGGCAAGCCACGAGGCAGGTTCAGCCGCCTGGTAGGACCGTCTCTTGTGGATTATCATTGAGAACAGATACTACATCCATTCCTCGTCAAAAGGCAGAGAAGCTCTCAGCCCTACTTTGGCCAGATACGGCAAAGCAGACCACGTTTAAACTATATTAAACGCAGTACATAACACCCTTCCTTCCTCTTCACAAAAAGGATATCCTCCACCACGACACCATGCACAGTATCTGCATTCCTACGTTAAGGAGATGATACCAATCGTACGATTAGGTTACTTCAACGAAAATGATATTGTGTACAGGGACGTGCTAATTACTCCCACACACAGGGACAGGGCTTGCAAAAGGTATGTTTGGTTGAAGAGAATAGAAATGAGTTGAGGATCCAGCTAACTTGGCACAGTTTTCCTTCTACTAATAACGTGTTATTCGCAGTGCTCTACTTTTGTCATCAGAACATATGTTGTTTCCTTGTATTGATTTACATTCTACTCAAAGCTAATGAATATGTGATAACGATGATAATAATAACAATAATAATAACGAGGATGATAGTGGTAACGCGTTTATCACTTTACAATAACATTATTTTAATTCAAAAGACTCCTCCAAGTGGAAACGCTATACAATTATTGGAAAAATCATTCCCGTGAAACCAAATTTATTAAAACATATATTTAATACTTACTCCTCCTTTTCAGTCAGAAGTTGCTGTATCGTGTCCTTTTGACTTGAAATGATGCCATCTTTTTCCACTACCATCTTACGCAAAGCTTCATTCTCATAACTTACCGAAATTGCAACGTCGGGTAAACGAATATTACCGTTGAATTCAGCTTCAATAATGAAATGTACTGACAACAGAACGGGGTAAGCATGGGAAGTCCCCTGGGTCCAGCATTTACCGAATATCTTTGTTGGCTTTCATGAACTTCAACTGTTTGAATCTTGCCAAAAGACCATTGTTTATTTCCGTTATGTGGATGACACATTTGCAATGTTTGAAAAGGAGTCCGAATGCGACGAATTCCTAAAATACTTAAACAGCTTACACCAACCTCTGAAATTTACTTTTGAGAAGGAACACAACAACTCACTACCGTTCCTTGATGTTTTGATCGAAAAAGATGGCACTAAATTTTACACTCTGCAAATGTAATGCAATACCTCGCATAAGAGGCCGCAAAAGAATTCTTAGCTGGCAGGGACTAAAAAAGGTGGCAGCCAACTTGCTCCAGTCTAAATTTTTCTGAAAACGCAGTCATATTAGTGATCTCCCTGCATTTTGCATAAGGACATGATTTTAATTCTAGTGTATTTCTCCACTTCCCGCTTGCAAGTCATTTCAATTGTTTGCAAACCACTTAATGGTCTGTAACACCCTAAGCCATCCTTCTCCGGACCCCCAGCCCATGTTCAGAATCATAATAAAGATTTCTTATGTCCACTCTTTTACAAGTGACGTTTGTGATGACTTGAAAATTTACGATACAATGAAGACTATATGTGCCAGTCACAAAATCGTGATTTTTCTATCTTGTTTTCGAAGATGCTAATCCCGATATGATTTGCGAGAATGAGTGTTGTACGTGGAATCCATCGTATAATTTTTGGCTGACCCAATCTCACAAATATCACTCAGATCTTTATTGTTAATTTCTGGCGAAAATAGAAACTTTGCATGTCAATAATGTATTAGCACCTGTATCACGACATGCCAAAATAATGCAGATATTACTCCCGTTTCATATGCATTGTTCGTGCCTCTAAATCTTTGATATTTAGAAAGTTATAATAGTTTAAACCTCCAAGGGCCTCCTAGGCCCCACGCCCGCCCTTTATATTTCAGAAAAGGTCTGCCCTTAGTAGGGTTCAACCAAGTACAACGCCAGTTTTATCTCAGCGTAATGCCAGACACTAGCATTAGTCTACAGAACAAGCCTTCTGGAAACAGAATCTGCTTGTTAAATACCTGACAGTTATGAAAATGCTACAAAGCTGAAAAAACCCCACAAGGATTTTGTATGAAGATCTTGTTTATAATTAGGATATCCCTTTCAATTGTTTGCTCTTTTGCTGCCGTTAGCCAGCAAATATGTTGTCTAAGACAGGCGCTAACGGTGAACCCATAGCAACACCATCTGTCTGTTTATACATAATATCGTTGAAATTAAATTCAACGGAGCGAGTAGGGATTCATAAGTTCAAAAAAACTTCTCTCTGCATGTTAGGTCTCAGCTTGTCTGGTTATTGATACAAAGCATCTGCACAAATGTTTATGGTCTCATTCAAAGTAACATTTGTAAAGAGACCACTGGTGTCTAAGGAACACATTAATGCATCTGTATCTTGCTGTGCCAGGTCTTGTACTAGTTAACTGAAAATAAACGAAACCTTCACCAAGCAGGAGGCCTTCGCTACATTTAACGGCCATAAGGAGAGCTTTCATAACATCACACCATGTACGTGAATTAACCTAGCTAAAGTGAAATGAGACGAGTAGTCAACACACTGTACACTCCTCAAAGTTCGAATCTCCACGAGACCTATAACAGTATTTCAATTAAACGAATGCTCGAGTTAAAAGGCTTTTGAGTTATGAGAAAGTATAAGTTATAGTTTACGGGAATGCAAAAACAATTAGATTTTACGAAACCTCGAGTTATCATGATGATACTGTATTTCTCAACAACATTAACGTAAGCGTCTGCAACAAAAAGGTAGGGTAGTTAGGGAGAAGTGGCTAGGAGTAGAAGGTAGGGTAGTTGGTAGTGAGAGATTGGTAGTGTAGTTAGTAGTAGAAGGTAGTGTAGCTAGGGGGTAGTAGGTAGGAGTAGAAGGTAGTGTAGTTAGGGGGTAGTAGTTAGGAGGTAGTATTTAGGAGCAGTGGGTAGTGTAGTTAATGAGTAGTGGGCAGTAGAGTTAGGGGATAGTAAGTAGTGTAGTTAGAGGGTGGTAGGTAGTGTAGTTAGGAGTAGAAGGTAGTGTAGGTAGGGGGTAGTAGGTGGCAAAGTTAGAAATAATAAGTGAAACACCGACCGATATCTGCATTGGGGTAAAATAAATCATAAATCTAACAGGAAATCACATAAATTAGAAACTCCTGTCTAGTGCAAAACTAGTTTAGTTTTAGTTTCGGCATGAGCTTCCATGAGGGAAAGAGGTGGTTCAGAGAAAATAGTATTATTTTTCACATCTAATGATTTAAATAGAGAAATTTATCTGTTTGTCTCATAAGCAGGCAGTCAGGCAACCTCTGTTTCCACCGTTATATTACGTATCCCTTGCAAGTTTATTTCCTTGTTATTTGACCATGGCAGGTAGAGCCCTCAAACAGCAGGTAGCATATGATAACATTAAGTTTCCACACTGGAAATCCTTCTGACATTCCATGTTCCAAGTTTTGCTATACTTTTGACACTAGAAACCTGGTTGGACACCCTCCCTGGATTAGTACAATACTTTTTTAAAAAACTTTCGTCTTCCATTGCCATTTTCCCTATAAGGGGTGATCCGCTTGCTGTTTCCGTAACGGTTATTGCATTTAACATGGTCTGGTTGCTGTTCCGTCCCCTAACTTTCTTACTTTTTACCAACGGGCTTGTGGCTGACCATTGATAACATTGTTAATCATCAATAAATGAAAAGATCTCCTTTCGCACGCAGACAGGGCAAGCCCTATTCTTCTTTCTAGTCTTCTTGCTGCTGTTGGGTACTATGCTTCCTAGGTAGACGAATTCATCAACTTTTTCGAGTTGTTATCCTTGTAGCTGGATGTTGCATTCTGATGTTGTGAGGACTTTACATTTTCCGGCATTAATTTTCATGCCCCATTTTGAAGAGGCTTGTTGGAGTTTTGTGGTGGCCATTTGTAGTTTATCGGACAGTAAGGCTGTATCGTCAGCGTACTTAATGCTCAAGGATATATTTTCCACTTTCATGTCAAGGTTTTGAGATGAGCTTTTAAGCTCGTTTCGCATATGAAACATGTTGAAGATTTAAATTGAACATATAAAACGATATATTTAATAACCAAGCTTTCGATGTATTATGACATCATCCTCAGGGTATAAGAAACTTGAACAGTGGGTACGATATTTAAGGAGCAGAGGGCCGGGGACGGTATATGCTCTGTCCACTGAGCCTACATAAAACGCCAGTAATAGCATGCTGTATGGTGCCAGTCACCGCATTAGCTTTCAGATCCCAACCCATGGACATCAACATCCAGCTTAAGGTACTTTGGGAAATTACATATGTGGCTTGACCCTACATTACCTGCTATTTAACGAAGGCGGTCGTCGCTACCTAAGTCTGAGTTGCTCCTCCCAACAAGCGATTGAAACAAAAAATGTGTCACTCCTAGTCCTAGGAGAAAGCTTTCAATCGGTTCACCCTGCTGTTTTAAAAAGTATTTATGAACGATAAACTTTTTTATCTAAAAGACATATTAATCTATCCTGCTGAGACGCGCTTATCAGAACTTTCTTTTTGAACTTTTCTCGAAGCTACTGCTGTACTAAACTTCACTCATACTAACCTACTGCAGTAATATCCATCTTGACTGAAATGGTCTGAAAATAATTTTATTACAACGGACTGACAACGTACGCCAGAGAGTCTGACCGTCATTAGACTACTTCCGTAGCTTCCAAGTAGGTGGCTTGTTTGTGTACAACTTGCAAAACTGGTAACTATAAAGCTTTAGAAGAGAGATATCTTGGTGATAGTAACAGGATTTGTGTAAGGAAGACCGTCACTCTGGGATCACCCATGGTGGGTACGTGAAAGAGTCGGCGAGATACGTCAGTCTAAATGGTGGGTTCCAGAGAATATGAAATCGCAATCCCAGCAGCAAACAGAGACTGTTTCCTAATGCCAATTTCCATTTGGTAAATTTAGTCTGCATAACATGCCCTTTATAATAATTAGGGAATACCAAAACGCTCACTCCTTCAGCCACTGCTTTGCAGAATATAATGAACAGCTTGTTACCACATAAGGTGACTCACCGATAATAAGTTGACTTAAGCTAGTGTGGAATCTCCAAGATATGATCTCTTATAAAAATTTTCCCTTCCTTACAGCGCCTCTTTGCTGGTCGATGTAATTTAGTTTTACCGTTGAAAGTACATTGTGGCTTTGACCAAGATGTGCCAAGAAGTGGAAAAGCCGAGGCTGAAGCACAGACACTATTTAAAGTAATTACCAGGAAATGAGCCGTAGCTACAGTCATACTTGTACTAATGTTTTCGAGCTGTTTTTGCTGTACAGTTTCTTTTATTGTTTCTGGCTCCTTCTTATACGTTATTATTATAATTATTTATTCTGCATGTAATTTAAATTTGGATACGTGAGAGTAAAAACTCCGAGTAGGAAATTCCCAAGATACCATTTTGACTTCCAAGTAAAATTAAGACACAAGTTAGTAAAGAAGAAAAAATAATCAATACTTCGAACAAACAAAATTCTCTTTTCACTATATAGATATATATAGTGAAAAAAGGAATTTTACAAGAATAACATTTTTAAACAGCAACATTTCTTTTACAATCAAAGTGGCACACCTTCCTTATTGATTCTGACTAAAGGATAATGGGGTAGAAGCAGTAGCAATGTTTGTATCAGCTTGTATAACCAAAGTGACATTCCAGGACTGAAGAGAATATAATCTGGTCAGATGGGCTATCTTCAGAATGCAAGTATCCTTTCATGGTTCAGCATCTTCAGGCAAACATTGGAAACATGGGAATTCCTATAGTTGGAAGTACTTTTAGCAAGTCATGAGAAGGGGTGGTTGATGGCAATTTGTGGTAGAGCAAAATCCTTGGTTTGTGGGAAGACTATGAGTAAGGGTGATGATAGCAATTAAACAAGCTCTTCAGATATTACAAACAAATTTAAGGATACTAACCGACAAATGCGAATTGTACAGTTATTTCTGCCTGTATCAATATAGCAGTATGATATGCATTTTTATCTGGAAAAGAAATGATACATTATACCAACAAAGAGTTACACGTTAAAAGGTCTGAGGTGCTCTACACAGGCCTCCTTTGTTGCTAAACCCAAAAGAAACACAGATACTCCATCGCCGGCCTTCAGTCGCCTCTATTTATCAAGACTTTGCGTAATGCTATCTGATGTAAAGCATGAGTTAGCGGAGTGGCACATATCTCTACCAAGGAATCCACTTATATGGTTTAATCATAGCCATATTAGACAGAATTCAAATACGTTGTTGTGTTAATAAAAATAAAAAGTTATTGTAAGGGTTTTATTAAATTAGGTAGTAGTTGAAGTTAATATTGATTCTACATTAGTTATTATTATGTGAAGTAGATTACAAATATCTTATGAGGTGAGCAGATATCGTCTCTGTTAGCGAGTAAGCAACACGGAGTACAAATCCCCATTATGCTTGAGAAAGATTCTTCTTTGAACTTGGTATTTGGCTTTTAAATCTGTTTATTTCATATTTCCCTTGTCCTAAAATAAGCAGGTGTGAATTGGATCCTAGATTACTGATCTCAAAGCTCTTCGGCCAATTTTTTCATGAGTGTTTTTGTACAGTACACAAATGGGAATCGATAGAGAGGAGAATGAAATATGAAAAGGATGCTGCAAAAGATCATGTGTTTTCTTATGTATAAGATTTATCATGTAACAAAAACCAAAAAGTAGTTATAAATGTTTTCTATACCTTTTCTAAGTAAGGATTGTGCAATTAACAATAGATTGTAAGCCACGGTATGTTTAGATGTAATCAAGTTATATGCAATCTCACTATAAAATAAATACTCGTATCATCACAGGCGTCAATCAGTTCTTCGTATATCTTCTTTTTATTTTGCATCTCAGCATCTGATATATTATCTACCCTTGGCACTGTTTACTATAATGAGATAATGTGTTTTTTTTCCACATTCCATACTACGAGGTCTGGGCATTCTTCAGTTTCAAGTACAGAGAACATTAGGTTATGCCAAAATCAGCAGCAACGTTCCCAATTCCAGATTGAAATGTTCCAGAAACAAATCACCTGCTAACTGCTCAGTGTGTCTTTGGGTCCTTCAGTAATCATATACAAAAGAGACTCTTCATTGGCAAATAAACAAAACATTTTAGAAAAAACGTGTATCACTTGTATTACCATTGGCAAGCTTGTCTTGAGGATGGTATTTGACAGCTAATTCGATATTCAATTCAAATTTCAAATTGATTGATGGACTGTATCATATAATATGACAGACGGAACGTTATGCGCTTACTATTATCGATGTAACTACTACAAAAATCTACACCTTAAAGCTCGAAAATCCGTCGTTTTATACGTCTAAGGTTATTCACTGTAGTTTTTCTCCTTTTTGACTTTAATGATCTAAGAATGAAGCCGATCGCCACCTATTCTCAGCAATCCTAAACACGTAAACAACGTTATCTGACATAAGGGCCGCCTTCGATTAAATAAAGCCCTGTAATCTTAGTGGGACACTTATTCACAGAACTCCATTTCTATTTTATACATGACTTTGTAGTTTAATATGAAATATAATTGAAGTAGCACAGAGCAAAATGAAATGCCTGTAATTGCTAAGGATGTTGGGAAAACCCCGCAAATTGCTGTGACTTGATTATGTTATTGTTAACATGTTCAGTAGAAAAAAATATTTAGCAAGTTCTATGCCGACAATACACAGACTTTATTGCACTGTCATTAAATTATTTTCTAGTAATGGTTATTGTTTGATTATTGCCGCCTTCAAAATTGGATGGGTGGAGTGGGGAAGAGTGCAATTACGTTTTGGCCTATTATGGAGCTCCATTAGAGCATTCCAGTTTAGTATCGGGTAACAATGCCGTACTCTACGTCGAGATTATCACTGGTCAAAAACTTTTTGAGGCTTTTTACGTGGATCCACCATGAGGGAAGTCCAGAGAAAATTAGAAAAACAGTTACAAGTGAAGGAAGAGAATTGATTGTTTATAAAAGTAATCATTTTCATCAAAAAGCTTTTCGCCGATTCTCATCAGTTGATTTACATCGGTAACGATTACAATAATTAGCATTGTTGCATATCTGCAACAATACGAAAAACAAGGTAGTTAAAGTATTTTTTAAAATTTTACACTTCTGTACTTCAAATCACACCAAAGAAAGTTACTTTTTGGTAAAATTTGAATTTTTGCATATAGCCTTCATGTATTGGGCATTAAAGGGTATTAATTGATCTGTATGGACTTTGACTGATCCACTATACTACCATATAAAATTAAAAAACAAATCTTCTGTCATTTTTGTGGGGAAAGGGCTCTCCTACTGCGAGGAAACAGCTATGTGGTGTTTCTCAAGGATCTATCCTAGGTCATATAATTTTCTATTTGCAGGCTCATCAAAATGCAAGTACCGTAAATTACTGATTAAGCGCCAAGGACCCTAATAAGCGCCTAGTTTGGGAAAATTATTGCTCGTAAGCGTCCAGGTCCGAATAAGTGCCCAGCTCCGGATAATCGAGCAGATCTGAATAAGCTCCCAGACCGAATAAGCACAAAGGTCTGAACAAACTCCCAGTATATGTTGGATGAGAGAAAAAAGAAACAAAGCCTTGTCAATGTTCTTTGACCTTCGACCTCAAAACGTTTACATTCTCTCATAATTAAATACTCTCTGTTGACTTCACTGATTATTCTACAGATTCACCAAGGTCACATTTGTTATGATAAAGGGGCTCCATCTAAAGAAGTTTGTAGTTGACGCATTTTAGAACATTTTTAGGGGGCAAGGGGCTAGTTTCTGGATCCATGTTAATGCAATGCTAAAGAGTTAGGCATTAGCCATCACCACGTAAATATGCATGCGACAAAATTTTATTTATGATAGGGGTGGGGATGTAGTTATGAAGGTAGTAGGTAATGCAGGTATAGAAGATGTCGGTCAGTTGCTTTAGGAGATTCAGACACTGCTTTTTGGAGAGGGACGTAAAAAGTTTATTGACTGTATTGATTTATAAAAGTTCACATAGGAGTAAAATCCGTCGCCAGACAAGCGTCTGGCATGTTAAAGGCAGGTTTTCCTGCATGCGAACGCTACTCCCTGCCTGTGAAAGTTAAAATTTGATTGACATACGCCAAAGCAAAAGTCGTCGGAAAGTAACAAAAATTTTTGTTCTTTTCCGACGAGTTTTCTCTAGTAGTTTCCGACTATCACTTGGATTGCTGGCGCCTCTTCTGTTCTGACGCGGAAATTCTATGGTGACGATGACAGGTGCAAATTTTGACAGCTATTTGATACCAAGGGGAGATCAGGTTCCTTAGCAAGCACGGGGGTTGTAGACTTCGCCTTAAGTGGTTTTTTAGGGATCATCAGAGATTATCTTCTAGTACGAATACTACGTTAAGACCTAAGTTTAATTTTAACCCTAAGAATATTTACACCGCTATCGAATTGTATATTAGCCAAATTGAAAGCGAAATTATGTCCACTGACGTGAAAGGTCGTAACTTTTGCAATATAGATGAGGACGAAGTAAGAGCTCTCCGCAACCTTTCAAATAATAATATCATCGTTATCAAGGAGGCAGATAAGGGCTCAGCTGTGGTGGTATGGGGTAGGGAAGACTATCTTGCTGAAGCAAACAGCCAATTATTTTTGCTAACATAGTGAAGTGATGTGATTATATAGTTTGTTTGTGGTACAAAACAAGAATATTGCAAGAAATAGCGATAACATTGTGTACTTACAAGCTTTTTTGTCTGACACTCCTCAGAGTACTAACGTCAGAATGACCAAAATGAAGTGTGTGAAAGAGTATACCCAACTGTATTACGTACTGCTGCTCTGGTTTTAAGGTGACTCTGCAGGAAAATCTTCTCGTTTAAGAGAAATATCATACTTTTTTGTGGTAAGTGTTTCACTGCTCTATCAGAATATGTCTTCGTCAGCCAAGTTATTTCATAAAACTACTCTTCTAACATGTTGTCCTTAGCAACAAAGGTATTTTCCAACGATATAGTTACGGATTTAATTTATCTTGATTGTTCATACCTGTTGTGTCTCTTCGTTTCGTGTAGTTTATCCATTTTCTATTCTTTTATCCAATTTTATGTGTCTGTATTTTAAGACATATCTGTTTTACTAAGTTTACGTAGGTTTTAAACTCGGTTAAGGCTGGTTGTGTTGTTGTTGTTGTTGTGGCGTAGATTTCTTTGACCAATAATCAGCTACTGTGCACTTCCCGGATCAGAGTTTTAATAAACAATTTTTGTCAATAAATGGCACCACCATGACACTGCATGGACACACACGTTAGAGGAACGCATATGTTTCATTATCGAGAGATCTCAACTACCAAAGTGTATAGAGTACCCTAAATGTGACTTTCCACGGAATCAAATATACTTAAAACAGTTTGGCTATCACACCACTTCAAGACACGATCCCAAACCTCGAAAGTATTCTGTTGATCTATGACAATTTCAGAGCGGTAAGATTCTTCGTGTCTCTAGCACCACCTTAAGCATCTTGCCAAAAGGCTATTGTTACGGACAGAGTTACTCTAGCGATCAAATTTACGCCCAAAATATTCCCTCACATCATAAAACTTACACGTAAATCTTTTCAGCATCAAACATGAATCATCTTTTACATTTTCTATCACGAACTATCTTTTTAAATACTATTTGTCTAGTGCTGCATAAAAGAAACCTGAAGTAAAGAATGACGAGTCAATTAGTCCTTTTTTTATATTTGCCTTAAAACGCGTAAAACCTGATGGGAAGCAATTGTGTACAGGGTACATCGGCGCCTACAGATGCATTAGTACCTACTCATTAGGATATTTTTTCATCATGTGGTGACATATCTTTCAATGAAACTAAATCGGAAAGTTTGCTTTAGCTCATCTTGTACAAAGTACTGGCGGAGAAGGGTGATGTAAAGAAAAGCAAACGCCCCTCCACTACAGGTTTAGAAGCCAGAAATACGTCTGGTCCCTCTTAACATACAATGTTATTTATCATATGACTTTAACCTTGTGTAAGCCATTACGGTCTCTCGGGAAAGTTTAATAACTCCCCTGTAACGTCGAGGCACTGACTGAACTCAGAGACTTCCTGACATTACCTACTTTACAAAACACCAGGAACTGGTCCTACCTACCTTATTAACATCCTTATCCTCTACTATTAAATGTCCTGGAACTGATACCACAGACTTTTCAATCCATTTCATCGCAAGGAGATCTATTGGGCTGACCATGCCATTATTGTGAACACTAAAAGTGCCTTCCAATTACTCATCTCAATGATCATCATAGGGGACTTTCATTTCCATATCGTAGACGAAAAAGGTTTGGCTATTTTGGCTTCAGCCATAATAGCGACTCTCTAATAAAAACTGTAAATGTGGGAAACGGAAAGTTATCATGCATTAGCAAAGTTGTATATTTATCACAAACAGATTCTACACTTAAGTCTTATGACAGTGTAGTGATGCTATCATCTATGTAGTCCTTGTTAGCGATTCTTACGATTAGTATCAACAATTTTAATGCCCAAGTCATCTGGATATGTCCTCACTATTGCTGCTCTGCGGCCTAAATTTCGTCTAAGACGGTTTTTTCCGATGACAAAAACAGCTAATTTGGCTAGCTAAATCTTTGAAATGCTTGCAGATGTTTGTCGAGAGAAGGGAGAAAATGATCAATTATCGGCAAGAGACTTTCCACTTTGTATTGTTTGTTTTATTATGAATCTCGCACTGTAATCAATCGCTGCTGCTTGTTGTCTGCAGACAACATTACTTCCTTTCTCTGACCAGTCTTGACTCACGACTTCAAACTACAAACCTTTACTCTACTTCAGCATTTCTAAATATGTCAGGACGAAAACAACGGGGTATGCTATAGTTATGTAACCCCTGAATGCCCTGTGCCATTCTGCCCATTTAATAGCAAGATCGGGTGGGAGGGGGTCGTCCCATCCCCAGTTACGCCTGCACGATTCCTGATTAATTTCTCTGCCTGGAAAGATTAAAGGGCTTGGAAAATCCCAGCGGGTCATGGATTGATGCAACAGATGAAAGGACTCCTCGTCGCGTTTCCGCATAATTCTTCTGGCCAACTGTAATGGCTAATCTGTCTGTCTGTACATCCCACTTTAATCCTATAAAAAAGTATGTTAACAGCGGAGGTCACCTAGCTAATTTGGTATAGCGCACGCCGCGAAAGCATGGGTCACGGGTTTGATCCCCGGTGGTGACATGCTTTTCTATTTCTCTAGTGTTCTTTTCAAACTAACATTTCAGTCTTTTAAGAGACTTCTTTTCGTTTCCTCGGAACTATGCCTCCACTACATTTTTTTAATGGTCAGTCAGGTGGGATAGAGTCGGCACATCATTTGTGTTTACGCCATCAAGTAAAATAATAAGGAAATTATTTTAAAAAGCACAGAAGTTTAGGAAATTGGCAAAGCATCGTCAAAAAACAGTAAATATTTAAACTTCACGAAATTTAATCGCTTTTTTCAAAAATCGTGATAACGTGACAGCATTTAAGAAATATGAAGCAACATGAAGATGGGAAACGCTTCTCTCGAAATATAGTTTGCAAAAAGACAGAAACTGAAGTCATGATAAACTCTACCATCTATCGCAATGTCTAAGTCTAAAAGTGTTAGATTAGTGAAAACTTTCCAATTTAATGATGCAATGCTAAAATTAAAGTTTTAAGCCTCTACTTTTGGAAAATCATTGCGACGATAATGATATAATTATATATTTAAAAAAGATTTAATTCAAAAGCTTTTAAGTACACAATGTTTTCGCTATTTCGTGCAATATTCTTATTTTGTACCACAAACAAACTATTTAAACTGCTCACTGTAGCTCCTCTCAAGATTTTGAGATAAAGTGAATAGGGATGCCCTAAATCTAATGATTTAATAAGGGAAGGATATTCCTTCGCTCGTCTTAAAGACGCTAGTCTACCATTGACAAAATCTACATCTTTCTCCTATCACCTGACTTCCATATCCGTTATGTCTTTCATTACTTATTACTGTGCTTGTCTTTATACTATTTACGTCATTGTTGTGGTATGGCGTCATCACCATTCTCCAAACGTCCACTCCACGCTCGTTCAGAATCATATGTCTGTTCCACACCTGTTCCTCTTCTCTCTGAGGACAGCTCCCTTGAAAGGAGCTTGAAGTGGTGGACGAAGTGGGTATGCGGGATCATCATAGATACACGTTATATTGCCGTCTGGTGAGACCAAAAACTCTTCCAGTTCCTGAAGAAAGCCTTACTCTCTTAAAATACTGCTGTTATGACGCCGGCTTGCATGTAATTAGGCTACTTGTCCATTTGGTATTGCGACGGACTGGAATTTTAAGGCATAGACTCTCTTGTGGTCATTATACATCACCAAGCAGATCGGTTGAGAATCTCTTTAAGCTACCATAAGAGTTAATTTAAAGATGTCGTATCATCATTATAATTGAATTATCCAGACAATAAAAAGAACTAACGATTATTCAATATATATTTTAGTGACTCTCTTTCCTGATATGTAAACCTGACAGGATAATAATACGCTGGTAACAATGCAGTTGGATGGGCATGGGGAAATTTGACGGAGAATACCTTACCAATTTTTTAAAACGGTTCATCTCATAATATATTCACATCCGTAATTAAGTACTTGTTTAGATAAATGATCAACAGAACATTTTGGACACCACCCCCCTGATAAGCTGTGGGGCCTTTCCTATTTGATATAATGGCATCCCCTTCTTTACGGCAGCGTTCTTTGAAATGTCATAGTTGTACCCGGTCTCTAACTTTACTTGTTTATCCCCTTGAAAAACTCACCTACGTGACTGGTATAAACTGACTCTTCAATGTGTTTATTTGTGATGAGACTTCTGACCTAGTTACACCTACTTCATATGCCTGGCAATTACAGTAACAGTACTTCTGCCAATATCAAAACGGGCAGCCAAGTTCTGGCCCTCAGCAAAGATGTGTACTTTGTACAACAAAGCTGACGACTAGGACTCTCACAAATAAATAGATTTGTTGAGATTATATTTCAATCTATTCTATAGAAAGATCATGTATGTTTAGGTATCTGATTTTCCCTTCCTTAATAAGCGCCCAGGTCCGAATAAGCGCCCATCCAAAACCCTTTATTTTTAAATAAGCGCCCAGGGCGCTTAATCGGTCATTTACGGTACTTTTACGCCAACATTTCCCTGATCAAACATTCCCTTATACAGAGGTAAGGTACTCGGTTCTTGAATATTGCGTTGAGTAACGGATTCATTTTGCTAAACGTTTTCGCCATACACTGATCACAGCAATCGTATGGACGCTAGGGAAATGATTACACGGCTACGTCAGCGGTCACCGATTATGAGCAGCTTGTTCCACCACGTGGTGTCAGTGAGTTTGAAGTTCGAGCAAGACAGGTATGAGAATTTCTGTTTATTCCGACGTCATGTAATTTTAAGTATTTCTTGATATCCACACTATTTTAGCAGCCAACAACAGCTCACCTGAGTAATTATAACCGATTAGAAAAGATAATTTGAAATTACGACGTTTTTGGAAAGACAGTTTAAAAATTCCCGTGCGTGCCGCGTAGCGTGCATTTTTGGATGTCGCTAAAGTTTCTGGAGAAATAGCCGCTAGGTCTACAAAAAAACCTAATATTTTAATTCAGCGTGTAATGGAATCCAGAATTTATTTTCTGGATTGAAATTTGCTTTCGGATATAGCGTCCTTGATTGAAAGGAGAGGGACATCTTGAAGAAATTGGGAGTTTAAACCATCAAAGCATAGGTTGCTATCAATTTTCTTCCAGGGCTGAAATGTAGATGCCTACATGCATAATGGTAGATATTTGGGGGGAGATGACTTAAATTTTTTTGACAGAAGGATAAGTCTACCTTAACGTGTTGTTCAGTTAGTTGATTGCAAATCTTCGGGATGCCAGGCATCAACGATATGAAGTTGCAAAGATGTCTAAAAATGTTGAAGTTTCGTTTGTCAGGGATGAAGTCTTACTCTCCATTGGTTGACTTATCACTCAGCAATACCAGCCTATTTAAAATTAATTTTAAGTTTGTTTTTATACCTTATTTGTTACGTCAATAATAATTGCTCTTAACCGTAGGCTCTTATTTTTATTATTGTAATCGATAGGACACAAAATATATTAATAGTAAACTTACTTTATCAGTGTCTATAGTAGACACCCTATCTTTCCTTCAACCAAATTGGCATCCTTCATAGCTGAGTTTTCATTAATACGAAAAAACGGCGAAAATATCATCCATAAACCTCCTGTAGAATAGAGGATGACAGGTGTCTGAACTCAATATCACGTCCTATTTTTCCAAATAGAATTTTCAAATTTTCTGGCAAAAGTAATTTACCTAGTAGTCAATTATCCTGATAAAAGATGGTCAACTTCTGTGTTGTACACAAGTTATAGAGCAAACGGAGACAGGACTAAATCGTTTTCGTTTGCCAAAAGTAATTGAACATCAAGGGAAGACCCAAGAAAGCTGTCAGAGGAAAGGAGGACACTATGAATTCGAGAATTAGTAGAAAGGATCTAACTCCGGCAGGCTAACTAATAAATAAAGGGCAGCTGGGGCGACACCTCTCAATTTGTGCTACCAGGCAGAGAAGCAAGCCACGAAGCAGGCTCAACCGCCCAGTAGGACCGCCTCTCGCGGATTATGGAAAGCATCTGTCATCAATGAGAACAGATTCTACATAAATTCCTTGCCAAAAGGCCGAGAAGCTATCTTCTTCGCACATCCTGTAATACTTCAACTATTTAGAGGAACTTTCTGATAACTTAGTCTTCGGAAAATTACCATTAAGCAATTAATGAGTCCAAGAATTCTCGCGAAACCACCCGTAAGAACGATATCTCATATCAAAAGTTAGAGAATTTATTAGGGATCATTTTGGTATGTAGCTTTGGGGTATTTGATTTTTGCTAGTGGAAGATATCGTCACTTGTGTTCATACGGTTACAAGAAGGGGGAAAAAAATTGCCGACAAAACTGGAAAACAAAGAAGGTCAATTTATGATTGAAGGAAAATATTTCATTTAAGATGATCAATTATTATTTTAACGGATGCCATATAATTATTGGAAGGCTCAAAATTATTTAGATTGGGGCGGGGGTATATGTCAAACGTACGACCTTGTATAAGACCCAAAACGGTAGAGGGGTCGAGGGCAATTGAAAATACTTTCACATGATAGTGCACAATCTGGTTCAACTGGAGCCAGAAATTATTGTTGAAACACGTATAAGCAAGACCTCCGAAATGCACTTTTATCAACACGTTATAAACCGATACCTTCTACCTCCCTAATCTATCATATCAGTCATATTATATCAGTCAGAGTGTTGCTGTTAAATGTTCCTTATCTTTCTATTTCGTTAACATGATATGCTACTTATACATGAATAGCCCCACTCTTGAATATATTCCAGAAACACCTTTAAGTATTTAAAGAAAATAACTGATGAAACATCAGTGTATACTCAGTGCACGCAATCATTCCTCAAGATACTGTTAAGAATCCTGCCACGGCAGGCGAAGAAGAGCATATCACGCAGTTTAGAAAGGATTCCTATTGTTTTTGCAAGTGAAAAACCTTTGTGATCGTAAAGAGTAAACAGTAATAAAGAGGGCAGTAGTAAGATATAGCCAAAACGACAAAACCCACCACGTATATCTCATTTTCCAAGAACTTGAATTACCAAACTAGAAAGAAAGTGCACGCAATGATTCTGTTATCTGAAGATTCTGTTAAGATTCCTGCCAGGAAACCTTGAAAAAGGTATGGAATTCACTTTGATAGCTCTTTCCGCCTGCTCATCCTTTTTCAATTTTGCAAACTCCCGCGAACTTTTTGAAATGGTTTGAAAATCTAGGTTGTATATTGTCCATGTATTATCTAAGGTCTTCTTCACCTTAATAATGCTCCACAATTGTGCCATCTCAGACCCGCCGTGGTCAATAACTCAACACTGTGATAGCTCTGGGTCACTCTAACATGCTTGTACCGAACGTTGTTTTTAAAGGTTTTTTGAGTGATTGTACTCCCAAATAGAACTTGCTTGCTAACATTGATGGCTTCTTGTTGTCGACTTAAGACATCAAAAAAATGTTATCATTTTGAAGAGGGGTGAACAGTCAAATCTGTCATTGGCTCTTGAACCCCCTAGCTGTGAGTTGGATCCCTTTAGTATCCCTAGTCCCGATTTTACCCCAATCAGGAACCCGTTGAGGCACACTGACTTGTTGCATGGTATGCAAATAATACTGTTATCGTCACGTAGGATTTTACAGGTTGTTTTATCTTTGGCAAACAGCCAACCAAGATCATTACGTCTCATTAGTATCTTATTTGAGTTAAAATTATCATACACTTGGCATTGATTTCAAGAATTTGGAGCTCAATAATAACCATGGGACTCTGGAAACATACTCATTTATTATTGTCTCATATGTTTATGTAGTCGCTTATTTACTTACTCAATTGTTGAATCACATTTTTACGTAGCAACTTTATTATTCACAGTTTACTTATTATTGACTTGTTTGTTTACTTAGTGACTTTTTTGGTTACTCATTTATTATTGACTTCTTCGTTTGCCTAGTTGTCTATTTGTTTACTCGTTTATTTTAATGTATATGTTCGTTTAGTTCCTTATTTATTTACTGACTTAATTGTTGAATCACATATACTTATTCACTTACCAGTTTACTTACTTGCTATAGACTTGTTTGTTTACTGAGTGTGTATTAGCTGTCCTACGTCTGAGGTATATCAAGATTTCTTTCTATAATCGATTATTACGATGGTAGCTGAGCTTTCTGAACAGTTGGCTCTCTTGGTCCATGTAAATGGTGACTAAGGAGGAGTTAAAGGTGCATATTTCCTACCCCCTTCCCGCAAAAGATGCCCGTACACCTGAACCCATTCAACTGAGGCCCTAAGGGGAGTTTCCGCGGTAGAGTCCACGACACTCTAAAAAATGGAAAATGGCAGTAATAACTCCGATTATTTCAAGTGACACATTTTAATTCATTCTCTGTTTTCAAAACTACAACATTTCTTGTAATCTTACACCAACACTTGACATGAACTTGTCTCCCGCAAGCTATTGCAGAACTAGTAGTCATCTACAGAGCTATTTTACGTTAACTTTGAATTATGACCATGATTAACCGAGCAGCTGAGATAGAAATGCCATCCTGTCCACTTCAATTTGCTGTTGGTTTACTGCCTCGCCTAATGTGCTGACAGCCTCGCACAGCGGATTTATGCGCGCTGCCTTTCTTCTAAGAACAATGGACCTTTATCACAATTGCGCAATCCTGTCTCAAAACGAGGTTGAGCTCGCATGAATCAATCAAAACAAACTGATTCCCCTTAGCTGTCAATGGTCGCATATTGTAAATATGGATTCTACTTGCTGCAAATGTTTTCGAAACTTCAATTCTTTACAGAAAGAAGAGCTTTAGTTGTGTTCGTAGGAGCACTGACCGATTTTTCCCATTGGAGGTAGAGTGGCGTAGATCAGTTTCGATCAAAAATGCGGAAGCAGCGTTGAAAACCAAAACTTTATGAAGCTTATCTCATTTGGCGGGCTGGAGTTGTATATTCGCTTGAAGACTTCGAGGCCTTGTCTACTATGTGGATCTGAAAGCCATTTTTGTAAGTCAAAAAATGGGAGTTGGCAGGCCTTTTTGATCTGGTTTTCAAAACGAAGTGAAACGTTCCCATGCCATGGTAGTTTTAAGTATACAGGACATTTTTTAGGTCCGAAGCGTTTTTCTTTAAAAAAATGTGAAATTTTAGATCTGATAGTGCTGTCAACTACGTCTTCGGGATAGCCATTAGAAAGAAAAGTTTTACAAAATTGAGCTCTGATTCCAATTTTATATCGGAGAAAATCAAGAGAGCACGATGAACTAAAATTTTGATGAGGTTGATCTTCCGTGTTTTGGGGCAGAACGAATTCCAGGAGATATATTGGCCGGAAAATGTAGGGTTTGAAAGGAATGAAATTAGTTTCATTCAAACTAAAGAGAACAAAATGATTAGATGCAATTTCCTAAGGCTAATCTTGCCAGTTTAGCATCCCTACTTCAACGAAGTTCAACCAGGACTGGCAAATAGAATGAAATTAGTTTCATTCAAAGTAAAGAGAACGAAATGATTAGAAGCAATTTCTTAAAGCTAATCATGCTTGTTTAGCATCCTTACTTCAACGAAAGTTCAACCAGGACTGACGAAAAGAATTAAATTAGTTTCATTCAAACTAAAGAGAACAAAATGATTGGATGTAATTTCTTAAAGCTAATCTTGCTCTTTTGGAAGACAAGATGCCTCTTCATTTCCTACTTCTTGAGCATATCAATAAGCACAATAAGCACAGCGTTTCATAAATTGAATAATGACCTTCCTTATGGTCACCGTTATTGTTTGTAATGTTAATGTGAGAGGACCGTTGTTGCACATTTCATTGGATATAAAGCCCCATGATATCAATGATGCCACAGGAGGCCTACAATCCACATAAATAATGCCTTGTAAGTCCCATAGAACCTAAACAATAACTGCGCTACTTAGATTTACTATAAGATCAGATATAGATATATAATTGCTCTCATTGCCAAGGCTCTGTGAACCAGCATAAAATATGATACGTATTTATATATTTTAGTCAAAAGTGGGGAGCCAAGGCCCCCAGCTCCACCCCGTCACTATTGTCTTTGGAAAACCTTTGTATGCTCATTCTAGAGTCGTGGCTGACAGGTGCCATATTAATCTAGTCTATGCCAAACAAAAAAAATATACGAGAAAACTCATGTTTGCACAAATTTCCAATGCACAGTGCCCTGCCTCAGTTACATCGTATCACTCGGTTCATACTGATTCCTGATCTCTATGTCTCTCCTGTGGTCCATTACCAAAACTACACAGCAAAGTGTTTTGAGGTATTGGATGTCTAGGTAATGGAAGTCTGGGTGATGGAAGTTCAAAACAATGGAAGTCCAAGCAATAGAAATTTGGTTTGGAACTCTGGGCGATGGAAGTCATGGTAATTGAAGTCTGGGTAATGGAAATTTGGGTATTGGAAGCCTAGGTAAATGTAGTCTTGGGTAAAGCATATCTGGGTAATTGAAGTCTTAGTAATTGAAGTCTAGGTGATGGAAGTCCGAGTAACGGACGTTTAGGTGATGGAAGGCAGGGTAAACGAGGTAGAAGTAGACGGGGAAGTACTGCATATGTATATCCTCTGTCAGTTCTGAATAATGATGAATACGGAATGTAAATAAAATGGCATATGTTTACGATGTTTTACATCAGCCTCAATTCCAGATTAAGGTCATTTTACACTTGGCCGAATACACCGATCTAGCCCATCAATCCAATAACGCCATCGGACCAATCATATTGCCGGACGAATGACTTTTCGCGCAAAAATTTATTAGGTCCGTCAAGCACAGAGAATTTTGAGAGGATCAGGGTCAAATCCTTGTTATTTGTACCCCCCAAACTTTCAGAATTCGTAAACTACTCCGTAAACTACTCCGCTACTCCGTAAGTAAGTCTCATAGAAACATCCTAGGTTGATGTCCTTGCTTTATAAGATTAATGTGTAGTAAAACCCAATAATTTTCTTTGAGAATAAAGTGTTTTGTTGAATGTTGTATGGGCGTAAATGTCTTTTATTTTCCTTAGAGTAAAAGGGCTCTGTAGGGTGTATTGTTATGTATTTTAGCACTTCCTGATATTGCTTCAATTAAACAGGCAGAAAAGCCAATCATTCATATTATATAAATCAATGTAGCGTGGCATTTGTATAGGTTTGTATTTCTTCAGTTATGTATCTGGCACGTTTTTATCTTGCATATATGCTCTCCCTTAATTCTCATATGTTACACTGTTCTTTGCAGTTATCAGGTAATTTTATTTAGTTCGGCATACCGTCAGCAAAGTTTTCAAGTCTTTCGTCGTTGTTTGGCTAGTTATGTAGCTATGCACGTTTGTTTCGTGGTGCATAGATCGACTTCAGTACAACTTTGATTTCTGTCGTGTTTAGAGTATCGCAGACTTGCCAGTGTAGGTGACATAATTAGTTTTTAAAGCTTTCAGGAACTTCTCGCTCCCCTGCTTTCTTTGTCGTGATTTGGTATACCGTGAATGAGCGATTTTATGGCAATTTCCTCTGGCTTACAGTCTTACAACCGGTTTGGAAAGTTCTTTATCATGCAATACCTGTCAAACCTGTGTACAGAAAGGGATACTCTCTCAATCAATTGATGCATTAATTGATACTCTCCGTATTGGTACCAGTATCACATAATTATTAATTAATTAATTATCTTTTTCTACTTGGTAATCTTGCAGTGAATTTAATCAAAGATACTATATGTACAATGAATTGTCCCTATAATCTAACCTCCATTGGAAATGAGTGACTATTGAGCTGATGTTCTGAGCCCCGATCGTTCTTGCTTCCCCAATGAAAATGAAATTGATCAGCGTGGTACTTGGAGCCAAGGCAAGCCTCATTCCCGTACTTTGGACAGAGAGACGATTGTCTTGCACAAAAAGCAGACTTACAACAAGTGCCAAAACGATTGGGCATTGGGGAAAGGTCTGAAGATCGCGACCCAATGGATTTCAAAGTCGAAATCGTTCACAACGCTCAATAAACTTTAAATCAAACAGAAAACAACGCCAAGGTAAGCGTGACTTGAACTCTATTACCACTCAGTCATCTTTTGATACTAGCTCAGCACACCAATCTTTTGAATCCTTTACATTTGATGCCATTTCTGTCCATGTCGATGTAAACAAACAAACGTCTGATAATGAATGTCGCAACTGATCAAAGTTTCCTTTTAAAGTTAGAAGTTTCCAAGTGTTTTCCATCATTATCTGAATGAGAAACTTATATCATTTTTTCTCGTCCTCGTCGTTGAACACAGTTTGATATATTTCAATAACAAGCAAAGCGAAATAATTAAGACGAAGCTTTCGTTCTTAGGCGATTGTGTCATTCGTTGCCAAGTGAGTGCACAGGTGAAGCTGATATGCAAGAAAGAAGTCAAATATTGTATCAATATAGCTTACTTTTGAAACAATAGGTAGTTTTATAAACAGTTTGCAAACAATGCCACAGTTATTCAAATTCAAACTGCTTGGAGGTGTCAGTTCCCACGATAAAACTAGCAACTTGGAAAGGAAACTGCAGCGCTTATTCAGCGTTGAAGAAGGAAAAGGAATTGACGGCTGAAGTGTAGGATAGAATTCGCCCGAGTGGTTACTCACCTGTATTGATTGCCCAAAACTCATAAAGTCGTTGTGCCTCTCAGACCTATTCTATCAATGGTTGGTTCTGCTCAACATCAACTGGCAAAATGGTTGGTTGAAGTGTTGCAACCAGTGTCCGATATGTACTCCGTACATTGTGTGAAGGATTCGTTTACTTTCAATAAACAAGTACGTTTACTATTGAGCCGGGTCGCTCCTTACTACAGTTCGTTACCACGAACTGTTTGATTCAGCATGCTTCGTCGGACGAGCACAAGAAACAAGTTGAGATCAATGTCAATTCGTTACAGAACTAAATGGAATTAAAAATTTTTAAAATCTGAAAAAGAAGTTCCATTCAAAGCAGAAATCATCTGGGTACTCAAGTCCTTGGAAGCTTCTATGTCTACAGCTTTGCGTGGCGGAATCATTGATGTCTTTGAAGCCATGTTCCCTGGCTAGCTGCCCCCCAGGATGTCAGTGAGTGCGAAGAAAGCTCTGTACCCTCGAAATCAAGTGAAATCAGGTGAAATCAGGTGAAATCAAGTGAAATCACTGAAATCAAGTGAAATCAAGTGAAATCAGTCGACATCAGTTGAAATCACAAATCTCGTACACCTGTTTTTGAGTGATTTACCCCTCGAGTATGGGTATAGTAGGTATATGAGACAGTTATTACTTAGACTACTTACATTTTGAATTTAACTTTACAGCTATTTTCAAAATAAAAGTTTCTAAAAAGTGCATAATAATTACCCTCCGTGACTATAATACAAGGCGTGGAGGACTTGAGAGGATGAATAAAGCATGGATATTCTGGTTGTCTTGAAGCTGCAAATGTCGTCTTATCACTGAAGATTAGCTAAAATAAACCAATTCACACGTTGGAATTAGAGATGTAGCATTGTGCGTGGTGTGTTATAATTTATTGCCAATTAGAATGTCCTTGCAGAAACGAAATCTATTTACATCAATTCAATATTGTAAGTTTTATTGTGAACCGATTATCCAATACCTTTAGGGGTACGGTAGTTCAGTGGTACGGGACTTGGATTACAAGTCGAGACAGTGGTGCCAAAGTTCACTCAGGTCGCTTCTGGCCTTTTGGAAATAAATGGATACAGTATCTGTTCTCATTAACAAACCTCGATTAAACATCTCTCCTCTTCCAGCGGCAATTTCATAAACGGCAGGAGCGTTTGTTCAAAGCACTACAATGAATCAATTATCCAATGATAAATGACGATAATGTGAGATAGTGCATCAATGATCGTTTGGCACTGGTGACAATTATGGGGCCAGGAATTACTCCATCATTGCAAATGGCAAATTTCAAGGACTTACAACTTCGTCTACTATACACACAGACAGACTTCAAACTCAAACAGGTCGCTGAAAATAAACTACCATACAAAATTTTAAGGTTCTGACGGATATCAATAAATATTTCATGAGAAATAAATAAACATGTCAACACAAGGTTCAAACCCGTGACCCAAGTTTCATGTTGTGTGCTCTAATAAATGAGCTAGGTGACCTCCGAGGTAAACTTACTCTACTCCTTTAGCTCAAAGTCATCAAAAACCACACGCATAATATTTCTAGTTCAATACCCTGGATGTATGGAATTTGGTCAGCTTTAAATTTGGTACTGAAAGCATCAAAGACAAAAGAAGAACAAACTTACCTGTGCTACGAATATAGTATTATGTTTTTCTGTCTCAATGCAGCAACAACTGTGGATTTCATATCCCTTTGGTGGGTCTTTAATGCCTTATATGATTTACATTTCCCCTCTAAACGCAATGTTTTACTTTAATGAATTCTTTATTACCAATAATTGTCTATCACTTATGAGCCATTGACTTAGCCTGCAGCGGAGATGGCATGAGGTGCATTAACCTAACTCGCTCCATAGGACCTTGAAACCTACATCGACAACAATTGATAGGAATGGGTCGGAAATAAAGGAAAGTTTTAATGTGCCTGTACATATCATTAAAAATGTCTTTTTGTAACTGGAAAGTAAATAATGCTCGGGAGTGTTGGCGAGGATCCCAATCTAAAAATGTGGTAATTTCGGTTTCATTAATAGGTTATATCTTTGTACACAGAAGGAAATCCCGTAGAATACGTGACAGTGGAACAGCTAAGGTAAGAAACCGGCCTTTATAAGATAATAATGAGATTTCTTGCTGTTTGCTATAATTTTGTTTGAAATGGTTTCTTAATCTTAGAAGTCATCAGAAAGTGACAGAATGTACCTGAAGTCAACGTAAGACCCAGAGTCTCTTTATATTACTTGGACTGAAACCGAAACCTAATTAGTTTGGCCCTTTCTTAAAAAGCCTGACCATGATAAGAATTCAATGACCGTCAGCTCTTTGCACATCTCCTTCACTCCTCTGCTATGCGTAACTCAGTTTTAGCTTCAATAAGTTCGACCTGCCTTCTAACTTCTGCCTCTTTTTCTGCCAGTTGCCGTTCCAAACTTTGCCTTTCTTCTAATGCCTGTAGTTTCAATTTAGCAGCTACAAGCCGTTTCCTAGCTCTTACACTACTTCTATCACTAGAACGTGAAGTGTTCAACGAATACTTTGACCCTGACGGACGAGATGAACAATGAGACCTGTCATGAGTTAGCTTCTGTATCTGAATCTGGAGATTAACCCAAGTATCTCTCTCCACATCATAACTTATCGATGCCTCGTTGCGGGTTTGTTCCCCGGTGGTGACATGCTTTTCTTTTTCTCCAGTGTTCTTTTCATAACCAATCTCATTGGCTTAGTTCCCTGTTTCGTCATGGAGTTATCCCCTAGATCCCTAAAGAACAGTAATGGAAGCAGCAAATCTGTCTCCTTTCATCTTGCTGTCGCTGTCGAGACAAAGTGGCAAAATGGCAAAATGGCAAAGTGGCAAAATGTACACAATTTACATTTACATTTACATTGATGAAAACGGTGAAGGAAATCAACACCCTTATACTGACTGATGAGTGATTTTACCATATGATTGAAATCGCCCGGAGTTTTATATTCTATTATATATAATGACATTTTGATAGCAAATGGAATGTCATTCATTATACCAGGCCACGTCTCGCTTGGTTTTCGCCGAGTGAGTAGGCGAGATGGAAGCCACGAGGTTTACGACTCGTGTCACTGCACTGCCTGCAATGAGTAGGAGCCCTTTGGTATGTGATGTCACAGGTCACATGACTACGGGTGTATCATCTATATTAAAGTCTTGCTCGTAGGCATGGATTCGATAGAGTTTGTATGCGACAGTAGTGCTGTCAGGAAGCTGTCCTATCGTTAGGAGTCCCAGTTGATCTAGGTTGTGATAGTTTTTATAGAGATACCCTTTAAAAAGGGGTTTTGTGACGCCATCACTTTAGTACTCTATTTTGTAAGTGTTTGTAGTACTATTTCAGACTAAAGTATTTCGAAAGATAATCTTAACGTTTAAAGGGTCAGCAGAGCTAAACATAAAATATGTACGATCCTTTTGTGGGTTTTCAGAGAACCAGGATCACACATGAGCCGGCATCTGGGAAAATGATTGATGCTCTTTCAAAGTTTGATCTTTGGGAGGAGGGTGGGGTGTGCTCTTATTTGAAGAATAAGCAGAGATGAATAGGAATTCTAACATCCTATTTCTGGACAAAATACTATTTCCTCAGGCTACAATTGGAAATGGCTCCCATCTAAAGCTTCTGAAAAGATTCAAGGTATGTCAACAAGAATTTTGATACTTTTAAAGAAATGATAAAACCATTTTTTAATCCTAACGGACTGAATAGTTTTATTATGTTAATAGAAATAAAATTCTTGGAAGTATTCCTTTTATTTATATTTTATTTTTTATACAGAGGCCATCACCCATTGAAAAAATGTAGCCAGGAGAATGAGTAGTTTTACAAGAACTCGCGTTGGGCATAACATAATTTTTATAAACTTCGATGCCATATATATGACTCCGATCCCGTATGTGGTAGCGATGGTCGATCGTACGGAGGCGAATGCTACTTAAAGAAAGAATCTTGCAAGAGGCGTGAGGAGTTAGAAGTTGCTAGTAAAGGCCCATGTGGTAGGTATCTGGGTATGTTTATTATATTGTTTCATTCGGTTCTGACTTTTCTGGGTAGTATTGAGTTATGGACATTGCATTTGTAAGTGAACACCAAAGTGAGTATCTGTCTCAAGTATACTTATTTTCTCCATATGATATTTTCCACAAATTTGAATTGATAAGAGCGGAAGAATGTATGTATACCCTCTTCACTAGAAGCTCACTTTTTACTGTAAAGGAAGTTCTTTTTTAATAAAAAGCAAAAAAAAGCATATGGAAAGACGGGGATTACTTGCATGTAAGAGACGACGTTTTTTAAAGGATGATAAGATAACATTACGGATACTGGATACTTTCAAATTTATCTGGATTGCTTTTTATAAATTTTGTATAGTGGTAGGAAAACTTTCAGCTCTTAATATAATACTGTTATAACACACAATTCTAAGTAAAGATGTTCACTGGACACTGATATACCTTACATTACGAAACATACGTACTGATACATACATTTGAAAGACATAGAATGATTGAAACTACCCTAAATAAACAGAAAAGCCACCAAACAGGCTAACTAATAAATAAAAGGCAGCTGGGGCATCCAAGGGCGACGCCCCTCGATTTAGCTACTGCGGAGAGAAGCAAGGCATGAAGCAGACTCGACCGCCTAGTAGGACCGCCTCTCGTGGATTATGGAAAGCATCTGCCATCAATGAGAACAGATACTACATCTATTCCTTGCCAAAAGGCCGAGAAGCCTTGCAAGGCACCGGGCCTTCGCGAAAAGTCAATAAAAGCTCCACTTCGCACAATGTCACCTCTTTTTGATTTGAACTTTGAACCGTGTGGGTAGAAGGACTGCTAATGTGTTGGTAGTGATAGTATGTAAAGTGCCTTTTCGAAAATATACTGGGATGAACATATATCATTTAATCCAATTATATTTTGTATTAATTAAGAGATTTTGCATCTGTTGATTGAGTTTATTTTTTAATGAACTCTTGATACGTTCTTTGAAGATAATGTATAATTGCTGTGGCTTTTCCATCTCCTTGTCGTGTACCTATTCTCTCATGTATTCTTTTTTCTATGTCTCTTAGACAGAAATTCTTGGGTGGCTGCACCACAAGTTTTTTTTTTTTTTTCGGCAAGCTAGCCAAATCGACCAAACATCAAAATCGAAATTACGTCAGATGCAAGCTCGTATTGTATGTTGCTGAATGCAAAGTTTCAGCGAAGTCTTGTCTTTTGCAACAAGGAAGCAAATACCAAGTAACCAAGTTTTAAAAATTATCATAATAACTCCTAAAACAAACAATGATAATACACTTTTCCATATCTATATCTATATCTTGTTGTAATGGACGCTGATTGGTCCAAAAACATGAGACATTCAGGCAGTCCAATTTCTGATTGGCTCCTTCAAAATACAGTTGGATATTCTCTTTTACACATTCCATTTCGGTCATTCTGACGTGATACAAATATTTTTCTTTCAAGCCATTTTTAATTCTATAGAAAAGACAATATCTATCATTGAGCGTTGTATGCCATGGCCTGACAGATGTCAATCAGCTTTAATTCAACAAGTTTAGATGAGCAAGTATTTGGATTTGGATGTCAACACGTAGGAAAGGCATTATACCAGCCATCGGAGGCATTCGTCGTATGCAGAGATTGGCCTGGATTTGATCATATTCATACTACAGAGAATGTGGAAAGGCTAGAATACGGCTACAGAGTCATCAGACGGCGTGAGAATGTTTTGTCCTGGAGCAAATATCACATTTTTACAGTTAAGGAAACCGTACAGCAAAATCAATGACGACAAGTGCAGTATGCCAACTCGCGACGTCGAGTTGATGCTACAAAACAATATACTGTTGGTTCTTATGTTAAAGTGTTATTACCACATTCTCGTACGGGTTATTTAAAGTATAGTTCACCTAGACTTTTAACAGCCCACGTTGGACCATATTCTTATCGTTGACGGCAAAGTGTGGAATGCCAGGCGTTTTGTGTCTTCTGCTCCTCCTGAGCATTTTGCTATTGTTGATGATTCAAATGTTAGTAATGATTCTTGTAATAGTACCAGAGTTCTTCGTAAATTTCCCATAAATCTATGCCTTCCTTACATAAATATATAAAAAATATTAAAAGAATAAACCCAACTGTATTCATGAAAGAGAAAATCAGAATTTGGACTACATGAATGGTTTGTGATTTTAGACCAATAAACGTCAACTACAACTGGATTAA
This sequence comes from Alatinidae sp. Z8VKAUB7J3, assembly GCA_010016025.2. Taxonomy (NCBI): domain Eukaryota; kingdom Metazoa; phylum Cnidaria; class Cubozoa; order Carybdeida; family Alatinidae; species Alatinidae sp. Z8VKAUB7J3. Next base: position 60,700,177 of record JAAAKM020721499.1, read on the forward strand.
TTGAATAGGCCCATTGAGAAAACGAATTTTATTTGTTGCGTAGCAAAATAGCATTTTCTGATTGGGTCTACTCTTTTGTTCGTTTCATTTCGATAATTTCTGACGATTGCACTCTGAGAAGTGTCAGACGATAAAGTGTACAATATCTTGTGCTATTTTGTGCAGTTTTGGGTTACCTTCGGGGATGACTTGAGATAAACAGAAGTAACAGGCAAGGCAATGCAAGGTGTAGGCGGAGGTAGCAAATCCTTTTACTCTGCTCCGAAAGGTATCATGGCAGAGAACTAAGAGAAAATCTATTTTCGACATTCCTGAAAAGATTGACATAAAAATTTTACACCAACTTTGAGCGAGAATTTTAAACAAGAAATATCTGTTGTTAAACGCGCTTGCGGATGACACTGCTGTTATATTCTCCCCCGTGGAGACTCTTAGTTACGACGGACCGAAGGCTAATTGTAAACACATTGCGTGACTTTCAATGCTGCAAACACTATCAAGTGACATACGATTGTCAATACTGATCACCAGTCAGTTATAACATAATAATTTTATCACATTAACTGCAGATACTCGCTCTAAATTTGTATACAACAAGCTTACTTTGTTGAGAAATATCGAATTCCTCATGTTGTATATATATATACAGCAGGTTTTCAGGATAGTAACTAAGTTGTTTCAACTAAGGTAATATTGAACAGTTGAATGTAAAGAACGAGAACAAATGTTCACTGAAGCCATCCGTTGAGCTTCTGCAGTTGTACACTCGTTGATAATATCCCTAGTTGTTGCCTTCTAAGCGCTTTACAAGTAATAAGAGATACGAAATTGCACTGTGATGAAAAACCTAGAAGATACAAAAGGTGAGATGTTGTTAGAAAGTAGAGCCCCCCACGAATTATTTATTTGGTAATGCCTCGAACTCAAAAAGAGGCCCGCGTTGTTTGTATATAATTAGTACTGATTGCTTGATCACTAGTAAAGCGAAAGGTCAGGAGCAGGAGTTAATTGTGATATTGGAATAATGTTGTTCAAAGGAGTTCATGTAAATGTATAGTCTTAATGTGTAGTAATAGATTCTTGAGTTCTTTAAAATACTCGTATTGTCTACGTTGAATTGATGTCGCTTCTTGGTTTTATATGAAAATTGAAAATTTTGGAAGTAGAAACCATTCTGTCCTGATGTCGCTATAGGACTACATAAAGAAGACAAAGATAGTGCATCTTTACGATCAATCTTTGACATAGGGCAAGAGATGTACTAATGACCAATGATCTCAACACACAGACCATGGATTACCATGATTTCAGACATACCGGGGAAGAGAAATTACTTAACAGCAAACCAATAAATTCAAATGAGTTTGGGGAATGACTTTGAAATCATTATGAAGCGGGTATTCCTTATAAACTACAGTCGAACTTCTTGTAAGATTGCTGATGATTTAAGCTGCGTTTGGTTTGCCACTGAACCTCCAGAATGTTTACACTAGCGACACTAGAAAGAACCGTTTGATGATTAAGTATGCGTTTGACGAGGAAGGAGGTCCATCAAAGTGAACTAAAATGGAAAGAACACAGAATGCTTAGACTGTAGTGTACACACTCTTTCGACAGAATATACACTAAAATGTTTAGAGTACTTGAAACGCATTTTCCTACTTTATCTACAAATATTATTTGACACCTGTGAAAAATTGACTTAGGGTAGACTGCAGCTTAGTATCTCCATCATTCTCAAGAATAAAAGTCTCGGGTTCAGTTTTAAACCCAGCCGTCGCATCAAAAGCTTTTTGTACTTTTAAAAACAGGGTTTCCCGATTGAACCTACATCAAAGTTTACTTGATGACTTTCAAATATTGTCTTCCACCGATCTCAGCAGTGAATCGCTGATTCACAAGACTTTAGTAATTAATTACGATCTCTGCCGTGTACTTAGCAGCAATGTGCCATGTACCTCATTGTATTTGTTTTAAATATTTATTTGTTACTTGTTAATTATTGCCACTTCCCTTCTTCTTTTTCTTTTTCTTTCGGCTCCTCCCTTTTAGGCATACACTATTTTGAAAATGACGTCATAACTATAATTGCAAGGAGGATTTTAAAAATATTTTTACACACCAAAGTTGTGCTAATAAATTTCAAAAATGTTACCAAATTGCAGCACAATAACATACGTGGTTACTTTTACTCTCTTAAGGGCCTCCCAGGCACACACTCCCTCCCCCCCGCCATTAGTAGGGTGACTCAAAAGATATCTCAAGGTCTGGCGTAACGGCTGTTGCTGTAGACTTGTCGGGCGAGTGGTGACCTCTGACAGTGTGATTCCTCATAGCTAGGCGAATTCATACAGTCTATTAGGAGTTTACTTTGTCTTTCTAGGCCCATCTAGTGCAACGAGAGTTGATAAGAGAATGCTGTTGTCAGTACAATACTAAAATGGTCACAGGCCTGATTAAAAGCTGGAAGAGAAGTTGTGGGCAAAACCTCGTAACCAATGTTATAGAGGTTACAAAGTTTGGTAGTCGACCTCTATCCTGCTTTCAATCGAGCCCATTGCTTTGATAAGGATTTCTACGTCCAAACTCAGTGTTTGGAGTGTACCTTGGTGCATCGTTTCCCTAGTTTCTTGTTTCCATCTTGAAAAAAGTGGATATTTGAAACTATCTAGACTTTGGTAGGATAAAAGCATCAATACTAGGGCTGTCCAACGAATACCGATTATTCGATTAATCGAAGGATGGGTAGACCTTCGATTATTAATCAAGCAGAACGATCTTCGAATACCTCTCTTTCAATTATGATCGATTACGTCGCTTCCATACTCATTGCCCATTTCCATGTTCAGTGAATAATCGACGAATAACTGTGATCGAAGGTATAGTCTGACCTTCGATTATTACTCAAGCAGAACGATCTGCGAATACCTCTCATTCAGATAACATATTGCATTGATTTTAAGGCGATAATTAATTCAGAGCTCAAGTGCAATTTTCAGTGACTTGCTTCCTTGGTTGACTGCCTGTGGTCTGATCCTTACGCACGTATGAATATTGGCCTTGTGCGGGTGAGGTGTTGCACACAGTTATTGTTTGAATTCTTTCTGGCTGTTCAGCAGGCAATGAAAACAAAGCGCGTCTGTCCTAACAATGCTTCTGTTTTTGATTTCTCTGTTGTGCTGTCGTAAATGCCATGTAGTTCTCTTGTTGTGAGGGGCGACATCGGTCAAGGGGCAATTTGTGTAAAATGAGCCTCGGGAATTTGTAGCCGAGGAGTGAAAGGGCCGAGAGCTCAGCTTACTCCAAAGTATAGGTCAGAAAACTATGTCTTTAAAGATGACAACCCCCCCCCCAGAGCCCTCAGGGCAAAGGTTGTAAGTTATGCCCTGGGGCATATAAGGTTTTCTTAGAAACAGTTGTCGTAGAAACTTCAAAAGGGCTCATCAGTTAGAAATTGAGAGGGCTAATTTCCTTTTTAATAGTCGAAAGTGATCAGAGGGCAAATGCCACCCCACGCCCATCATGTCCCCAAAGACTTCCGACCAAAATGTTGATACATCCATTTTATTCAACGTAGTTGAAAGGTCTGGAAATTATGTCTTTGGACAAGGGATGTACATTATGCCCTTATGACACTATACACGCTATTTGTAGTATGGAGAGTTGAAGTCCCATCTACGGGGTCACAGGTGGCAGATAGTGAATAGCCTTTAGATAAGGAGGTTAGCTGTGAATAACCAATAAGCAGTCCCTGACCAAAACCAATATTGCCCTTAGCAATTAGGCTGCTTGTCACAATATGACTGTACTTTCTGTTTTCCTCTGCGTAAGGGAAATTTATTTTATTTTATTTTACTCACCTCTTATACAAAAGTCTACTTTCCTGTGATTCTGTAGGATTTAGTGGTCTTTGTTAACAATTTTGTCAACTCTTTTGTTTACTGTACTTCAAACTAACTTTCTAATAGTAGTTAGTGAAAAATGATAACACTGCTATTATCTAGATTATAATACTAATGGAGAAACTGGCTATTTATCTCTGTGTAAATTTTACTTTAATTCGGATCAATAAATAATGACATTAATAATGTACGTATTACAATATCGGTTTCACTTAGTTGTCATCACACATATGCTGATAATTGTTATACTAATGTTTAACGCTGTAATGGCGAGTTGAAAGACTGCTTACCCTCACACGTCTCGTATACGTGATTCTTGTAACTAACGGACTCTCGTGTAGATATCCAAAGAAAATGTTGGTCAACAACAACTCGAGTTTGCCATCGACGAATTTTTGCGAAATGGTTCAGGTTGGGTTCTAAAATCGATCCTAACTCTGGAGTTGGGAATTGTGAAGGTTAATCCCCTTATAGCCTCTTCATATATCCCACTGCCTAAGGAATTATTGTCCAAGAAAGCGTTACTAAACATACAGAATAAGGACAACAAATGTTTTATTTGGTCGGTACTAGCTGCTCTTCATCCCCTGGATAGGACAGAGCATGCAGGACGTGTTGCCAATTACATTTCCTTTGAACCAGAGTTGAATGTGACGGGACTCTCTTTTCCGGACCATTATAGATAGACGGAAGGAAAGACGGCAGAAGTTTGTAAGATGTTAGGCAAAATAATAGTTAGAGATCAGCCTGGAAACTAGATTTTAATCGTGATCGCAGGCCATGATATTTTGCAGAATTGACGCTTTGCGTCGCTTCGTGTAACGTGCCTTCCTCAAGGCAATAGATTTACGGTACCTCAGCCCTGCAATTTTCCCCCAGGTATTATTTTTGTGCATTTTTATATATTGGCCATTGGCACGGCAGTCCAGTGGTACTGGACGTGTATTACAAGTCGAGTGATAGGTGTTGGATTCAAGACAGTGGTGTCGAAAAATCAACCCCACCTACAAAGACAACCCCCACGTGGAAGAAATTTTTGGGCATAAATTTCCAAACGTTCAAACCACCGCTTTCCACTAACAATGTACATAGAAACGGAACACTAATTTAGAGTTCTACCATTGAAATAGTTCATCACTTGAAAGGTTACATAATGCCACGTCATTTCATCACTTGAAAGGTTTCACAATGCTACTTCCTTCAAGAAAACACCCAAATGCCCATCTTCTTGAGAGAAAAACTTTTCTTAAGTTAGGTGAAACAGAATCGCTAATACAACTTTTAATTTGAGGTGGATACCAGAGGTCACCTAGCTCAGTTGGTAGAACGCACGCCGCAAAAGCGTGGGTCACGGGTTCGATCCCCGGTGGTGACATGCTTTTCTAGTTCTCTAGTGTTCTTTTCTTATGTGTTATGTAAATAAGGAGATTTTAATTTACAGCCGAGACCCAGGTATTTCCTAATACCCTTGATCAAGGTTGCTAATCTTTAAGATGAATAATATAGTTACGAATTGATTTGCAGCTTCCAGGTACCGAACATCTGCAACCCTTGACCACTTCCATATATTTTATCAGTCTTGACGAGGTCTGAAAATAGAGACAGTTGTTATATACAATTTTGGACTTATATTTGGCTTCTTTAAATCAGCAGTACCAAATACGAAGCATCGGGTTAGATCAGGAATAAAATATGTGATGTCAATTTGTTTATATAGTCATCAATAGCAAGATCTCCCCTGCTGGGCATTGGACAATAACTACCCAAATGGGCTTTGATCTACTAGCAGAAGGGTCTGCTTAAAAGACCAGCAAATGGAGATCCACAACAAGATACACAGGCTCTGAACTAGCGGGGCTGACAATTCATGGTTGTGTCAGAACACAAGGGATCTACACATGTATCTAATGCTTTCCACATCCAAATCTGTCGCATCAATATTTAAAGATTCATTTGCAATAACCGGCATCATCTAGGCATTAACTTACAATGAAAATTAAAGCGAAAACGTATTTTACGCAGAATTTTTACAGGGAGATCCAAATCTTATCAAACGAGATATGTCCCACCCCCTGAAAGTCCCCTTCTTCCCTTCTTAGTTAAATTTGTTGTCGTTTCCATCTGTTGTCATTTCCAAGAGGACACTTTGCTAAAATCAGAAGCAAGCACGCTGATCTGGAAGTAGTCTGGGATCTACTTTGTGCCTCAACCCAGTCACGTGACTTTACGTCATTTGTGGTATATTATAAGATAGGGATTTCAATCTGATTTTATATTAAGAAATTACAGTAACAGAAACTGTGTAGTTTTGAGGACAGTATTATAAATGAAGCACAAGAGCTCATCTCACGTGCTTGTTATTTAGACCGTTTCTTGCTTACACACTTTCTATAAATTAAACATAAATGGAATGCTACCTTTTCAATACCCTAGTGTACATTATTCAGCAGGCTTCTGCTTGCAATTTTAAAGACATATACAGAGAACAACTGACAAAGTATCATTAGTTCTCAGTTATCACCCAGCACTTAACAAAGTTAGAGGGGTAGTTGGCTGGTTACGGGCTCATGACATGTGATTCTCTACCACATCACACCCTACACTCTGAATAGAGCACGGGACTTCCTTTCCCTTTATCCTACTTAATTGCTACACATTTTCATCAGACGTTGGTGAATGCTTCCAGTTTCGAAAAATAAAAGGAAAGCTTGATAAACAACTTATAAGAGAAGAGGAATTGCAATAGGCCTTGATGCGACTTATTAGTCAAAATTATAAGAGAAACATTATTTCTTTCTGATATTAATAAAAATTTGCAAGTTAATAAACAATTCATTACAGAGCTTTCTAGGTAGTCACTAAATATAACTTCTGGAGGAAGATTCATGCTGAATATTATTGCAGGCCCAATTGATGATTCGAAGAAGCCTTCTTGATAGATTGCTCATATCTTGAGAAGACCATCCAACTGTTGCAGCTACACTGGTCAATGCTCTGTAAAATGTCATTGGTCAGGACTATGGTCCGGAGCTGCTTCTACTCGCCGATGCAACAACCTACATGAAGAAAATGGCCAAAGGACTAAGTGTGCTGCTGCCCAACTGCGTCCATATTACGTGTTTAACCCATGGATTGCATCGATTGGCCGAAGCTATTCGCGAAAAATACGAACTAGTAGACAATCTGATCGCGAAGAAAGCAGAGATTGGAGTTGCAATGGGATCAGGGACTGCTGTTGCAAAAACAGCTTCAGGTAAATCTTAGTTTGGTACGCCTTGACTTCACTAAGTTGCTTTAAATTTAAGGATCTGTGCTACTAGCATATACAGATAATTAAGAAATTTTTCGCAGTTTTGGGATCTTCTTCTTCTGGTGACAGTCGTTGATTCGAACGATCTCTTTGAATTGTTTTCCTATAAGTATCCGGTCATTGGCGATGAATGTTTCGTTGAGCTTATAACTTATTATTGGAAATTTTATTGCATTTCTGGCTTCAGTTTCTCCAAAGATGTTGAGGATCTTCCATGTCGTCATACCATAGATTTGGTAAAGGACAGAAAAGAGTGGAGGTGTATACTTGCTGCCAACTGACTAGTACAGCACCCCCAGCAAGGGGGAAAAGAGATAGTAAATGCATAACGATGATGATTTGTATATGTAATGATACATTGTCTTCCTTTACTTTGTATATGTATATTTCTTACACAAATGTTAACCATTGTGTGATCTGTTTAATCTGTTGGGCTTATATTTCAGCATGCAAAGTGATAGTTGATGAAATAGAGTATGCAGTAAAGCAAGTGGACCCAAAAAAGCGTTTGGGAGGGTGGAAGTGTACAGGTCAGGAGGAGGAGGGGAAGAAGGAGGAAACAACAACAATCAGCACTTCTACAAGACCGTGCTTCTACAAGATCAATTTTACATGTTGTTATAGAAGTGATTGAGAGAGTCATGGATCAGTCATCAGAAGCAGTAATAAGTGCAGTTCCCTTCAGCAAGGCACATTGATGAAATGGCTATCGGCGTACAAAAGCAACTGACAGACATTTCGTCAAGCATGAAACACTCACTTCAAGTAGATGAATCAACTTTAAGAGACAACTAAGCCCTTTTATTGGGATATGTGTGCTTTGTTTAAAATGCCGTATTGGAATTGTAACCCTCTCAGCACTTCCTGTTCTCCTTCTGTTGACCACTTACGTGAGAGTCACAACCATTGCTCCAATTAATAAGTGTATGATACGGAACCTTGCCTGGCTGTATGATTACATCACGCACCCTTATTACAAAGATTTCATAGCTTTAATTTTGTTGTGCTTTTGTTAACAGTACACACTTCTGTTGAGTTTTCGATCATACTGACCCTAGCAAAATAAGCCTTCTTCGTGGCAACTGTGAAATAGCATATTGAAAGTACAAACACCTTAATTTTACAACTTACACTCATTTGCTTAGTGAAGAATACACCCCTTCGCTAGCTTCACCACCAACAGCTGTAACAAGCTTTGAGATTACTCCCACTACAAAACGTCTCTGTGAATATAAATGTATGAGAACTCAAGTATGACTATTAAATGCAAATAGACGAAACTGGATACACTACAGTTTCATTCTCTACTGAAAAACATTACTGGTTCACTACCTAACCATTAAATACGACTCGGCTACGTTAATGTATCCCAAAATATAATAACTGAAGTTGTAGCAACAAGTACATAGTCAATGGTAATGCAACGGATTAGTTTTTAATGTAGCCTTGCAGGGTAGTCTTCAAAAATATTTCCACATACAGTAGAACGCTCAGCTTTCAATAAAAAAGAAGAAAACTTAAGGAAGGTGTTAATTTTATAATCGTTACATAAATGTCAGTCAAGGAGGTTGTGAAGGCCATTACAAAATATTTGACACAGCGTTACCCACCCCAACTAAGACAAGCAGCCGATCTGCTTACATGAAAAAGTCGTACACTACATATTGATAAAAAGTATGGCCACGTTACAGATCTACCTTGTCTGCTAACAAAGGACACTGCATTGTGACATTTCAACGACTTCGCGAATGTCCATCGCTCTTGCTCCGGGGATACCGCGACCACCGAGTTCTTCACTCTTTCCCCACCATGCAATGTACGGATCTAGTGTATGCTAACTATGTTAAATATGCGTCATGAGCCTATTTTGAAGGCTTTGTGCAACATGGAATGTACGCATCTATTGTATACAAACTATGTCAAATACGCGTCACTCGCCTATTTTGAACGGTTTGTGCACAATGGAATGTACGCATCTAGTGTATGCTAACCATGTTAATTATGCTTCATGAGCCTATTTTGAACGAATTGTGCACCATGCAATGTACGCATCTAGTTTATGCAAACTATGTCAAATATGCGTCATTAATTTCTTTTCAAAATAATGGATCAGAAGCAGCATGTATGCAATTTTAACCATAATTTTTGGCTTTGCCATCCCCACGTTTAGTTAGATGCCAATTTTCAGAAATATTAGACATCTAGAACCTGAGATATTGTTAAATAATTGAGACCTGTCAATTTAAAATTGGCCGTCATAACTTCAAAAAAAGGTGTTAGGGTCCAATTTTCAATGCTCAATATCTAAGCAACGGCTTATCATCAGAAGCTGAAATTTTGGAATTTTTCTCACCACCATGGTACCTTACTACTTGGAAAGTTTCAAGGAATTTGGTGAGGGTTTCGCAGTTTCTTTCTGTTTAAAAAAATTCTTATGAAAACTATTCTACGACATTAACCACGTTCGCCTACACAAGCTTACAGTCGTCCTATCAATCGTTACTAAAAACCTGTTAGTTTCTTTTGGAGACGTGGAGACAATGGGTACTAGGGGGTTCAACAGCTAATAGCATCATTCATTGCTTTTCTTATGTCAAGAGGGCAAAACCAAAGAAAGGGGTAGATTGTCCCTGTTTACCCCCTTGTTGCACATATCTTTGTTTAAAATCTATTGAGTAAGTTATGACGCTTTTACTGACTGTTTATTTCAGAAACACTGCCAAAACGAGAACAATAACATAGATGAGAAAGAACAGCAGCATTCCGTACCAGTCCCCTTCTAGTTACTATGCTCATTCCAACATGACATGGTCTAGAATGATCAGCATTGGACGGTTCTTCTGGTGTATCGGGACCTTTAAGAGTACTTTAAGTTCTTGTAACCATGGTTCCAGGGGAGAACTTCATTTCCGGTGTTTCTATTGCGGTGTATACCCTTGCGAAAGTCGACTTTGCAAGGTACGAACTGCCAGTGACAGCTAGCCACACATTTGTTAAAGTGTCGAAAGGATATAATTTCTTAGTTTATGTATTCATTTATGTTAAGGAGTAATTTTTTTGAACTGTCCCTGTCCACTCCCAAATAAAACAAAATCGTAATTTTAGTTTTGTGACTAATTCAATAGCGATTGGCCCAATAGGGTTTTCGTGTGATAAATCTGTCTATCTTTTTTATTTTAACTATATAGCTAACTTGGTTAAAATTAGATGAACGAATGATTTAAAAGCAATTTAAGCCAGGAACATAACCATGGAGTTGGGTTTGACCCTTCCCCCAAGATATTTCTGGCGCCCTTATTCTGTTTGTATTTGGGTTTTATAGCGTTTTTTTTTTTACTTTTCCAGGCAGTACTGCTAAATTTTCGGTTTCAAATAAACTTTGCCCGGTATTAGTTCCAAATGATACTCTTTCAGTGGTTTTATGAAAAACGTTCGGAAAGAAAAGGCTTTCTCCTGTGTTGGTACCAGCTGATTCTACCATTGCAGTCCGTTGCAAAGGAGTGTCCTCCTCCAATGAAAGATTTACTTTTGCTTTGCCATCATCCTGTGCATCAAACGTTTCCGACTTCCTTCCTAACGAAGGCTCCTTTTCCATGGACTCCCTTTCTTTAAGAAGTAGAAGGACCTATCAAGCAAAAAGTTTAAGTGATATATGACATATTGCTTCATCTTCCTCAGTATGGCACATCAACGGGAAGATGATTTCCTTGATCACAGCCTGTTGGGACGGGAAAGACATGATCACTTAACACGTTAACTTGTGGGAATCTTTCTGGCATAATGATTACATATAAGTATATTATCAAATGTTAGCGTAACCAAAAAGGAAGAAAGCAAGCTGCTGGCATTCGAAATGTAGTATTTAAGATCCTTGATAGGTGTTACAAGACTCAACAAAGTACGAAATGCTAGCTTTTCGTTCAGCCACAGGAATTGTTAAGACAATCCTAGAAGTTATTAAAGAAAAACTCCTCAATGTCTAAAATCAAATTAACGTGCCTCGTGTTTATCTTACTTACCATTAAGTATGCAATCTTTATTGAAGAACCTCTTGAAGGATGAAATGTACAAATTAATCCTATCTAGGTCAAATTTGACCCAATCGCCGCAATTAAAAATGACAACCAAACCCAAAATATATTTATTTGTGTCACGTTTTGTTGTCCATGCCATCAAATTGAGGAAACGAGGGGGGCTTATATCAAATTCATACAAAAATTCAAAACTTATCCATTTCACCATGTTGGCCCAAATAAAGTGTGAGCTATTCTTTCCACAAGGACAAATATAATATCAATACACTCTTTTAATGCCGACTTCCACAACAAGCTGTTGGTAGTGATTTTTTGCTTCGCTACTTAACTTATGCTGCCCGGAAATCACAGCCTTGCGTTGCGAAGTCATACGGGTTATGCACATCAGTCACGTAACCTATAATCTTTCTGTAAGTTGCTCATTTAGAGAATTGATATAATTGACAATGATAAGTTGTTGATAAGTTGTTTTTTTAGTTGCCAGAAAGAAAATTGTCTGTTGTATTTAGCTAAATTTAAAGACATTCGAAGCATCAATTCTGAAGACTTTCGAACATTCGAATATGTAGGAATCACGTAGAGGATATTAAGACTAAAGTAAATGCTATCGTTTCCGACACTTTTAGATTGCAATTATGTAATTATGTGACGTCCTGCTATCTCCAACTTCAGCATTTTGTAGCCTACATGTACGTAATATCGGGTAGTTCAAGAGTTACTATAAAAGTCAATCGCCGAGGTTCAAGGCCTGAAAAGATATGAACCACTCTTCGTCTCAGTACTGTTCAGCTGTGTGAACCATTCTTGAGCTCCGGCAAATGAAAGCCGATCGGACGACATGTCCAAACCAAAGTTACACCCCACCTAGACACTGAACAGTTAAAATCAACAGAACGTAAATGGTAGATAGGTTTGGTTACAATATTAGGAATTCCGGTTGCGAAGCTGCAATCAGCTGTGTTCCCTATCGGTGACTATATAAATATTTCCAGGCCAGAAAAACGATGAAAATCGGTGTACTAGTCCCGCAATTTACATCTCGGGATGGAACGCCCTCTCCCCCGCGAACAGCGGCTTGCTGATGTAGGAAAGTAACGTTGTCTTATGCAAATAATACAGAAACTGTCGGATGTGATACAAACTTAAGTAATTCATCTGTAAAACTTTCAATTGCTTGCAGATTTGGATATATTACATTGATGGGCCTTGCATGGTTTCTAGCGAACAATCCAGTTTTTATACATGGAAGCTAGAAGACGTTCGCGTAGTGTTTGACTGTTCAGCAACAGACAAGAGTGCCCTCCTTAATAATCAACTACTCCTGGGGCCGATCAGACGAACATTCTATTAGGGGTGCCGATGCATTTTCGACAACAATGCCTGGCCATTGTAGATGTTGTAGAAGCTATGTTCCATGCAGTTAAAGTGCACCAGATAACCCCCTTGCTCTCAGGGTATTGTTTTGGCACAATCGAGATCTAGAAGCCACGCCCAAGGAGTACAAAATGACGTTGCATAATGGTGATTATGATAATGATTGAATTTTCAAATCCGTCCGCGTAAAAAATGTATAAATAAGTGCAGAGGATTGCTTTTTTAAAATTATATGTAGTGGGCTGATTTGTATTGTTGCACATGTGACCCCGTCACTTTACATACGGTACGATCCCCCCCGTTACCCTCATGTTACCCCGCTTGACCTACCTTTCACTTAGTCTGTAATTTCGGATATTGTATATCTTTCTTACTCACGTCACACTACCGTTTGTGATTGCGGTCCAGTTTGTTTGGTACATTAAGTTTAAACATCTTTCTGCGTCTACGCACTCACTGGGCGACCTCTTATATATCGCTGTAAATAAATGAATTCAGGCTCCCATCCACTTCCGTTCTGTACAATAAGTCTTACGTTTAAACCAGACCGTAATCAGCGTTGAATCCTTTTGCGGTACATCATATAAGTACATGCGATACATCAAGCAATGGACAACGAGAAGGAACGGTGAGGTGTAATTAAAGTTGCATTAATTTCAATGGCGACGTATATCCGCGTTTATTGTACCTCCAAATGAATATGTATCAAATATCTAGTATATAAATATGTAACCGAACGGCCAAGAAGTAAACTCGTCTCACTACAAATAATTCCAGATATCACCAACTATGAGTTTGACGCATGAGCGCCACCTTGAGTTTATACTTGCCAGAAAATTTACTGTCGTAAGTTACAAGGCGTACACAACATCGACCGATAGCAGAGATTCTATACTGATTACCGTTACACTTAGGGTAAATGAAATCTTCAATTCATCCTGTTTTTGTATAACATCATTAAGTTAAAGAAGTGTCTAACCTACCTCGAAACCAAAACCTTCAGCTGTGACAGTGTTCTTCCATGCATTTCCAGTCGTACTTTCGCTTCATAAAATCGTCATGTCGAGTCGATTCGCTACGACCTGCTTAACTCTACTACGAAAGGTAGCAGTTAGGAGGTCGATTCCAGTTCACATAGGTGCCTGTAATAGATTCTCTTTTCTTTAAACACAAAGTATGCAAAAAATTTTACGTGCGTTTTGTACCTAGTTTGTACTCCAGGATCGCATTGTCATGGGTGTCCCACATATGTAACGTGCCTGGGTCGCATGATCACCTGCAATACAAGTATAATTAAATGATGAAACATTCTAATAAGAATCAGTATGAGAGCAACATGCTGTCCCTATTCTCTCATCATCTATGCCTCCGAACGTAACTTGGTGTCAAAATTGAAATTCGAAAACATGGAGAAACGTTTATAAATTGGAGTGATACGAAGGACTTCGGTATGGAAAACAGCGGCCAACATTACTTGCTACCTGTCCCAATTCGCTACAAAAATCACTTCAACAATGAACAAGAGTACGGAATCCTCTTTATCCAATTACATCATCTTTTTTAGAATATGAACATTAGATTCAAAAACATCTTCAAACTTTTCAATCTAAAGAAATCATTTTCTTATTGATTACAAAGGGGTTGGAGGACATTATACGTAATATATGGGCTGGTCATGCACACACGTGTACCTCAGCTGACAGCACATCAATGTGAACTTCGATAGGTTCGAATTAAGTCATCAATGATAGACTAAATTATGACTCCATTAAAATGCACAGGGCACCCAGATGCAATATCTTATATTCTTTGAGTATTAGAGCACTCGTGGCAGGGTGTGATGCATCATTTTATCCAAAGGTGAAGATTCTCTAAGGTAGGCACGGACAATTGCTTCCGTGTCATAGGAAAGGCCAGGTCTGCATTTCATTTGGTCGTTCTGGAGTCAGTCCGCATAAAAGCAAGAAAACCTTTACTATGCAGACAAAATGAGTTCGTTTTCTCGCTAGGCCTATTCAATTAACCTTGTTGTAGTGTTGCATCCTAAATTGGTAGTGCAGAAGGCAGTGATACTGAATGAACATGGATAGAATATATATCGAGCCTCTGTGTTCACTTTGTTCTTTTGTGAGATTTTACGCATTAAATGGTGTTACTAGTCTCTATGATTGGACACCGAATGGTGAACGTTTTGAAATACCCAAGTCACCTGTTAACCAAAAATACCATCTGAATATAACCCCCCTGAATATAGGCCCAATGTAAACTAACAAAAATATCCTTGAGAATATAATCCCCCTCGAATATAAGCCCTGACCTTACATTTCAGATTCTGTGTGTTGCATCCTCATCCTCGAGCTTCTTAGAAAATGCACGAAAATTCTTACTTAAAATCTTCGTGTATAAAATAACTCAAAAAGTTTCAAAATCTTACTTAAAATTTACTTTAAACTTTTGATCGACATAAAATCAAAAGCCTAGATTTTTTATTCCACTTTTGAAAGTAAAGTAAAATAAATCATGAAAATGAGTGTGCCTGTACAAATCATTTTTGAAGGTTTGTACTTTGTATTTTGTGCGACAATGAAACGTTGTCTATGACTTGAGACTTGACAAATTTGATCATGTTTAAAGGATAGGATAGTTGTGTTACATTGTTTACACCGGCCAGACTATCTATCCAAGGCCCATTGAAAGTCAGAACTTATCATCGAGAAGAGAGGATTTAAAAAGTCCATATTGAAAAAAAAGAAACTATCATACTTCGAGCATGTGATGGGAAATGACGGAATGGAAAAGAAAGTTCTAGAAACCTAAACGCAGCAATTCTCCGAATTAACACTCCATCCTTTTAAACGCCCCCTCCAATAAAACCTCTCTTCATTTGGCTGAATGCTAAATTAACACCCCCTCTATTAAACGACCCTTTCAAAAAGGCGCCCCCTAAACACACACATTAGCGGTTGACCCCTCATGCATCTTCGTTTTGTGAAAATTGTGAAAGTTGAACAGGTCAAAATTGTCAACGTCAAGTGCAAAGTACCGATGTATTCACCGACGTGTTTTCGATTGTCGCCAGTATTGTTTTGCTGAGAGTTGCATAGGTAAAATTTACTTGCCGCGATGCGAATTTTACATTTTTTGTTCGCTATCGCACTTTTTCCCTTAATTTGATCCTTTACATAGAGAGTTTATCCTCTGGATCCCTGTGGAAACATAGGATGTCTGCGTCGAGAAATTGCTGCAGCCAATAATTTTTGAAATACCAATGAAAAGATTTTCCAGTACGAGTGGGGTCGATGAATATCCAGGGGGTCGAAAAGGGGTCGATGAATAACCATGTTCCCGTCCTGTAGTAAGAAAATTACAATATGTGCTCCCTACCGGCCCTCCCCATCCCATCCCACGCTTTCCATCCACTCCCACGCCTCTTCCCGCTCCAGACAGGGCTGATACAGGAATCATTTGTGTTTTAGCTTCGTACTGGGGTAGTGATGTTTTTCCCCGTGATCTGATCATTAATGTAAACTGCTACTACAATTACTACTACTACTACTACTACTACTACTACTACTACTACTACTACTACTACTACTACTACTACTACTTTCACGTAACAATTTCTTTTTACCATCAAATTTGAGGACACAGTAAGTTGTCATTTCAGCTCCAGTTCCAAAGGTTGTTGGAATTAAGATTTTGTCTTTTTTCATCTCAGGTGCAGCATATTTTACTACATCCATTGAACTTCCACCACCTAATCCAATAAGACAAGATGGATCTTTGTCTTTGTATTGTGAAATAACAGCATTAACATCATCAATTGATGGTTCAGGTTTTACTTGGTCATACAACATGTAATCCTGGATACCCATTTTTGCTAACCATTTGTCAGATAGTGCTGGCGGAACGGTTGTGACAACTGTTTCACGGGCAATGGGGTGCCCACTTGTGTCAAAATCAGACATGTATTTATGGCCTTCACCCAAATCACACGAGACTCAATTCATAAGGCTAACTGATTACTTCCAAAACATAAACCTCATGGAGAAACTTTATTATGCAGAAGTACAAGCATGTACTAGTGTTATTGCTACAGATCTCCTTCTAGAGTAGAGATGAAACGTTTGTCATAGAACTAATCCCTGAGTTTTACAACTAAATTCATCACTACTAGTATATTCAATTCTTAGAAACACCTGCTTCAAATCAACAGAGACACTAAATTATCAAATTAATGTTTAATAGTCTATATAGTTCTTCTGAAACTTCTTTATTTTGTCGCATTTTTATCCCAAAGTAAAATACAACAGTGTAAACACGAGAAAATAAGTAAGTTGCAAATGATAATTTTATATTTTCCATTAAGGGGTATTAAAGTTAATTTTACATACTCTATTTAATTGATGTAGTTTACTTGCAACCTGGCGTGTTTTTTCATGATAAAACGTCTCACATCTATCACAAGCAAAACCCAAAAAATGGACTTTAACTTAGTTTACTTTAGGTTTAATCTTGAATTTAACTTATTTCCGGACTTGCTCTCCTTTTGGACCTCAAACAGCGCAGACGTTTTGCAGCAGCACTAAGAAAACACTGTATTAAAAATGTCGTTGCCACCACGTAACCAAGGTCGTTATAGACTCAAGTGCGCTTCCTGTTTAGTCGCGTATTTGCCTTTCCTTAGGACCTGCATTATAGCTAAATTATCAATTTAGTTGAAATTTTATCGAAAGTTGATGAACGAATATAATCTTCTGCCTCACTAGAAACAACGAGAAAGAAATCTTCAAGGCTGACGAACTTCATTCAACCTGTGAGCATTCTTTTCAAAGTCTTTTGCAAATTTTACAGTTGCATGCAACTATAAAGTAGAAAATGTAAACAAAAGAATAAATGAGTAAGAAAATTGATAATCAAACTGCTTGGAACTGTGATGAAATTGGTGTAGAATTTCTAGAATATATATTTGTAACTATTAGTTCCTTTTAATAGGCCTAAAGAGAAGATGCACTTTTTACATTTGAGCTATGAGCCATTTAAAAGGAACTGAGAGGAAAACTGGTATTGCTCCCACAACATCAGAATTTACTTACAATTTTGCTCAAAGCAGCACTGAGAACTTTGAGAAGTATTTCGCCTGGCGACCATAGTAGCAGCACATTCAGTCGTACACGGGCAACAGATATGATCCATTTCTGATCTTAAGTTATTGTGTGTAAAATTTCCCTCGATAAACATTCTGCTATGCACGGGTGTGAAAAAAAAATGGCCATGGTGGAAATAATAGGCATGGATTCTTCTGCTTATGTAAGCGACACTCTGTGCCACTTTATAAAATATAAATGAAAACTTCATTGGAATCTTCTTGATTACATCAACTGCGATGCAGAGGCTACAATTAGGGACCAGGAAAGTTTAAGATAAACCTTTATATGATACTGAGTATCGGGTACTTACAAAGTACTGAATATTTTGCAGATGAAATATTGTACTTTATACGTAACTACGCCAACCTGCAAATTATTTTGTGCAGTTTTACGTACCATAAGGTGTTGTTAGAGTTGAAAGGAATTGGCTACAAATCTTCAAAGGGTAACTGCAAAGAAGGGCGTGGCCGCTGAGCTAAGTTTGGTCTCGGCAGATTGAAGTGGCTCACCACGCACCTGACTGGATGCAGTTATATGTCAAGATGGATTGACATGACTTTAATAGTTAGTACGTGTCTGAGTGAGGATTAGCTAACTGAGAGATTATCTTATAGGTTACGTGATGATGTGCAATCTATACATGACTTTGTGGCGTAATAATAGATTGCTCTCTCATGAGAAATCCTGTTATTCGTCCTTTTTTAGAATAGTCTCTTTTAATTTGTACAATAAATTTTGCTAAGGAAGAAAAAATTGTCATATTTTTACATTAAACCCAACGATACTGAAACATTAAATTGCATCTCAAGGTCAGTAAGCTATTGTTGTACAGCAGAAATTAGTTCTTACGTGGAAATATTGCCCTGCCTGATGCTTGCCTTGAAAAACAGAACTTCGGTTTTTGATAACATATACCATCTGGATATTCACCATGTTAAAAGCTTACCCCTGTAATAAATACCACTCAGACCTTAGTAACATTTTGTTCAGATTGAAATATTGTACTTGGTCTCTAGAAGAGAAGCCGACGTGTATTAAGTTGTTAAGGTTTCCACGCCCTCGGAGCTTGTTACAACCCCCCACCTCCGATTCTTAATGTCGGGAAATTACCTTTGATGATGCATAAACAAGTTTTTTAAGGATTGCTTTGATGATCGTTTTTAAAAAAACGCCTCATGTTATTCTTTCGTCTTTTGTATTCATTTCTCAACTATCAGAAATTAATTTTGATTCCACCCTCCCGCTGTTGATTTTTAAAATGATTTTGAAAAGCCCCACCTCCCACCCCAATATTTTCGTAATCACCATTATTAGGTCGTAATAAACTGTATAAAAGAAGGAATTTTTCAATGATCAAAGCAGTTAGTTGTAAACGAGGAGAAGACAGTAAAATTCGAAGTTACAAGTAATTTTTTCGATTGTCTTTAAGTCTGCTATTTGGGCTTGATATAGTATAGCTACCCGATGCAATGACCATATCAAGTCAAGGGGGGTGCTGGAGTGGCGCTTCGTTTGATACAGCCGTCTAAGTGAATTAAAAAGCAAAAGGGGAAAGGGGCAGATTTCTTTGTAAAACTGGATACAGTTACTCATATCATGGAAATAACATACAAAATTCTGTCCTATTTATTTAAACAAATGAATGGAAAATTACAATAACATTCGTGACTTACCGAGATTTTGACAATAGGAATAAATTATACAAACCACGTAACGAGTATGTAATCACGTCATTACACTGTTGTGTACGTTAATAATCTCTGTGTGCTATCACGAAATCATGCAGGTTCCAAATATAAAAATACACAACTGTTTGCTTAGTGCTTGCTGTACGTCAAACTAAGTGCATTCCGGAATTAACAACAAACTTAAGATACATATTAAATTCATGACGATACTTATCCTGCGTCACTACTAAATATTTGTGCTTAATATCATTGGTCTATTGCATGGGTTTCCAACCTCCAGGTTGCAACCCATGTGATTATTGGCTTATCTTTTAAAAGATAATGAAGGGGGGGTGTCAAATATCAGTGCACTGGTTCTTTTTACTGGAAACATTCCTCTTTGTGGCTATACAGGGAGAATTGCAGAGCACTAAGTTCATGGCAAGGAATTTCAACCAAAATATTATTAAAAATCTGTCATGGTTGCTTGTTTCAACATAAATACAGCTTGAAACACAATCATCTTCTAACAAGTCACTGAATTTGCTAGAACTGGGACTTGTTCAATATTTCTATTTTAACTCTTTAACAACACTTTTTATTACTTTTGCCTGGTGTTGGGACTGGAGAAGGGTTTAGAGACTAATAGAGACGTAGATACTTTCAAAGGTACGGATCTATTTTAACACTTTTTATTATTTTTCCTGGTGTTGGGACTGGAGAAGGGTTTAGAAACTAATAGAGAACTCATTATCATAATCAGTCGGGAGAGCCCTGGTTTTTTACCAGTTTTCTTTACTTTTTTCTTTACAGGCATGACTTGCTTGAGCTCTTCCAGCGTTTCAGCTCGAGAGTCAGTAAGTAAGACAGTGGGAAAAGTTGCCACGAGGCCTTCCGTTAAAGTCTCGATAGGTGCTCTCTGGAAAACTTGAGCCAGCAGGGCCAATCTCTTTGTTTACTTTCACCTTCTTTCTGGAATGCCAGTACTCCATCACTTCGAAGGGATGCCTTTCCAAACAAGACAAAGTAAGAGCATCCTACCTTAATCACAACACCCTCCAGTAAACTATTCAGTCAGCTGTTAAGATTTTGTTATATCTTACACTGGTGACGGGTTACAATGAAAACTGTAATGAGTTTTTAGATTGGCAATACGTTGTTATCAAGTGCACTTCTGATGCCCAATAGAGGTCGCTTTTACCCATGGTGCACAAAGCGTTCAAAATAGGCAACTTAGGCATATCTGACATAGTTTGCATACACTAGATGCGTACATTCCATGGTGCACAAAGCGTTCCAAATAGGATAATCAGCCAAGTTTGACATAGTTTGCATACCATAGATGCGTAAATTCCATGGTGCACAAAGGGCTCAAAGCAGGCTAATTAGCCATATTTGACATAGTTTGCATACACTGGATGCGTACATTCTATGGTGCGCAAAGTTTTCAAAATAGGCTAATAAGGCATATTTGACATAGTTTGCATACACTAGATGCGTACATTCTATGGTGCAAATAAAGGAAGTATTGCGTACAAATGTAAGATCACTGAACCTCATTAAGAAGTCAGGTGAAGGGCAAGGAAAGGGATTCACAGCGACGTACGAGGCTAACACTCATATCAGGCACTTTCCGAAGAAAACGGCGTAACCAGCCTTGTCTGTAATAAAACATGGAAACATTTAAGCTATACCTACATAGATCTACTTTAATGATGTTGGGATAGCAATCTGTCGAAAGCTATAATAAAAACGATAAACTGCTTGTCGTTAATACAAGTAAAGTACAGCGCACTCACTTCAGGTAATGCATTTCAATTTCAAAACGATATCAAACTTAGGCGAAAGAAAAGTTCCTCATGACTCAGCATCAAAACTAAAAAGAATTTACTCAATTGCTTTGTTTACCTAATCCACAATTCCACATGTATGACTCGGAAGCAAAGACCACATTTCTCGGCAAATGAAAAGCTAGCTTGTAGCAGCAGAAATGTGGTCCTTTAGAAGAAAAATAAAAAATGTGGTTGGACAGACAGAGTAACAGATGAAGAAGTGTTGCAAAGAGCTGTTGTAAATAGAGAATCTATCAGCAGTATTAGAGTAAGGCAACTGAGATTTCTAGGGCATGTAACAGAATAAAAAGACTGGGTCTGATGATAAACGAGCACGATTGTCTATTCAAATAAATAAACCAGAGTATGTTGGCTATCAAATATTGGAACACGGACAAATATGTCAGTTCAAAAAGCTACAAGAAATGCTGCTGACCGACAAAGATGGAAGAATCTAATAGATTCAGTCAAAGTGCACATACGGCCGCTTGGCTACGGAACATGATGATGATGATGTTGACTCGTTTATCATTGCTGACTCTGACACCTACAGAGAAGTTTAATTGCATAAGAAGGTTCAATGTCTCCTTCCTTCCCATATCTTATGTCTTTCATTTATTTGTATTTATAAGATGCCAGGAAGGGGCCTGACAGAGAAAGCTAACATTAAGTTAGCCATGTAACATGTTAAGTAAAGAAACATTGATGAGAGACACCAAGCGTATCCTTAGCACTTTGATAAATATACCAAACTTGTTTGAGTTGATACTGCTCCCTACATTATTATAGGGAAAAGAGTTTAAGATAGATTTGTGCTGGAGCACTGTTCTATCGACGTATTGTCGAGAAGAGAGGGTATAGCGTGGTTCACGAGTTCGAGCCTGGGCGGTGTCATATTTTCTATTTTTCTAGTGTCTTGTCTAAATTTTCTATCTAAATACTTTGGAATTAACTGTCGCGAATTGCTGGGCAAGTCACTTTTTTGGTCTCTTTACTCCGCAAATGCCGAACCTTAAACAAAGCCAAATAATAATTTTTCGAAAATCAAAAGTATGTTATGTCACTGATACTATCGTACGAGTGACGTTTTAAAAAATTAATGAGTATGTTGAAATTTTTCTGACAAAATTTAAAAGTCGCGGGAATTAACTGTCGCGAACGGGCCAAAAACAAACTGTCGCAAAAGTCGCAAGATTTCTCTCGCGACAGTTTCTTCCCCAGACAGTTTCTTCCTTTAAAGTATGATGCAGTAAGTCAATATTTGTAGACCAAAAGAGACTTCCGCCAGGCAGAGGGAGGACAGAAACTTGTGACCAATTTATGTTTACCCTGTCATCGGTCAATTGTAATTGCATCGTCGATATCAAACAGACATCTTTAGTTGAAATGATAAATAGCTTGTTCAGTAAATCAGGGAAATCTAAAGTAGAGCCACTGTACTTCTTTTCACCGCTTCACAAGGTAATCTAGTAGGCCAAGCGGGACCTTAGGCTCGTTAATAACTATAGGAATAAAATTATTGTACTTTTACCTCGATTTCCTGATCATTCTATGTAGACTAAGAAAATCAGTGTAAATGCAATAACATTCCTGGATGCGAATACCAGACTACCAGAACCGAACGTCGAGGCAAAGAATCACATCATTGAGAGGAGGGGAGTTGAAATGTCAGTTTAGGAAAGACACTACAGAAATAGAAAATATGTCATCGACGGGGCTCTTTTGAATCTCTTCATTAATATTCCTAAACATCAATCATTGCTCGCAATGTTAGGTACTCAACTATCCTGCAAATAATGTGCAAGTTATTTGTTTCTGTCCGAATGTTGCTGTAATTAGTAAATGAAGTGCAGCGGTTTGGTTCAAGATAGTCTGCTGTATCTAGGTTTATGACCTTGTTTCATGTTGCCATTTGTAGTGAAAGGGATTGTGGCTGATCGTTATAAGCGTTAGCTTTGTATTCATACGATCAGGTGTGGCCATTTTCCAGTCATGTTGTAGGCTCCTCATCTGTCATCTACACAAGGTGTATAGCCCAAGATAAAAGATAATGGGAAAGACATATTCTACAGCAAGGAGTAGCCCTAATTTCAATGCTAATGGTTTCAGTTTAATATATTTATGGAATTATATCCGCCCATAAGTGTTTCATCATTTGAAGTCTTATTTAAAACTTTTCAAATTAAAGATCGCGCATAGTATAAGAGTAATTTGCATACGAGACATGGAATTAGGGACATGGTAAAGTTATCCATACGTGGAGAAGTTGGAATAATCTGGCCAAGGTTTCTTTCATTAGTGACCAAGCGTGATTTAGTAAGGTTACCAAGCAACCAACTACCACTACATATTCATTAGTTCGAAAGTAAATCGGAAATGGAAAATTTGGATCGTCCATAATATCAATTTGAGAGTCTTTGCTTAAGCCATTTGGGTGGGATGGGGGCGGTTTCTCTTTTGGCAAATGTTATCAGGTCATTAAGTTTATTCAGTCCTAAATATTCTTCTACCTAGTACCAAGAAAATTCACTTGTCAAGGCCCAAGCTAAAACTTTTAATTATTTGCTCAGCTATGAAGTATTAAGACCAGATTAGTATAATCTGAAATACAATCAAAGTCATTGGTTTTTAGGCTTACGAGATTGGGAGAGTACATATGGACTCATCTGCACATATCAGAGAAAGTCAACGTCTGTCAAGTAAAAAAACAATACTAACTAAATCACGAATGAAGTAGAACTTGATTTTATTTAATAGTGATGTCGCTAAAAATTGTTTACGTTGAGGTAGCAGATTTGCAGGAGCCTTCAAGATATGTACAGAATCATACCGTATGGACAAGTTTTCAGGGATATGCGATTTAGATGAGCACCAGGAAGAAGAGATTCACTTAGTCTGACACGTGACTAGTGCCCACTTTTATTTTGAGTTGTGCCTTCTCCGAATACTTCTTGTGACGCAACGATATACACGCTATTGTTGGCGTGTGAACTGCTTGCAAAAAACTCTTCCATTAAGGAATTGTGCAGCATATACGAGGTATTGTTGGTAAACCGCATGAAGTATGCCTTCTGGATTTCTTCGAACAACTCATCATTTTGGTCGACAAATGGGCCCGCGTTGATAGCTCGCTCTACAGAATTTTTTGCAATTAAACAGAAGTCTCTATGGACTTAAGCAAGCCTCGCGATGTTGGTACATGACAGTTGACAAGACTTTGAAACAGACAGGTTTTAATCAATGCCCAAGTGATAGTTGTGTTTATACGAAGTCTGTAGGAGATCAGTTTATTATTATGTCTTTGTATGTCGATGATATTATTCTAGCTTGCAGTTGATGGAGGATAGCAAAGCAATGTTAAGTAGTCATTTCGAAATGACTGACCTTGGTGAAATTAAATTTTGTTTAGGCCTAGAAATTGTTAGAGACAGAAAGGCTAGAAAGATGTGGTTGTCACAACGACATTTATCGTAATTACGTTTGCTGCGGAGGCTCCATCTTGAATTGGATTGGTCTACATGAATGAGATTGATATGATCACTAGGCTTAATTCGCGATCTTGTTTGATGTAGGGGGTCTGGACACATGAATGCGTCACAGTTGACTAAATTGAGGTTCTCAGACAAACGATCAGTAGAATCAGCTTTATTGCCAGACATAGTAATCTCCTTCATAGAACATAAAACTACAGGACTCAGGACGGAGATTATGAGACCCCACGCCGATTGCTTTGGAAAGTAGGAGCCGATGAATCTTCTTCACTTCTCGGCCCTTTAGTAAAATATAGATACAGTAAGTAAATTCCGCAAACGTTTTATAAAGTTGCTAATATTTTAAGTGAGTGCGTGGGACTGCTGTCCGAGAAAACACAAACTGGGCAGGAAAAACCGGCTATTGCCGTGTTGGCTAGCATCTCTTAATGCAAATATACGGAGCCATGAGTACGAGAGACAGGAAAGTATTATTTTTTAAGGAAATCCCTCTTAAACGGGAGCTGGCTGTAAACCAAATATCGGTGAATAAGAGCACCTTTTCTGATAAAATGAAAGGAAATTGAAAACTAGCGGCAACTATAAAGCGACAAGCTACGCCTGTACCTCTTTTCTTTACTTTTTCCACGCCATTGTCTTGTCAAAAATGGGCCAGCAAAATCTACTGCTGTTTTGGCAATAGCCCTGAGTGGTAATTGTACCCTTGATTTGGGTAGTGGTGCCATTATCTTGACTGCAACCTTAGCCTTTTGTCTTTTGCATCTGGCACATTCTTTTTGCCACTCCTTTATCTCTTCCTTTGCTGCTTGTATCCAGTATGTTGTTGAAAGTGTGGATAAGATTTGGTTCACTCCAGCCACATGCTTCCCATCTTCATGGCATTTCTTTACGATTAACTTAGTAACCCAATTCTTTCGAGATTCGGAGGCCTGTGGTCCGTTTTTTGGCTCGTTGCTCTGAATAAATGTTTTTGTTCTTTGCAAGAGTGTCTCTCTTCTTGTTTCATTGCTTGTCTGTTGATCTTCCGACTGGCGGATGAATTGATTCCTATCTTTACGATGCTGCTCAGATCCATTCAACTGGATATTCTGTGCTTGCCGCCCGTCGTTACTCTGTTCTTCGGTAAGAATAAGTTCCTTCGGTGATGGCCTTTGTCTTTGATGGAATGCTCTTAAACGCTGGATTACAGTTTCCTTTTCTCCTTCGATACCTCTGTGTCCTCTATCAAGTGATCCATTGTCTCAGGTGGCTATCATTTTAAAGGCCGGCCGATAGACTTGCATTTCAGAAAAAAGTACTTGATTGATAAATAAATTTTCTGGAAATCAAGGCACCAAGTATGCTTGAGTTGTCACTTTATAATATTAAGACGAGGTGTTCGATTCTGTTGGTTATTCAGATATACAGTAAGAGACAAAGAGCAGTTGAGGGCAAGAAAGGATTATTTAAGAGCAAGCTTTGTGAGGTAATATGCAGAACTGGCGGACAATATGTATGCATTCACAACAGCTTGAAACAGAAGCTGCTGAGGATTTGACGAGTAACGTCCATAATATTAGCAAGAATGTTTTCCGACGACTGTGCTTTGAGAAAATTCTACACTTTTCTGCTCGTTTTCGCAATCAAAGTACGGTTTCAAGTTGTTGCAAACAAAACCGAAATGTATTGAGACAGGAGGCGATTGTGCGAAACCCGTAAGTTGACCAAAAACATATTTTTGTGGTATGCTTTGCTAAGTGACCATGCAATCATGATTACCTTGCTAGCTAACTTTGTACAATTCAAAGACATCTATCTATCTATCTATCTATCTATCTATCTATCTATCTATCTATCTATCTATCTATCTATCTATCTATCTATGAAACCTGATCATATATAAACGTATTTTCCTATGCAAACACTGCACGCATTCGTCACTTACATTCAAATGCATTTATGACAAAAACAAGCAAACCATGTTAATAGCACTCTTTTGCATTGCTGTTAAGAATATACACTTTAGGCAAACGTATTAAAAATATTACGTAAGTTGCTTTATCTTTGCAACACTAAATGTTAGTATAGGGTATTGTCGTGTAGTATTTATTATTCACAGATGTAATATAGGTGGGCCAAGATAACTAGGGAATGCACCCCACGATTTCTAAAGGAAAAGAGGAGTACCTAAGGAAAGATGATTCCACGTCAATCAGAATGTGCTTCATCGCTGATGTCTATCAGGAACGAAACAAATAAGACGCATGAAAATCCGGGATACGATGACATGACCGAGATTGACACTTCTTCAGATGACAAGTCTGTTTTGTCATGTAACAATTATGGTAGTCATAAGGGCACACGTAAAGACAGCCCTACTGAAAGTGATGGCTTTACTGCCAGGAAACTTGACTTTGATAGCAAGTGCATTGAAAAGCCGAAAACAAAGAGAAAGCGAAGGCAAAGGATCTGCTATCGTTCGCCGAAAAGAAAGAAGTATTACAACCAGTTACGCACTATTTTGACTGTAAAATTGGTGATCAGGACAAGTCTTGGGCTCCACATATCTGTTTTAAACCCTGCTACAATGGACTAATTGCATGGTTTAATGGTAAGAAAGCGGCTTTCAACTTTGCAGTCCCGATGGTTTGGAGAGAGCCACGAAGCCACGCAGATGATTGTTACTTTTTGTTTAACTAATATAACTGGTTTTAATGCATCTTCTAGGAAAAGATCAAATATCCCAACCTTTCATCTGCTATAAGACCCGTTCCCAATTCAGATGATCTTCCTGTACCTACACCTCTAGTAAATAAGGATCTTCTTTCCTTAGGAATGCATAAACACTAGAATCCAGTCATACTTTGATAACATACTTTGACGGCTGATCAAAGCGTCACAACACATTATAATCACTGTTAACCTAGGGTGACTTTCAGATACTGTATTCCATAGGTGTGGCTTTCAAATTTGTAAAATAGATAATACCCCTTGCTATTACTCTGACAGTAAGGCGTTGCCATCTTTGAGAGGCAAGTCCTAACAGGGGTCACGGGGGTAACATGGCTTGCAATGTGTGAAGTGCAATAAGATACACAGCAAATACTGTTTCTTACCAATTTCCTGTAAGTTTGATAGGCAGCTTGAAACTGCTCAGCCGTAAAGAGAGGTACAAAGTAACATGTGATGACAACCAATCTGTTTACCACGGTATGTGCGAAATATAGCAACAAGCAATACAAACTGCCTATCGTCAATGCTCAAATATACATTCATCATAACGATCCGTTGAGAACATCTATTACAATGGCAGATCGATTCTTAAAATATCTCCTTTACTTTCTTCCATAAACACAACTAGAAGCCTACTGAGAATTTAATCTTGCTTCGAACTTAAAAAACGGTCATCACAAACTGGCTTGTATTTTAAATATTTCATTTGTGAAAAAAATAATCACTACTAATGCCCGTCCTGCACTGGCTGTAGGATCATTACATTTCCCAAGGCCATAATAATCTAAATGATTTAAAGAATAAAAGATTTTCAACTTGGAATGTTTGAAATGAAACAACAACTATCGTATTAATGTTTTTAATTAAAGATTCTAGACGCTTCAAATTATTAGTAGTCTCAGAAACTCACATCCTATCCTGTAGCCAGCTAGCTTAAGCACTTCACTTACACTTGCGAAAGTACACTAATGCCCGTCCTGCACTGGCTGTAGGATCATTACATTTCCCAAGGCCATAATAATCTAAATGATTTAAAGAATATGATGAACCGGGCTTTTCTCGGTAGTATGGAAAACAAGTACTGATTGTAAAATTATGTAGCTTAAATATTAAGATAGCATCAAAGCGTGGCCCACATTTAATAAACAAATAAAGGGCAAGTAGGGCAGTTGTGAGGGATACCGCCCCTTTTTATTACCAGGTAGCAACATATGCCACAAGGCATGTTCAGCCACTCACTGGCGTTCAATGATAAA
Source organism: Alatinidae sp. Z8VKAUB7J3 (assembly GCA_010016025.2). Lineage (NCBI taxonomy): Eukaryota > Metazoa > Cnidaria > Cubozoa > Carybdeida > Alatinidae > Alatinidae sp. Z8VKAUB7J3. The sequence goes on from JAAAKM020721499.1 coordinate 60,728,905, forward strand.
AAAATGAATATCAATATCATTACTTTTAGTTTCCCCTGCTGGATACTTCAGAGTAAGTAAAGAAATACCCTATGAGCCTTATGACCTTAGTTCCTCTTTTAAAAAATGCCGTTATTCTTTGCCCCATATCAATGTTGTGTACTTTAGGTTTTAGACTTCAGCTTACACAGCAATTTCTGAACCATTTTGAATTTGGGATACACTTAAAAGCGATCGAGGGAGGTCAGGGATTTTTTATATATCAAGTTTTACTTGTATACAGTTATGGCAGATGTGAGAATCTACATGTTCGATTAAGAGACAGTGCTACTATGGAATTGTCTCATATTTTACAGGGACAATCTATTATTAGGATTTAGCCTTCAGATAGAGATGTTGATAAGTTTTATCTTGTTTGTTGAATTGCATATCTTGGAGAAAAGTTTTTATCTCAAGAAGTTGGGCGTTTGGGTGTTTTCTTCAAGGAAGTGGCATTGTGAAACCTTTCAAGCGAGGAAATGTTTCAATGGAAGAACTCTAAATTAGTGTTTCTATTTACATTATTGGTGGGAAGCGGCAATTTGAACTTTTGGAAATTTATGCTAAAAAATTTCTTCCAGGTGGGGTTGGCCTTTAGAGTTCTAGGGGGGTTATATTTGTAGGTAGGGATTGATTTTTCTAGGTTGGGGTCCAGACCCCCTTGCAAACTATGGATGGCCGTCCTTCCATGGTCAAGTCACATGACAAGGAGATTTTTAAAAGTTCTGGTATCAGCTGTAAATTTAATTTAAAACACCTTAGCTTAATTACCATGTGAGGTCATTTATTAGCCTGAATTGTTGTCAGTTGTTTCTTCATTGCCTTAAAGTGGAAAAGTTCCAATCTCGTAATAAGTGAAAAAATCTTTTTATCTACAGGCAATCAGAGTGGGAGGGTAAAACTTTATTAATCAGAAAAGAAATTGCTACAGACAAATACAGTTTAGATTCCCTTTAATTGATAAAAGCTCATACAAAGATACTATCTAGAAATGATACGAAGTAGAGTAACAAATGAAATATCTTTGATAATAAACTTTTCCCGAACATCTTTTATGTAGCTAGATAAACCAGATGATCGTTTCCACTTTCTGAGGAAAAGTGACACTGCATTATTTAGGTAATGCATAGTTTTAATGATTGCCTTTGTCATGTACTGTTATGAGAGTACATACTCCAGGCACGTCACTGAGGGTAGGCGAGGTAGGGCCCCGCCTGCCCTGTGAGCTCTTGTTTCAGTATTCAGCCTTACCTGTCGAACATAGATCACAGAAGAAAATTACATGCATTTCACCTTCTCTGCCATATTTTGTGAGCGATCTTTCTTTTAGTTAGTGTGTACTTAATTATATAAATTATTATTGTAAGAAACTTCATTATTGGTTGGAGAATGCAAAGAGTGCCCCTCTTACTTCGATGTGTACAATGATGCCACATATATATACAAACCCCAATCTCTTTGGCAGAACAAGTAAACAAAGCATTAACTAGGTATTGCGTTTCTGACGAGTCAATGGCAATGTTTGCATGCAACTTCGTAGATTGTGTTTCTTTACCGGAATAACGTGGAAAGAAGATTTGGTAGGCTAGTAACAGCTTTTCTGTAATTTTAACAAGGCAAGAGGTAGAATAAGACTGACTTTTCCTTCTTAAATTTGTTAAAGGATATTTAAAATGGGAATGGCGGTGATCGATCTGAAAAACAATTTGGGTAGATTTTGTAAGGTGCATGTACTCCATCTTCACGGGATGTAGGAACAATTTATTAGAGAAGCATGGTTGAAAACCGAAAGCTGTTACTACTCGCTTTCGACTACGTACCTACAAATTCTCGATATGCTCGCCAACTTTCTGAACAGTGCTAATTACATCTCCATCTCTCTACGGCGCAATGCCTTAAACTGTGTATGGAAAACTGCTCCGCCATACTGACATCAAAGAGATAATGTCGACCGCCAAATGTCTTACCTCTATGATAATTTTATTATTAGTCCTGTTGTTGTTATAAAGTTTATAGCATTGTTACACTTCGTTGCTTAAGATAGAGATTTTGTGAACATCTTGGAAGATTAATTTTTCCTTATAGAGAATGGTTCGAGTCGATGGATAAAAATTTCATATCTCCCTAACAGTACGTCAGTACATTATTTTCGCAGAGTAAGTGTAGTTGTACGGAGCTTTGACCTTGGCAAGAGAAGTGGATGTTTTGACAGAAATGTTGGTAAGTCTATTCCATAAATTCCATATTCTATGCTATACTGCTTGGTTCTTGTTTTTGCTAAGCGACCACCTATACATTCAGTCTAAGTCGACAGCAAGATAACAAAATTTGGAAAGCCTATACCTACCATAGAAGCCTTACATTGTTGTTGAACAGTATCTGAGTCGAATTTTTTCTGGATTTGAATTTGACCCAAGATAAGCATATGATAAGCATATTTTGAGCCTGAAATGGAGCCTTGCTTAGGCATACCTGAGCCTGTCTCGGAAAAATCATATGTTTATAAAAAAATCCTCATGTATATAAAGAGTGTACCGTAAATATTATGGGGCTTTAGGAGCAAGATCAGCAAGCCGTAGGGGCGGCTCTAAGAGTGGGTGAATTCTCCACTGTTATCTGAGGGTGCGTTTAACCGGGAGGTGCGCTTATTAGTACGGGATTGTTACTGTAGTAATTACGATAATAAAAAGAACACCTTGCAGTAGGCCTACCAGAAATGCTGGAACCTCAATGTTTACCATAAAGCCAAAAAGCACAAGCTGGACACCCATGTTAAACGTAACTTTTCACGGTCCTAACTTTAAAATCAAACCAGGTACCAAGATTTTCAAAACAAAACGCCATTGTTTGTTTACTTAAGTAAACAATAAAAATATTATTGGCAAGTTTGTTATCATGAATCTCGAGCTTGTTGACAATTTTGATTTATTTGCATATTTGTCGGAGATTAATAAGCAATTTATACTTGGACACTTGCTTAAGGGCATTCCAAGCACAGTGCTCAGCTAACTCGAGCAGTTTAATAACATAAGAAGACACTGCCAGTTATTAAGTTTATGGTTTCAGCTGCCAGTATCTTAATCCATCACCCTGCTTCCAGTGACTTCTCCGTAAACCCGGTATGGGCGGCATACGGGTACTACGCCTTGCCGAGAGGCAACCCGTGATTTTGTCTGGGACTGCTTATTCAATATATTCGCAGCTAGCCTCTATATCTAAAGGCCGACCCCCTTACTTGGGTAGTGTCATCTCAGAGGATGGAAGATGTGATGCAGAAATTAGAAGAAGAGTAGGTATTGCAAAAGAAAGGTTTCAACAAATGGGCAAAATTCTGAAAAAAAACACGATCAATTTCTTTAAAAACTAGGAAAAGAATTTTACAATGCTACATCATTCCATTAATTTATGACTGTGAGTCCTGGACTATTTCCAAATTAGTGGAGAAAAATCTTGAACCAACAGAACTTTGGTTTTACAGAAGAATGCTTCGCACTTCATGGACAGAACGAAAGACAAATGATCAAATTTTACAAGAAGTCGGGGAGAACAGCCATTCGGAGCACATAACCAGATAAATTTTGCCAAATCCAATAGAAATTCCTGCAGAAATATAAATCAACAACTAATTGTCAATCATAGTCAAGAGTAAACTTTAGATTGCACACTCTGTGCAGATGATAAACTCTAAAGGAACTCCATTTAGCAGTGGAACGGCTAACTATTATGTATACGATACACAAGTTTAAGGCGCGAGATTGATGTCATGATCTCGTAGTCATTATACAGCCTCATTATGGTAGTTGCACAATTAAGCATATTGCTAAAACTTCGGATTGTTGGTAAGAGAGGAAGGAAATGGTTGGCCTTGTTCCAATAGATTATTAAATTCCTCTAAATTATTCCTTCCAACATATTCCCTTTCCGCGTATTTCCTTTCCGCATATTTTCTTTTTGGCACATTCCCTTTCAACATTCTCCCTTTCCACATATTCTATTTCCGCACTCTCCCTTTCCGCATTCGCCCTTTCCGCATTCTCCCTTTCCGCATTCTCCCTTTCCGCATTCTCCCTTTCAACATTCTCCCATTCCGCATATTCCCGTTCCGTATTCTCCCTTTCCGCATATGCCTTCTGCTTTGAGATCAATAAACGTAGCTTTCATTCTTCAAAAAATCAGTGTAACTCTCCTAGTATGCCACCCATTTCTAGAAGTGGGTTACGATCACCATAACAGGCCATAAGCATCCTCATGCACCTTTTGTAGCTCTAGGTAGCTGACCATAGATTCTTTGCTAGATGTTAGCATTTGGGTCCATTTGGTTGAAAAATGGAAAAAGAACTCTTCAACCCACATCAGGATTGTATAGCTTAGTTACTGTAAGTCATATTATTGACATAGACTAATACTTGGAAAACAAATGTTCCATAGCTCCTTATCTATTCTGATCGTCCTGCATGGTCCAACCATGCTTCATATATCGTAATCATGCCATATTGCGAGGGAAGGGGGCTAATTTTGCAGTCTCTCAATTAAAGTTCCCTGATGAGCAATGGGCCCGATATTGAAACTGCCCTAAATAAACAGAAAAACCACCCAACAGGCTAACTAATAAATAAAGGGCAGCTGGGGTGCCCAAGGGCAACGCCAAAAGGTCGATCGTACGTCGGTTTGTATATTTGTTGAGATACGGATTATATTTCGAACTAGTTGACCCATTTCTTGTCATTACTTCTCAGCGACCCAGAGGTGTATTTACGGGTGGTCATAACTAACGAGCTGGTGATTTAATTGAAGTGCAGTTCGCAACATTTGAGTTGTGGATACGAAACTAAAGAATAACATTTGTAAGTCGTTAATGGTTTAAAGAAGTGTAGAAGATACAGAAGGTGGTGTAGATGGAATTGTGCCTTCGGTGGAGTTTTCTGACGTCTTCTGTAGCATGTTGTAGCCCAAGATCCTCGTCTCATATAACTGGATAGCTACAGCCTTAAGTGCTTGGGCTAAGGCAAGGGTTTCTTAATTGTTGTTACAAATATGTCCTCTCGAGTAGATTTAAGTCATTGCGTCTTCCTGCATACATTCGATTGACACAATGCAGAATGCACAAGAATGCACAAGAAACGTTTGTTAAATCCATTAAAATTTAGTAAATTGTCTGAAAATTACGACAATACAGTCTCAAAATTTACTGAAAGCTAGTACAATTTTATTTAAAATTTTTGTTGCAGCCTTGTGGCGTTACGATTAAGCTACTGTTTTAGTCACCTTTGACAGCCCTCTTGGCGAATATTCTTTGTTTGTTTTAGCGTGACGAAGAGACTAGAGAAGCACTGTCACAGATGAAGACAGATATAGAGTCAATAGATTCCAAAGTATCATTCATGCAAAAAGTTATGGATGAAGTTTATGGTGAGTAAGCAAGGGTTACTCTTGAGTGGATTAATTGCAATTAATGGATAGGGGAACTTTTCTTTCAACTGATCCATTCCCTTTTACGTAATTGCCCTTAAGTTCCCAAGCATTTCTTTCCGATTAATTGCAATTAATGGATAGGGGAACTTTTCTTTCAACTGATCCATTCTCTTTTACGTAATTGCCCTTAAGTTCCCAAGCATTTCTTTCCGATTAATTGCAATTAATGGATAGGGGAACTTTTCTTTCAACTGATCCATTCTCTTTTACGTAATTGCCCTTAAGTTCCCAAGCATTTCTTTCCGATTAATTGCAATTAATGGATAGGGGAACTTTTCTTGGTCTATTGGATATTGTCACACCATTCCTACATTTATCTATTCTGCAGTGTCATGTTTTACATCTTGTGATTCATTCTGAGCCCACCTTTAGTTTTTCTTGAATCACTAGTGGGGCTAAACCCCTATATACTGCCTTCAGTGACTACGGGCAGTCAATAAGACCACCAAGATACCACTAATGCCACTGTTTCTTGAATCTCTTTTATGGTTCCAGATCAGGGCTATTTAGATAGCCCTGTTCCAGATGCATCAATTCAGCTCTGAGCTGCTGATGAGCCTAAGCAATGTGGCAGGGGCAGTAGCATGACCTCTTAAAATTTTCAAATTAATAAATAACTTTAAAGTAAAGAGTGGGATGTAAGGGAGGGGACATCCCCTTTCATGTACGGAATAGTTTCTGTTCGTTCTAAGTTTTGATGTCGCTCCTTACTTTCAGTTAAAAAAAACTTGTTCTTTTATTTAATTTTACATATAACTAGCTTAGCTTCTTCCCTCTCTCTTCTATTTAAATTGCAACTTTCCTTGCCTCCCTCCTTCATTTTTGATAGCTCCTAGAAGTTTAAACTCCACCCTTTTATCCTATCATTACTATTATACTATTTCGACGACCTCGACCCTCATGGCTACATTTGAGCGTTTGAGAGAGAGTCAAATTTTTAGGATTACGCATTGCGGTTGGGTGGGAAATAGCAGTTCAACATTGTTTAATGGGATTTCTCCGGTGTAGGTGGGAAATAGCAGTTCAACATTGTTTAATGGGATTTCTCCGGTGTAGTGAGGTAGGTGCTTTAAGACGTGAGATATTAACACTTTCAAGCCATTGTTATAAAGCTGTTCTTGGGGACGTGATGCTTTTGAAAGGCTTTTAAAAGCGCTGATTGCGTTTACGATTGATTACTCTAAAAAGATGGCTCATCGTTATTCAGATTGAAAAGCTTTCCAAGTGTTTAATAGTCTATATAGTTCTTCTGAAACTTCTTTATTTTGTCGCATTTTTATCCCAAAGTAAAATACAACAGTGAAAACACGAGAAAATAAGTAAGTTGCATATGATAATTTTATATTTTCCGTTAAGGGGTATTAAAGTTAATTTCACATACTCTATTTAATTGATGCAGTTTACTTGCAACCTGGCGTGTTTTTTCATGATAAAACGTCTCACATCTATCACAAGCAAAACCAAAAAAATGGACTTTAACTTAGTTTACTTTAGGTTTAATCTTGAATTTAACTTATTTCCGGACTTGCTCTCCTTTTGGAATTGTCAATACAGTGCAGGTAGCAATTATTTAACCGAAACAGTCATAAGATGTATCATCTTTAGGCTATTCTTGTACATTGTTAAAAGGACCACATACTTTGGCCCCAATCGACTGTGCTCTAACTGTTTATGTCGACAGGTACAACGTTAGTTTATCGACCAGAAACAATATTGTCCTTTTATATATAATCGACAGGTGCAAATAATTATAATGCTATAGACACTTGTTGAAGTTTCATATCAGAATTCTTTTCGGTAATGTAAAGAATAAGAAAAGACAGTTTGCATCATCATTTCCTAGGAAATAAATAAAGTTCAATTGCAAATAGAACTTGAATCCCACCCTCTTCCCAAGGGACTTGATAGGCTTCCTTAGAAATATTAATCATATTTACTCCACTATAAACATAGCTTATCTACAAAACCCATCTCAGGGGAGTCACATGCACATGGTCGTCCCATTTTAAAAATATACGAGACTGACGTCACAATCCTCAAATAATCTTTTTATTTGGGGGTTATAAAGTGCCAGCCCACGGACAAGTAATCCTGAGTTGCGTTCGAATCACATTCCAAGTTGACTGAAACCAGCATTCTGACGTTTTATTTGTGATTCCGAGTTAACTTTGTGCACAAAGCGTTCAAAAGAGGCTAATAAGGCATATTTGACATAGTTTGCATACTCGAGATGCGCACATTCCATGGCGCACAAAGCGATCAAAATAGACTGAGGTATATCTGACATAGTTTGCATACATTAGATCCCTACATTCCATGGCGCACAAAGCCAAAAAAATAGGCAAATGAGGCATAGTTGACATAGTTTGCATAAATTAGATGCGTACATTCCAAGACACACAAAGCGTAAAAAATTGGCAAATGAGGTATATTTGACATATTTTGCATACATTAGATGCGTGCATTCCATGGCGCACAAAGCGTTTCTGCTGCTTTTTCATTCCTGATTATATTGTCCAGCGTTAACTACCGTATGTAAAAATGGTGAAGACACAATTAAGCGTTCTGATCTTAGTTGGCATGGAAATTTTGCTGCTCTTCATCCTGCTTCGAAGCTTTTCAAACGCAGCTTTTCCAATTCCCATTCGTTTCTTGATTTCCATATCACATTTGCCATCTATAGTTATCATGCTGAAAAGGTAGTTGAATTTTTGCACCTGTTGTATTAGTGTGTGACCAATCGTTATCTTACGCTGCTTTGCGGCTTTTCCTTTGCTGATTACCATGCATTCTGTCTTCTTTACTAAAATGCAATTATATCCATACTATCGATTTCCGGTATACGTAAAATTGCTTATAGGTTACTCTATCTGCACTTCATAAGTGCAAACCAGTGTGTATGATAAGTTACCCAAAGTGTAAGACAAATGCTGTAGTTTCAATGAAATTTTTAACAGTAAGTGCATATGAAGCAAACAAATAATATATTTCGTGACTCAGGCGTTGGGCAATTGGTTAGCTTGTAGAAATTAATGGTTTTCAGCACTGAAATTACCCTGGATTATCTTTCACCACTTGTTCAACTAATGCATGCACTTCATCGCTCCAAGGAATGTTACTCAATGCGCAGGTTATTATTAGTTATTTTAAAACCCGTAGATGACAAGCTCACTCTTAGACACTTGGAGCGTGATCCTATTAAACTAATCACGTTGGCAGCGAGATATCGTTTGTAACAAAGTTTCCCAAGAAAATGGATGGAGATATTCTAATATTATAAAACTATAATTCTCCGCTAATGCAACATTCTTTTTATAGAGATTAGATGAAATATAAGAAACGAAACGTCTTGCTTTGTCTCTTTTTTTAGTTTGTGGTGCAACCCCGGAGTACCATCTAATTACATAGAGTCTAACATGAAAAGAATAGGACCTGACGAAGTCTTTAAGAAAAGACGAAACGTTGTCACAATTGTAGTTTCCTTCTTGGCGTTCTCCCTATAATTCCCTTAACTAATACATGACTCACAACAAGCATACGTCTTTTAGTAATCTATCTGCATTGGCTCTTGACAGGTTCCAGCGCGCTTTAGCACCTACTAGCGGGGAGGCATAATAAAAGAGGGGCATCATTACGGTATAAAGTTAATAAACGGGGGTCTGAACTCTAGTCTCAATTTTGTGAAAGTTTTAAATAAGGATGACACATATGAGGACAAAAATCGTACTAATTGACTAATTAGCAATGTCAAAATTGAAATTCGAACCCACACCCACATTCGTGGGCCAGAATGCTGGCAACAGCTTCGTTTAAGGTTCTGCTGTTTTCGAGCCTTTCCCTGATATGCTCTCGGATCAAGATTCACGAGGAGCGTCTTCCCTACGGTATAAATTATTTGTTTGAGATATATGGACTATAAGTAAGGAAGGGGACGTGTGCTGGTTTGGTCAAAATGGTGCTACCAAAGCTCCCCTAGCTCTTTCAGCATATGTATACTCTGACGACATATCACAGAAATGGGATGGGAGTTAAGAGACGACCCGTTTACAGTAAAAGCATCCTTGAAATTTTTAGGACATGAATCGATGGTTCTGCAATTTTTTGCCCGAAAAAGTATAACATTTTAACAAGCTGGGGAGGGGTGTAGCCCCCCTCAGCCCCTTTGGCCGTGCGCCCATGATAAGAGCAAATGTTCTGAGAATACATGTGGAGTTTCGTTCACAAATAGAAATATAACTCCAATAAAACTATCCTTAACACTGACTTACATTACCTAAATTTACAAAACTGTAGTGTTTACTACCAATGGTAAAAATTGAAGAAAATGGGAGCTACCCTCATGATGGACCCACAATGATATTGGTTCAAATAATCCCACCAATAAGACAGTAGCCTTACTCTCAAACGTAGTCTTAAATATACATAAATTTGGGTTTGACACTTTTGGGGGGGGACGGGGGCTTTTTGAGGAGGAAAACTACTATAGTAAAATGGTTGTAAGTAACAACCAAACAAGAGATCCCATGTCTTTTGTGGTGAGTATGGGTATTTTCACCTTAAACGTGCTCTCATGTACTGATCAAAAGTTCGGTGTTAAAAGCTGATTGAAGTCTATCCCTTTCGATTCTGTCTTGCAGTTGTTTCACGTCGATGTCTGTATAAAGTCACTTATCAAAAACTGCTCTATTTTTGTCCATCTTCTTTGTATTCGCATCGAATGTAAGATAAAAACCTGTTTGGCGCTGCAGGTTGAGCGATCTTAACAGGCAGTGCTCCTAGATTTTCCTTCCCGCCTTTTGGTAGCTTCAGGAGGGTTCTGCAGCTATGATAGAGTTTGATGAAAGAGACGGTAGCTACGTCAGTAAGCTGAATCCTTTGTTGATGGAAGATTTTCATACTTGAGAACTGGGGTTCTAGCAACTTTCGCCATAACCTTTTTTATAGTACAATATTGATACACGGGATGTCCTTTTGGCTTGGAATTCCAAGTAATATGTTTTCCCTGCGTCTCCTCCCCTTCGGGCCTACCTTAGCTTCTCTTTATCATGTGTAGCAGCCAACGCAGGGGTAAAGCAACTTGCTCAAGCTAACACGGAGATTTGAGTCCCAGGCTCCAAACCAATCGCTCAAAATTCAATTTCGCGCCTAAAACGAATTTAGTTACGTCATTATGTGGTGTGAATTTTACACAAGTTTGCTTCCAAGAAAGCCACACAATCAATAAGCATGGTTTCACCCCCCTACATGATTCTGGGGGGACCTAACTTTTTGAAATCTCTTATTTTATGGGGGGACCTACGATTTTGGAAAAAAGTGGGGGGGTCGAACGAGAAATGCAGGTTTCAAATAGTCGAACTCCTTCTGTTAATTCTTAGTTTAAGTTTGGTATCCTTTTATATAGATCTTTGAAGCAATGTTTCATGTATCGATTTATTGGTGCTGTAAAGCTACTTGCTTATTATTTTTGCATTTACAAATTCATATTTTAAATTGTTAAAATCTGACGAGTTTCACTATTCATAACGTATTAGTTACATTTTTTAAAAATTAAGTAAAAAGCGAATGACACCTATCTTCCACCTTACAGTTTAAAGTAGCATTTTCAAAATATTATGATAGTTATTCAAAGTAAATCTTGATACTGAAATTTAGTAGCCTACCTATATCTAGTTAGTGGTGTGTCAGCAGTAAATATTATGGGTACCGTGGCAACAATGCCCAGTACGATGAAGTGGAATGTGATATTAAAAAAGCAGTTGTTACGAATAGAAAACGAATTACTTCAGCTAGCCCAGGCTTCATATTTTTGAAGTTAGTTTGTTAGTTAAATACTTAGGTTAATTACTTAATAAGGAATTTGCTCAAAGTAAAAGACAATGACATAAGGTACTACGTTCATCGAAGGTGTCATTGTGTCTGCAGTAAAGGTACTTTTCCAAAAAACTTTTTGACTTGTTTGATGGGTAGGCAGTACGTCCTTTTGACCAGAAGGGAGGATCGGCTTTGTTGTAAAGACAACTTTCGGCTTGCTTGATGTCAGAGAAATCTTTGATTGTTCTTCTAATTCTTTTTTCGAAAACCTCCGACAATCTTCAGCCACGCCATCAACCTGCTTGTAGATAATGTTATTAAAACTGAACTGATCCCACGAGTAGGTTCCTGCATAAGTTGAATAAAAGCGGTTTTCAATAGTGGGGGCCGCGGCATATCAGAATGAAACAAAGCATTAACACAGATGGAAATGACGTGATCTAACGGAACATTATATATATCTGGTTCTGCGAAAATTTACTTTCTGGATGGTAATGATGCCTCTATATCTCCTATCGAGTGTCCAGCACTTTGAGAGGCCAATTACGGTTTCCTTGGTGTACAAGTCCCTCTGTTGATCATTTTTTAAGCTAGCTCTTTACTTTACATCTTTGCTACATATTTCTGAATATAAGCTCCTACAATTGCCAGAGATTTACCCTTACTTCTTTGATTCGAAAAACTTGCTCTTCCTTCAAATATGTCAGGATTTTACATCTCTTCTAAATTTCCAGACATTTGTTTATTTTCAATTTGTTTCAAACGTCTATTATAGCCATGTTTGCTAGGTGTAAGTCAAAAATTATTTAATACTCAGGAAGAGCCAGTTCAAGGAGTTATATAAAACACAAAACAACTAACAGATCATTAGAAAGAGAACAAAGCATCAAACACGTCCAAACTTGACCGTATTATAACATCCAATAGCTCCATCCATTATAGCCATGTTTGCTGGGTACGAGTCAAAGATTATTTTATATTCGAGAAGCGCCATGAAAAGGGTTGATCAATGTCACGGAGCAGCTTTAAGACTTTCAAAACCATAAAGAAACAGAATATGGGCGGAAAAAAACCTGAATACTATCTGTATCTTGAGGCAAAGCATTATTGGCCTTAGTGTTTCCATATTTTGAACTGCTTTCAATACCAAATTGTCTTGCTAGTGACAATATAAGTTCTTTCTTATTACGTGGTGACTGTGGTAGGTACTTTGCAACTCGTTGCTTTGCCTTTCCTAAGGCTTGCGATGTCTTGAATACCTTTTCTGGTGTTGATGGTTGTTTGACGTGCTCTGCCTTCTTTCTTGCACGATGTTGTCTGATTGCATCTCTGTTTCCATGCTGGTGCTGTTTAATTTGAAACTGGCTCATCTGCTCTCTTTTCTTGGCCTTACGAGACTTCTTTGAACTCGGACCCGACCCTGATCCACATGTCAAATTGCTGTACAACGTTCTAACATATTTCTGGCCGACAGTGCAGTACAATAAGCTTTTCAAAGTGTCTGTGGCTTGCTTTCTTTTAGATTTTTAGCTTCAGCAGCATGGCATGTTGTTTCATTCGTTAGCACAATCTTAAGTTAACACCTCTAAAACTGCAACATCTTCGGAACAAGTAATTTTTGGACCTTAGTCCTGTCCCCTTCCATCTTAGATTATAGGTTCATTTTTGCTTTGTAGCTTTAGTTAATTCGTTATCTATAGGAAAAGAAATACGTCCCTCCTTTTTATGTTTTACGAATTGGTTTACTTTGCCTGTTGAACTGTCAAAGGTAAAGCCTAAATAAAGAAAATTGGAATATCTTTAAGAGTCCTCCAACGTGTAAAAAGTCCCTGTTTGGTCAGTATTGCAAAAAGAACTGCGTATGGAATGAGTATTTCACATTGAGCTAAAAAAAAATAAGCTGAACGGATCAGAACTCGCATTGAAAAAAAAATAAATAAAATTATCACCACTTCATGTCTTGCTGTCACAAGGGAATGATAGTTGGATAACTTTTTTTTTAAACAAAAGTAAAAAGCCAAAATAAGTGTTCCAATAGTGTTTGCAATATTGTTTGCAATATCGTTTGTAATATCGTTTGCAATATTGTTTGCAATATTGTTTGCAGTATTGTTTGGAATATTGTTTGCAATATTGTTTGCAATATTGTTTACAATAGTGTTTGCAATATCGTTTGCAATATTGTTTGCAGTATTGTTTGCAATATCGTTTGGAATGTTGTTTGCAATATCGTTTGCAGTATTGTTTGCATTATCGTTTGCCATACCATTTGCAATATTGTTTGCAATATGGTTTGCAATATTGTTTAAAATATGGTTTGCAATATCATTTGCAATTTGGTTTGTAATTATGGGGTACAACTTCTTATAAAATAGCAATAAAGTTCGACATGGAAATCATTTCATTTTACTCTTCGGAAATCCTTAGGTCATTTCATGATTCGAATTCTTATTGCTAATGATATTATTAATCTAAAAATGGCCTGTAAACGAGAACAACTAATCACACATGACCTTAAGATAATAGCTTTGTATCTTGCTCTTTTCAAATCCTTTAGTGACCATTCTCGAAATAGCGCTTGTAAAAAAAGACTCTTTTTGTTAATTATGGGGTACAACTTCTTATAAAATAGCAATAAAGTTCGACATGGAAATCATTTAAGATTCTACCTAGATTAAAAACCACCACTCAGCTCCATCTTTTCAAAGGTAACACCAATCTCACTAAATCCGATCATCGAATGACACAATCCAAAGCATGCGGTCCATTTAGTTCTTAATAACTTTGCGTGGCTACCCTCGAAGACCGGTGCAGCACTGCTACGAGTATCAGCGACAGACGAGCCAGGCGGAAAACGTAATCTCATAAATATTAAAACCCAGCATAAAAGCAGCAATAGAATCATGATGCCCACGCAATAGAATACAAACAATTAATTAGATCCTTAGCTTCCAATGTTTCCTCACATCATTTTAACCTCTCCCCAGTCCTCAGGGCAGTGGCTGTAATTTAGGCAACTCCTTCATTGTTTATATATAGTATATGCTTTTGAGAAAGGTATGCATGTTTGAGCTTTAGTTTCCAAAAGGACGAAGGGCGTTCAGATGTGCCTTTCAGAGAATTTTGAGGGGAGTGCTGAACTAAATAAGAATACGTTACGTGTATACGGATTGTCAAAAGGGCCTAACTCAGGGATGACTGGGTATATAGACTTTTAGACTTAACTTTATTAAACAAGATACGATATACATAAATCTTATACAAAGGAGGCAGGGAGACAACATATATACAATGGTACAATTAGAAGTCAAGACTTCTCACGAAACTCAGGGAGTCTCAGAGAGTATAGTCTCAACGAGAGTATGGAATACTATTAAAGTAATGATGTGATTGCAAACGAAAGCGAACTTGAGTGCTCACTCTCTGGTTGGCCAAAAGATATGTTAAATACACGTATTTTTCTTTGCATACTATTTTGTTGTAACTGTTTATCGTACGTTTCTCAAATGCTATTGCATTGACGTCAAAGGTCAAAGATGAGTCGGTTTTAACTTCACTCAAACTCTAGGACCAAACTCTAGCCCAATCTTATACAAGACAAAAATAGGAAAAGTTGAAAACATTGAAACAATAAAGAAGAAACATATATAAAAATGCAGCAAAAACAAAATTAAAAAAAAAAGAATAAACACACAAAAGCACCGAGCCACTAAAATACAACTTTAATATATTTATATATATTAATGTTTTGCTTGGTTTCGGATTTTGATGCAATTTAAACAGCGACATATAGTAATAGCTTTACGAAATCAGCTCCTGAACCCAATAAAATTTTTCCTACCAGAAAGTTTTCACTGGAAAGTCTCAGGTGTCTTTTGGTATACCGTTTATTACCCTGGTACCCCTTGCCGCACCCCTATGAGTATACACTGATGTTTCATCAGTTATTTTCTTTAAATACTTAAAGGTGTTTCTGGAATATATTCAAGAGTGGGGTTATTCATGTATAAGTAGCATATCATGTTAACGAAATAGAAAGATAAGGAACATTTAACAGCAACACTCTGATTGATATAATATGACTGATATGATAGATTAGGGAGGTAGAAGGTATCGGTTTATACCGTGTTGATAAAAGTGCATTTCGGAGGTCTTGTTTATACGTGTTTCAACAATAATTTCTGGCTCCAGTTGAACCAGATTGTGCACTATCATGTGAAAGTATTTTCAATTGCTTGTGAGTGAAAAGCTTGAGTGTAACTCTTTTAACGCTAAAATTATTCTGGGGTAGTTCGACACCATTTGTGAAACAGCAGAGACCCCAAAACTCATATATCTGCGTTTTTATTGTCTGCTAGACTTTGGGGTAAAATCAGGTGGCCTCTCCTGTTGTACGGTCCCCAATTTGACAAGGAAGGGCAGGTTGAGAAACGCAGTCCTTGTACTTGATTCCTTTATTTTCATCTTGTTTTCGCCCTTGCGGCATCGGATGTTTGGGACATATGCACATATTCAATCAATGTTAAGAAGGCATAGTTTGCAAGTGGGTTGGAATGTGAGCATTTCAATAGTGCCATTGAGCGTAGTAACACTATTTGAACATAATGGGAATGCGTTCTGCAGGCTTGAATGTGAGCATTTCAATAGTGCCGTTGAGCGTAGTTACACTATTTCAACATATTGGGATTGCCCTGTGCACGCTAGAATGTCAGTATCTAATTAGTGCCATGGAGCGTAGTTACACTACTTGAACATAAAGGGAATGCGTTCTGCACGCTGGAATGCGTGCATTTCAATAGTGCCATTGAACGTAGTTACACTATTTGAACATATTGGGATTGCGCTCTGCAAGCTAGAATGTCAGGGTGGTTTTTCCGTTTATTTAGGCTAGCTTTAATGTCGGGCCCGCTGCTCATCAGGGGTCTTTGATTGAGAGACTGCAGATATAAATGGGCTATTGCTTCATAGCCTTTTGGCTAGGAATGGATGTAGTATCTGTTCTCATTGATGACAGATTCTTTCCATAATTCGCGAGAGGCGGTTCTACTGGGCGGTTGAGCCTGCCTCAGGGCTTGCTTCTGTGCCCGGTAGCTGAAATTGAGAGGTGCCTTTAGACGCTCCAGCTGCCCTTCATGTATTAGTTAGCCTGTTTGGCGCTTTTTTGTTTATTTAGGGTAGTAGTGCTCGCTTAGAATTGTTTACTTCGAATTGCTCTCAAGCAATTGTTCGCCTACTTTTGGTCACCTACAATTGTTCGCCTGCAATGGTTCATCTCCATTTGTTCACCCCTGCTTTTGTTTGCCTTCTATTGTTTGTCTCCAATCGTTCGCTTGAAATTGCTTGTCCGCTATCCTTCGCCTGTAATCGTTCACCTGCAATTGTTTGCCTTAAAGTGCTCGCCTAGGATAGTTTGCTTTGAATTGTTCGCCTAATATTGGTCACCTACAATTGTTCACATGCAATTGTTCACTTCCAATTGTTCGCCTGCAATCATGTGAATTAAAATATGTTACAATTCCTTCTTTCCTTCACCAAAATGACCGAACACAAACATCTTCCTAAAATCTCTGAGCATGTAACATGAACTGTATTTGGAAGGAGAAAATCAGAAATTGGACTGCCTTAATGACGTGTATTTTTTGACCAATCAGTTGGGTATACTCTTTCACACATTCCATTTCGGTCATTCTGACGTTACTACTCTGAGGATTGTCAGACGGCAAAAGCTTATTAGTACACAATGTTTTCGCTATTTCGTGCAATATTCTTGTTTTGTACCAGAAACAAAGTATTTGATCACCAAAAGTGGATACTTGCAATGCAGTGCCAGTAGTAGCTAAAGTTGCGAAAATGGGTCAACAGGGGTCATAGAATCACCAGTAAAAAAGTTGCTTGCACTCGTATAGCAAAAAGCTACAACGGAAGCAAATCTGCACTACACGCAAGCAAGTTAACAAATGTCACGTTTTTTTATTATAAGCAACTCAATTTTTGCGGTCAGGCCTCGAGTTGCTTAGCAATTTTCCAAAATCAAGCCTGGAGTTGCTTAAAGCACGGTTTACACATGCAACTTTTCATATGCAACTTCCTGCAACTTGTTGCAAAAGCCTAATGCGACTGATATAGAGAAAGAAGAAGAAGAGAAAGAAGAAGAGGAAGGAGAGGAAGGAGAAGAAGAGGAAGAAGAAGAGGAAGAAGAAGAAGAGGAAGAAGAAGAGGAAGGAGAAGCAGAAGAAGAAGAAAAATAAGAGAAAAAAGAAGAAGAGGAAGAAGAAGAGGAAGGAGAGGAAGGAGAAGAAGAGGAAGAAGAAGAGGAATAAGAAGGAGAGGAAGGAGAAGCAGAAGAAGAAGAAGAAGAAGTAGAGGAAGAAAAAGAAAAAGAAAAAGAAAAAGAAAAAGAAAAAGAAAAAGAAAAAGAAAAAGAAAAAGAAAAAGAAAACATACTTATTTAATCTTCCATACTTTCATATACTAAATTTTCTATCCCTGGGTTCCTCCTAAAGTACTCTTTGCTCTCTTGCTATTCATGGTCCTTCAAAAGCACCTTTGTTGCCATGCTTATCGCACCTATTCTTCGTCACATACCTATTTAATCTTCCATACTTTCATGCACTAAATTTTTCATCCCTGGCTTCCTCCTAAAGTACTTTTCGATCTCTTGCTCTTCATAGTCCTTGAAAAGCACCTTTGTTGCCATGCCTATCGCACCTTTTCTTCGTGACATACCTATTTAATCTTCCATACTTTCATGCACCTCACAATCGGTCTTGAAGAGCAGCAGAAAAATTGTTGTCACAAGTCTAAAGTTCGCGTTAGACTCGCTTTCTTTTGATAACTGGCTGCTTTGAACACATGCGATGGTAGCACCTTTTGCAAAAGTTTCCATTTTTCTTGTCAGTTTGAAAGATCCTCTAAAAACACAGCGGCTGACACGCCCATGAAGTCTGATAATTTTCTGAAGACACGCCTTTGTACTAATGACCACTTTCGTCGTTAGCATACGAGGACTAAGCATTAGTATTAACTGCAGGAAGCTAACTCTTAAGTATCAGTGATACGATTGTTGGATTTTTTTTCGGGGAATCGCAATTATGACTATATCACAGTGTTAAACCTACCACCAAATGCCCGTATACGAAACATTGCACTCAAATTTCGTATCAGCTGCGACAAACGGCTGTTTGAATTTGGAAAAGGCCTTAAGGAAACACTGTTAATTTTGCTCGGTTCACAAAATTATGAACTGGTTTTAACAAGTTTTTGATAGGCATGATTGAAAGTTTGAAAG
Organism: Alatinidae sp. Z8VKAUB7J3; assembly: GCA_010016025.2. Classification (NCBI taxonomy): domain Eukaryota; kingdom Metazoa; phylum Cnidaria; class Cubozoa; order Carybdeida; family Alatinidae; species Alatinidae sp. Z8VKAUB7J3. Next base: position 60,747,494 of record JAAAKM020721499.1, read on the forward strand.
GGCGTATCTCATTGATTGTTCAAGGTATCATTTTCACATTTGGACAGGTTATTTATATCAACAAGAAGAAAGCAACGAGTCCAAAAACTTATCAAATTTGGTTACTCTACAAAATTCGAATTTAAAAAGAGATGGTTGAGATGTCTGAAATCGACAGAGAAAACGTAAACAAATAAGACTGAGAGCCAGAATTGTAACAAGTGAGGTGTCAGGCGGAAATCGGAAATCTACTTATTAAAATTACAGTCAGGCTAAGAATCTCCGAGGAAAGAGACATCTGGTTTACTTCTTTTAAACAAACGTTTCGTCAGACTTTGCTGTTGGCATCTTCAGAAAGGAACTAATTACTAACTAGATGACAATTAGTGGAAGGTAACACTACGCAAATGTAAACGCATGAATAAACGAAGGTGTGTTAAAATGATTTCTTTACAACTTTTGGTGACAAAAGAGTGACGGTCTTGATTCCCTTGTGCGAGACTTAAGGGAAGCATTAAAATGACAGTGTAATGAAAGATGAGGTAACTATCATCAATGTCTAGAATTGCCATGCTTTTAATATGTCCTTGACTTGTCCAAATTAATGTAAATTGCACACTCCCTTTTTTCTCCTTTTCAATTATAAATAATACATCGCTCATTTAAGCAGACTTTCAAATATTTTCGGATACCGGTCACGTAGAAAATGACGTTATAATGAGGTCAAATGACCTCAAGTTTTAAACATTTTTCACTAGGTTAAAGCTGAAACAGTTGAACTTGAAGGTACATTTATAGGCACAGGAATCTACACATGCAACGTCAACGGAGTGGAATATAGTGGCATTTAGCAGTCCTCCCTTGACCGTTAAATAGTTTATCCAAGTTAGCGCTTCTGTATTTTTCTCTGGAGGACGGTAGTATGGGTTTTCTTTGGAATGAATTGAAGGAAGAATTAGATATGCCCATAACAATATCAAATACTTATGCATTGTTAGGTTAAAAGGCTTACTCTGCTGTGACAATTTGCTGAAGTAACTTCAAAATTGCTTAACGAACACAGACTTTTGTGTTGTCTATTTTACCTTCTGTTACTGTACTAAGATACTTGAATTGTTTGACCTTTTCAAATTCCATTTTATCGACTCTAATCTTTACTCCCTCTCTGAGTCTTTTATTACTTTGTTGCTTGTTTATATTTATTAGATTCCATACCTCATGCCTACTCCATTACATTCATTCATCATTTACCAAAACCCGTCTTCAGTGTTGTGAACCATAACCTGATCATTCTTGTACAGACTTTTGTGTTGTCTATTTTACCTTCTGTTACTGTACTAAGATACTTGAATTGTTTGACCTTTTCAAATTCCATTTATTTGAACATATTAGGAATGCGTTCTGCACGCTGGAATGTGAGCATTTCAATAGTGCCATTGAGCGTAGTTACACTACTTGAAAGTATTTGCAACGCGTTCTTCACGCTGGAATGTGGGCATTTAGATAGTTCCATTGAGCGTAGTTACACTACTTGAACGTATTGGCAATGCATTCTGCACGCTAGAATGTAAGCATTTCAATATTGCCATTGAGCGTAGTTACACTATTTGAAAACATTACTAATGCGTTCTGCACGCTGGAATGTGAGCATTTCAATAGTGCCATTGAGCGTAGTTACGCTATTTGAACATGGTGGTGTCTGTGATTCGAAGTGTGAACAGATGGAAGTTCTCTGTCGCCTGTGTATACTTCACTACTATATCAAGAGTGTGTTGATATATTGGGGAACCGATAGGTAACTATAAGAAGAAATTTGTAAAGAACTCTACCCTTACTTAGTAGTGTAAGGCAGAGGACCACTCTGCCTGCTTTGGGTGCTATTGAATCACTGTGAATATTTTTCAAATCGGTAAGAACTCTTAGACAAACGTATATTATGTGCTCATATCATTGAATAAAGATCATGAGGCAAATATTTGTGTCAATGTACTTGTTTTAGATTTATTTTTTTAGAGCAACAGAGTTTGGTGAAAAGTAGGACAGTGCCGATGACCCTGGGGCAGAGAGTATTTTAATACTATTACCATCTATTGATAATATGAGAAATCCAGGGATCAGTGATACTAATGCCCACACGACGTGTTTCGCTGTTATGACTTAAGATCTGTTAGTATTTAATATTTTGGTTTATTGCAAAACGGGGAGTCATAATGTACATGCCTCAGGTACAACCAAGTTCTTTTTTGACAAAACAATTCCCAGGCTTGGTTTTAGAGCGACTCGTTCTTCTGTTGTCTGAGTGTAACAAACCAGTAATTTAATTGTAAGAAGTTGACCTATAACTAAAACTTTTTTAAACTTTTAACCAGTTTTGTATAATGTGAATGACTTGGCAATGAACGGATTCGTTCTTTGTTCCCGTCGGTCAATATTAGAGCTGTTGCTGTTGCTGTTGCTGTTACTGTTGACAGTTATCTGTTTCAATTCCCTGTTCTTATTCCTTTAACAGAATATCGTGGAGCATGTTCGCAAATCTTCTCACAGCTCGGCACATGCGTCGACCATTGCACCACCTGTTGCATCACAGATTATCACGGCAATGAAAATTATAATGGGTTTGGATGGATCAAATGAAGGTGCAGTGCTTAGTGTGCGAGACTGACCTTACATAGATAGATGCAATTCCCATAGAACCTAATTTGAGGAATATTTCCAGCATATTATTGACTGGTAGTCCTTTCTACATAATTGCGAAATTTATAAATGTCGATGCTGCCATACCTTCACCATCAGGATAGTGATTCAATTGATCTCGTACTACTGTTGAGTTTAATTGCAAGTTGATTGCATATCATCGTTGAGTTAAATTTAAATCATCCTTATGTTATGGTCTGAGTATCTTTTTATTTTTATAAGACCATTTTTCGATGTATGATCTCAATTTGAAAACGTTATGATAGAGCCCTCTTCCTCTATCTTCTTTATTCTCCGTCATACCAGCTTGCACTTCTAATACCTCATATCTAATATCTTTCTAGTCCTGAATCCTGAATCCTTGTCTTTCCTTAGTTTTTTCGTATAAATTGAGCCTCGATTATATCATTTATATTCCTTCTCAACTTATTACCAATGAAATTCCATTGCCTTCTCCTGATCGTGTCCAAAAGCTGATTGTTTATCAAATTTTTTCTTCCTCATATTTTTAGCCCATGATGTTTTCATCCGAACGATAAAGAAGAATAAGATGTTTTTATCCTCCTCCTCTAACATCAATGAGAACAGATACTACATCCATTGCTATTCTGTGTCGCCGCTCTCTTCGATAGATATTTAGTAGTAGTAGATTTTTAGCTGCAAATAGTTTAATACTCGGGGCCTGTTTCCAATAAATGGGACACAAGACATAAATTGCTAGAGAAGAAATCCTCAATGACCTTAGTTAATTACAGTGATGAAAAGTACAGTTATGCTACAATTATACTATCCTACGTCAGAAACGATGTCCTGCAGATCTATTTAGTGGCATTCGATGCTGCAACAAAGACTGTATAAGAGGAAAAACATCAAAGCTCTGTAAGATCTTGGGATATAGCCATAGGGACATAGTGCGGTTCTTGCAAAGTACAAAGCCTTTTTGTAGAGCTCCATGTTATCATAAGCTGGAGATTCTCGAGACGTAAGGCGTCTTTTCCTTATCAGTCTTTAGCTACAGAAAGTCATTTCATTGGGAAGATGAAGCCTACCATAGGTAAAACCTATTTTCTGTTTTAAAAATCATTCAACCAGAACTGGCAACTTAGTCTCTAAGCCCGAGAATTAGAATCTCATCTCTATGCCTGAAATCGAATCCCATCCCTTCTTCCCTCTCCCAGTTAGCAAGTGAATTAATAGCATTCAATCCTCCATCGGCCAACAGTGTGCCCTTCTCTATGCAATTCTAAAGGTCATACCAACAGAGCCATGCAACGTTACTGATCCGAACAGTTGCTATTTCTGTAGGTAGCTAGGTTTGTACACACTGATGTTCGTGATGGCATTCTCCATTTCCTCTTGGAATTAACCAGAGCTGATGCTATGCTCGACTCACGACACTGTCGTGTTCAACTTAGCGCAATGCAACCATGTGGGAATACTGTTTCAATTTTAAACGTCGTTTGCGATTGTTGTCACATCCAGTTTGCAGGCAATGCATATTTTCTAAATAGGAAAGTATTCACTCCAGTCTCTAGGCATCTGTCCCTCTTTGATGATGTGGTTCATGAGGTCCTTGAGCACACCTATGCACTGTTTTCCTGATGTCTTTAACATTTCTGCAACAATGCCTGATGGTCCTGCAGCTTTCCTGATCTTCATTTTCTTTACTGAGTCAAGCAGCATCGTCTCAGTAACATGGATGGGGGCTCCATGAACTGGGTCAGCGGGGGTGAGTAGTTCTGGGTTCCAAGGGATTTCCACATTGAGTAGCCTCTCGTAGTGTTGTTTCCATGCTGTCTTCTTTGACTCGTCGTCCAGTGACATGACACCTTGGTAAACATGGGAAGTTTCGGATTTGGCCCTTTCAGTCTAGCACAATTTCCTTATCAAATTGCTGACTTGCCCCAAAAAGCGTCGATAGGAAATGTGCAACGAAATCTTGATTAGATAATTTTTTGCCTTCTCGCTTTTGATCCGTCGGGGAATTAAATGATAAAAATAGCTAAGAGTGTCTTTAAAAATGTAAACATACATCTCCGGTCTAAGGAATGAATAAAAGCGTGTCGTCCCTACCAATCCTTTACAAAAGAAACAACGGCATATACATGACGAAAACCTGGGAAGGCTATTTGAATGCAGCCTGACTAGGATATGTACGATGAACTATGATCAGAATTCATTTGGAGAATTGGAACTAAATGTTCTCCTTTACACTTCATTGTTTTGGGAACTGCATTTTTAACAACATGTAGCAAGCTTATTGTAGTCTTAACTTCTGTAAACCCATCGCATGAAATACTTTTTCATGTCATTAACGTATCCTTCAGCAAATGCTAGAGGAATGTTGTGATCCTTGGCTTTACTTACCTCGGCTTTGCTTCTCTCGTCCGGAAGATTTGCCGTTAAGGGCTCCTCGTATGAGCGTACTGAAAGCGGATTCTTTATTACTTCACTAGGTTTTGCTGTTCGATAATATTTCACAACTTTGATATTGCTAATGGTATCGTTGAAAAGGTTGCGACCGGCAGCAGCACAATAGGTGGCTTTTCTCTGGCTTCTACAGTAAGTAATCTACAAGCACATTCCATAGAAATTCTTGAAGAGAAACTGACAACAAAATTTAAGCTCTTGCGTAGACCCTAATGACGAATTTGAAGTGATCTGCAACTCACGCCAATCCATTCCTGAAGCTGTTCTATATGGCTTTAATCTTCTATTTGTATTGATGGTATAGGATGGAGCGATCGTAAGCGATAGCTGCGAAATCGTCTTTAAGACGCCTCTTGGTTGGATTTATCTCTCTCAGGCGTTCTTCGAATTGTCCTGTGGGATCAAGGCGGGAAAAAGCACCCTGTGAATGAAGAGATAGATAAACTGATAACAGGGTCTGTCTGATATATGACGATATTGCATCACCATTGAACACTACAAGAGCTCATGACTATACAATAAAGCTTTGACGAAATTAAAGAATTCCAAAGTGCGTATAATGGAATCTAGAACACTCACGAAAATAAATCAAGGTAAGAAAGACAATCTTGGTGACATAAGCTGTTACGATATTAGGCAGTGTAACGGAGACCAGATCAAACAAAAACTCTTTATCATAAATATTAATACTGACTCTAATTTTAAACATTGTTACTATAGGAAGAAACTATTGATTGGTCTAAAAATTGTCAGAGAAGATTTAGAATTAGTCTTGCCTTATCAGTAAAGCATATTGATGAACATGATGGACATAAAATATCTAAGAAGTGATACTGTTAGCAGTGTGACCTTGGGCCAGTATGCTTTTTATCAGGCAATCTTTAATGGAAAATTTTTCTCCTTCCATCACGTTTTACTATCATTCAAGGGTTAAGTGTAACGAACTGAATCATAAAACATCATGTGGTTTAGGTGGTCACATGTCACATTTAGTGTTGTTCTTTGTTCGGCATATCCAAAGTTATTCTGAGTCGAACATATACCATAATACCCTGAATGTATGGCATCAAGTCTTGCTATCCTAAGAGTAAGTGTTACTATTGTCAGATTTCCTGGTGCAGGTTGAGTTGCTTTTGTTTCCTGTCCTATTGTACGTAACGGCCCAGTCCATTTTGCATTCTGCAGAGGTCGTCCAATGAAACTGCAATTTAGTACCATAGATTCTCTCTCATGTCCGGTAACCGAGGGCTCTAGATTACGTCCTGTTATTTTTGGAGGCTCTGTAAAGAAATTTGCTGACCTTGTTGTGCTAGAGAAACTACCTGAGCAGGTACTGAACGTTTTGGTGTATTAACGAGGTCAGGGTTTATTGGTTTTTCTTCAACAGATACAATTCCAAAAATATGTATCTTTTATTAATTTGTTTGCGCCGGGTTCATCTTGTACTCGCAAATAAGTAAGTAGTTCTAGGTACACTGTACTGCGAACGTGTGTTGTCATCATATTTTTTTATATACATTTAAGTGTATTTACAAATGATAAGACTCAAAAGTATGTTTAAGCACTCTTGTTCTGGTTGTAGTTGAGGTGAATGAATTTCTCATATATTTGCCAAGTTTTCCATTACCCAATTCCTCCTAAAAGCGTATCATAACTTTTTAGTGGTTTTCAAAACGTGTGACCAACAATTTCAAACAAGTATAATAACAATGCCATGTCATCAACTCAATTTGCAAGATCTGTTGCTTTCGGTCAGCTTCGAAGAAATGGAAATAATTGATTACGAGAACTGTTTCCATGATAGAAAAATGTGTTGCAAATCTAGGAAAAAGAGTAAGAGTTCCTTTTTCCTTTAATTTGGTTAAAGTTCTTACCTGATCGGTTGAAGGTTTTTGGGCAAAGGTCGCAAGCAAATGGCCTCTGACTTTATCTCCCAAAAGGGTTGTGACGAGACCCCACCCCTAGACTGCTGCCAAGTCCTCATACAACCTACCTACAAAACCAAATATTTATTGATACTTTCTGTTTGCATGCAGGGACGTAGCTAAGGGGGAACATTTAGTGCCCTACCCACATATTGTCGAAGAACTTTTAAGATTAAATTTTTGTTATTATCAATGTATTAATGGTGTTGGTTGAGGTAAATAATCGTTCAATATCAATGCTCCCTTAACACGATCAATAGTTGTCTACAATAAAATAATTGAGGTTGATTTTTATTTCAAGTCTCCATGAATTTAAAGCACAATTTAAAGCTAATTCTTCATCCTGCTCGTCTTCGTTATCATCCCCATCCTGTCTTGCTGAAGCATTAGCACATAACGCCCCTTTACACTCCCCGCAGGCAAAGCTGTAGGGCAAACCGTTCCCACAGCAGCTGCATCTGAGCGTCTCGCACCTGCTGGTGCACTTGCACCGCACCACTTCAGCAGGTTCTCCAGTGCTGGTGAAGTATCCGTCATTATGGGAAGATATATATTCCGTGACGAAGAGAGGCGCCAACCCCACTCTTCGGGTTTTAGTGAATCGGATGTGTCTTGCCACTTCATTATTTTGCAGTACTGTACACCATGTGAATTGCAGTACTGTACACCATGTGAATTGCAGTACTGTACACCATGTGAATTGCATTACTGTACACCATGTGAATTGCATTACTTTACACCATATGAATTGCATTACTGTACACCATGTGATTTGCATTACTGTACACCACGTGAATTGCATTACTGTACACCATGCGAATTGCATTACTGTACACCATGTAAATTGCATTACTGTACACCATGTGAATTGCATGGGAAAGACCCAATGAAAAGGCAATTCACATGGTGGCTGTGATGGCTGTTAGGCTGTGTTGACCCTTGTTTTTCATCCTATAAGCTTCCATTTCATCTTCTGTTGGCATCTTTACATCAATATTGAGTGAATTGTATCTGTATTGGAGTCAAGGAGGAACCTTTTCAAGACACGGTAGTATTGAATAAAACAAATAACAAGGAAACTACTTCATGATGTTTACTTTTAACAAGAATAAACAGTGCACAGGTTTCAAAACTTTTGCGTACTGAGGAATAATGTTTGCGTCTCTTTGTAATTCTGTTGAGCTTGATAACGCGTAATTAGCTACAATATAATGACAGAATCTGCAAAAACTCAATGGGTAGGTAAGTGGTCATGATAAACACAACAATCCTATTTTCTACACTATTTCGTTGCTAAACTATATATACAAAACTAGATAAAACATAGAATGCTAAAGATACTATAGCCATGTTTGCTTGTAACATCAAAATTTACAAATAGGCTTACTGATAAAATCAAGAACGTAATTGAAAATATTTTAAGTAAGGTTGATAAAAACTTAAATACCAAAAATTGCAAATCTTCATATTTTTCTTTGTGCTTGTTTTCTAGTGTCGCATTACCTGAGGTATTTGTAGGTATTTTAAATTGCAAGCTGCGTATCCACTTCACGGGCATTTGCAAATGAGGACAATACATTAAATCTATCATACGAAAATAAAGAAAACATTTCACAGAAAATATCACTCATACCTTAGTACATTTGGTACAAGGCCTGACCAAAGTCTACTCATTATGCTGGAATATTTCAGCTCAGTTACTTCCACAGCATCTGTTTGAATTTTAAAATGTTATAAAAGATTGTTAATACGTAAAAATAAGAATTGTTCTAAAATGTATGCCTCGCATGTTTATTTCAACGACTTCCGTAGACATTTACAATCCTTTGGGGAGAACTCCCATCCATGTTCCTATTTTGTTTACGTCTACAACCATGACAATGTTCTTACTTAAACAGCTCCTATAGGTTGCTAACAGTACTACGTAATGGAGAATCAAAGAGACAACAAGGGTCCTGGTTCATCCAAATAAATTTAGAACAAAATTAACAAGTATTGTTGAATGTTTCTCCCTTCTCACAAGAGAGTGTTCAATGATAAAAGTGTAACCTACTGCATGTTATAAAGCTGTCTCAACTATCAAAGACCTTGTAATGTTCGTTAGGAAATGTTTATCATAAAATGTCACTGACATAACGTTATTGAACACGACAATTATGACGTCATCTGAGCGATTTTTTGTGAAGCTCAGATTGTGAATGTTCTGCACTTGTCGATTTCGTACTGTTGTACTGCAGCTTTACGGTGATAGTTTAAAGTACAGAATCTACCTTGGACCATAAAACTGAAGTTTACGTTGAAAAAAAATCCTACCTACTGATGCCAAAACATTTGGAGCCCGCTTTTGTCGATTTCGTACTGTTTTACTGCAGCTTTACGGTGTTAGTTTAAAGTACAGAATCTACCTTGGACCATGAAACTGAAGTTTACGTTGAAAAACCCCTGCCTACTGATGCCAAAACGTTTGGAGCCCGCTCTTGTCGATTTCGTACTGTTGTACTGCAGCTTTACGGTGTTAACTCATTTATTATTGTCTCATATGTTTATGTAGTCGCTTATTTACTTACTCAATTGTTGAATCACATTTTTACGTAGTAACTTTATTATTCACAGTTTACTTATTATTGACTTGTTTGTTTACTTAGTGACGTATTTGTTTACTCATTTATTATTGACTTCTTCGTTTGCCTAGTTGTCTATTTGTTTACTGGTTTATTTTAATGTATATTTTCATTTAGTTCCTTATTTATTTACTTACTTAATTGTTGAATCACATATACTTATTCACTTACCAGTTTACTTACTTGCTATAGACTTGTTTGTTTACTGAGTGTTTTCCATCTTAGCCGAATACTTTATTGTGCAGGGAAGACGGAGATTGCTCAAAATGGGTAAGTTTTATTCACTTTTATATTGGAAATAACGGGTAAGAAAATCATTCAGAAACAATCAGGATGACCCCCTCCCTGTAATTAAATTTTCACCCCTGAAATCACGGAGATTTCCCCTTTTTACACAATGTCAGATTAGTGAATTTATGGTGCTTGGAGAGGCGCTATCTCTCATTTGTTTGTTTAAGGTAGTTTCAATGTCGGACCCACTGCTCATCAGGGGTCTTTGATTGAAAGACTGCCATCAGTCATCTGTTGGCTAAGAGTATTCAAACGGTGAGCGATATTGGATAAAAATAACTAAATCGAATTAGAGACAACTATTTTCGAAAAATCTAATATACTAACATCTATGTAAACAAACCTGCAAATGTATATGGAGAAGAGACAAAATTGTTCTCTGTTCAGTTGCCTAACTAGACAATTTTAACCCGAGTCAATCATCTACGGCCTACCAAACAGACTGGACTTGCTCACGGTTCTACGGAGGTGTTGGGTGAAGATGAAGGTGAAGGTGAAGGTGAAGGTGAAGGTGAAGGTGAAGGTGAAGGTGAAGGTGAAGGTGAAGGTGAGTCAGTTTACTTAATTTCAGAAACGTCAAAACATTAAAAATCTTGAAATCATTAAAAACGCCAAAACCGGGCTGATTAGGTATGTTGGGTCTTTGATATTCACCCGCCATGCAATTTATAGGAACACGTTAAAGCCTCACCTCCAAAGTAGGATTCATTCCTTTCGGTAATTTTCCTACAAGAGTTTAGGCTGTGAGCCCACCACCCCCTCGCGCCCTTTCTTCCCCTAAGTCAAACAAAAATGTAGTAGTCACCTACTTAGCATACGTTGGCTTACTTTCTTGAAATTTCTCATATTGTACTGATCACATATCTTGACTTCCCTAGACTTACTGCTCCCCTTACCAAAGGATCAACTGGACATAATCCATAGACTACCTCACAAGACTACCAATAGACTACTAAAAATAGAACCAGCGACCAATGAATGCTGTAACTAGGCTTGAAACAAGCGTTCATAAGGTTTACTCAGTAAGTGAACACCTCGCCTACAAATCAGATAAAAGCTTCAGACGAAGGGCTGATCACTTAGTGAGGTTCTATTGTATATTCTCTCGGATAGTGACACGTGAATTTATAAACTAGAAAACCTTTATATGTGACAGGTAGTACGTCCTTTTGAGCAACAGGTAAGTTTTGGCAACAAATATTTATTGTAGTTAAATATAATTCTAGTTTATTCATTAGCCACCATCAACTTCTCCATACATACGCATGAAAACTAAAAAGGCGTTCAGCCCCAACTCCCATCGTCTGCGCTGTTACGTCAACCAGTCTCTTTAATTCGTACCATATTTTCTCTAATCAAACCTTATTGCAATACACCAGGTTGGTTTGATTTCTATTCCAACAATGCGAACTCGCAGAGTTTAGCCAACAAGTCTCTGGCACATATTCAAAGATTTCTACGTTGTGTTTAAGAAATACCATCTGCTACCTTTCTAGCTTAATTTTAAATGTTCTAGACGGCCATTAAGTGCAGATCTGCCTGTCTGTTAATTGGATAACGTCTTAAAACTAAACCATACGATGTTGATAGCAAGAAAGTAAGACTTTGATGCCAATATCAAATACATCACAAGTAATCTATTTGGGAATGGCTTGAATTCCACTACTCGCCCTTCTATTTTCCTTTAAAACGAGCCTATTCTTGTCAAATTTCCAAAGCCACCGCTGTTATGAGTGTTATCATATAGTCCATGTTTTTCTTTCCTGGAGGACTGCCAAAACGAGTTTGGCCCAAATACATACAACATCAAACTGTGTTAAGCATTTCTCTATTTTATTGTTTCAATAAGGCACTACCATTGGTGGTGCCGAAGGCAAAATTTTGAAACGTGGCAGTTCTAGATGACGAGAAAATGCCCCCCTCCCCCCTATTTTTTAAGTAAGTGCATTCCCCCACCATCTTCCTTTCACCCACCATTTCAGCTCCAAATTTGTGGTCCCCTCTGAGCTAAAAATTTTATTTCCCCCCTTTCCCCTAACTTCCTGGGGGGGGGAGGAGGATGCTATGTAGGTACTCTTTCCTCAGTTTGAACATTATATCCATTCCCTGGGCTAGATGTAATTTTATAGCCATATGCCTCTTTCTAACTAATTGTATACTTCTTAACTTGTGGTTTTCTCTTATACTTTATTTTCTGTAATTAGGATAGATGCAGCAGTTTTATATTAAATGAAATAGAGACAACAGCAAAGAAATATTATATATGTTCCCAAGCTTTTGCGTAGTCCTCTTGTATTTATTATTTAGTATCAGTGATTGAATCAGCTACCTTAGACTCAAGGTACTACGATTTCCATTGTCTGTTCTTCAAAATTGAGATTTGGTGATAATCCTATACTAGTCCCGATCTGTAGTTGATAGTCAGATGAATTACTCTTTGCTTACAAATATATTTGGGCTAGCGAATTCTGTAATAGGTTAAAGCTCTAAACCCTCAGTGATATTTTGAACATCTTGTTGACGATATCATGGCTCATGTCGTTGCCACTGCGCAATCAAGGTGCATGCTAGACATATCAGTAAGTCTTCAGTTTTCACCAAACTCAGCCCTCGAAAAAAAAAGAGATATGTGACCGGCGAAAAAATGCCACTCTTGCAGCTTACTGGGACGGCAGATTTGGCAAAACAATGCCGCGATCTTCTGTATCCCGTCGGCACTGCAGACGGCTAGTCCAGGTAGGTTTCACTGTTGTTTTAATCAGTCAGAAAGTCAAACAAAAGCTACAGAGACCGTACCTCTGATTCTCTTCAAATACTCCTACGCACAGTTAAAAGTTCATAATCTCAGATCGTTGGACTATTTGAATAACAGACGCCTTAGATTCTAGGAAGGTCTATTTGCCACCTCTTACCAGAATCACGCCTACGTCCCAAAAAAACCGAGGTGAATGCAAAGGGCGTAAAGCGAAGACTGCTTGAAAGAATCCATGATTTCCGTAACGTTACGTCACAGAGAGGGGCTTCCGTTACGTCAAGGATACAAGCTTTGTTTACGTCCTTTCCGCTTACTTAAGTGTCATGTATTCCACATCGCCTTCTCAGTAGAAAGGGGTTTCCATTTGAGGTCATTGTGTCAGACGTAGCTCCTGCTGAGATAGTATGTAAGATCCCTTTAAACTACGTAGTACCAGCCTTCAGACTATTCTCAGATGGTTGTAAGTGACCTGGATATAGATACTCCTGGGTGCCTAATAGACGTCCCCCCCCGCTAATGAATTTTTCAAAAATTTTCCACTTAGGACATTCTTGCTCCAACCCCGCGCCTGTTAATTTTTAAGTAATCTCCCACCCATGAAATTTTTTTGTGGCGGTACCCTGGCGGGCAATTTCGTTGATAAATTTCAAACAAGAAGAGAAATAAAGATTGTCTCTATTTTTTCACAATGCCCACATTTTTGTATTATAACTGGTAAACAAGTTCGGACTCTTGATTCAGAGACTGAGAAACTCGTATTATTATATCCGACTTTCAGTTTTAGATTTACATAAGTGGAGTCATTTGAGAGTTAACTGATGGAGAAACGTTTTGATGATCATAAATTGGTACTGAGTCAATCAGTAATAGATAGATACTAAAAAGCTAGGTAATTTTTGCAATTTAACCAGTATGTCTCCTTCAGAAACAAGATTAGGGGTCAAAGTTGTTTCAATCATTAGAACGTAGTTGGTATGTTTTGACATTAAAATCTCACAAATGACTCTCTGTTCCTCTTTTCTTACTTGCTTTAGTGTTTTCTTTGCTCTCGTCGCCGGAGAAAAACATCATTTGGCAAAAAGAGGAGGAGCCCACGCAAGAGCCCCCAGTGGCACCAGCACTAGATGTGCTTTTAACTTTCTTAATCTGATGATGTATGTCTGAATCTATGAAAGTGAGCTTTCGAATTTTAAAACTCAGTCCATAAAATCAATCTTTTTATAGAAAATTAAAAATAACTGTCATTTGCTAGCACGTTTCTATTGGGTCTTAATGCTGTAAACGCCAGTTTAGCAATTTCAGCAGTAAAGTTTCACCATGTGGCCAAAGGCATTTTGCTTCTTATCAGAGATTCACAGCCAATCGCAAGTTATAGATTTGATCTCAACAGTACGCTGGAAGCAATGGACAAAAAATTGAATAGCATAATATCACGAGTCTACCACGCTTAGAGCTGAGTTGATTTGAAACCATGACCAATTCATAAAATCAATCATTGCATACCTCACTTCTCCATCCTTTTAACGACGCATACTTCTTCCTTTCTCTGAATTGCTTCATTACCCAATGGACGGCACGCTACCACAACAACACAGAAGTTGCATTCGGTTCACTACGGCCGATTTGGACAATTTAAACAAACGTACTATCAACGAATAATACGCATAGTCAATCTAGTATATTACCGTCAATTACAAGCAGCAAAACATAATAAGAATTCTCTCAATGCGTGGTTGACCTAGGGTAAAATACCTATGCTATTCTACTTGTTACTTTTTACCAAAACAACTTTGCATGCCAGTGCTCATTGACTGCCAGGGGTTATTTCATCATCTTACAAGAGGATACAGGGACGTGTTTATGCATGAAAGAGAAAAGATAGGAGTCGCAACCTTCACTTGCCAGAAAGCAAGTGAAGGATTTGGGGGTTGTGTACTGTGTTTGGTTGAGTTTCACTCCAAGAAGACAAATATTTAAGGGACGAAAGCCTATACGTCACAGGGACCATGGAAAGGAGGAGAACAATATACCAATCGCTCCTTAGTCACAGTTGGGTCTCCGATATTTGTTTCCATATCCACTTCAAGGTCTGTTATTTTTCCAGGGGGGGACACGGGTACTAAAAAACGGCACCTATGGGTACTTGGCTACATTTTTGCTCAGACCATACGCACCCACCCTATAGTACCAAGGAGACGCATGGTACGCCGAGGGCGTCTCCTACGAGATCGGCTCCGGCGAGCTGCTCGAGGGCATCGACGACGCGATCGAGTCCCTCACCGCGGGTGAGGACACCACGTTCCGCTCGGCTCTCGTCGGCGGCGACCACGCCGGCTCCGAGGCCGAGGTCTCCGTGACGGTCAAGGCCGTCAAGGAGCGCGAGCTGCCCGAGGCGGACGACGACTTCGCTCAGATCGCGAGCGAGTTCGACACGATCGCGGAACTCCGCGAGAGCCTCGCCGAGCGTGTCGCTCAGCAGGGCGTCTTCACGCAGGGCTCCGCGGCGCGCGACAAGCTCGTCACACAATTCAATTCATATGATAATGACAACAGTCCTCAAGGACCCCTGCGTATGTTCAAGAGGGTGTTTATTTCTATAAGTTTGAAAAGATAATAGAGAAGCACAACTGTCACTCGAACCTGTGATCCATGCTTTCGCGGCGTGTGCGTAGCACGTAGCTCTTTACAGCTCACATAATTTTCAATGTTTTCCGGGCAGTATTTCATTGCTTATATTTTTATTATCTAACGACCGTTTATGGAAGAGACGTTTCAGCTGTAAATCATATGTGTTGAAAGTTTAATTTTCTTCTGACTTTCTACTCTCACTACTCTCTAGTGATAACTACCTTTAGTACCACCTAAATACATAAACTTTGCTGTAGAGGAATGAATATTTGATTCAAGTTCCACTTGTAATAATATCCACATAAAACAATCATAGTCACAAAACACGGATTTCTAGTGAACAGGATCTTGCAAGCGACCTTTCTGATGTTTACGTCATCATTTCGCTTGAAAACTTAATAAAATCTTCCACCATACCACATTTTGTTCTCTATTGCTACATTATTCCAAGCAGCACCATCTGCCTTTTACTCTCTTCGTTTGAATTTACATTGATCCTTGTTATTCTTATTTTTAGTGCGTGCTAATTATAGACCCCCACTTTTGGTGCCCTCAATTATAGACGGGTCTATAATTAGAGGAAATACGGTAGACCTAAGACTTTGTATGAAGTGGCAAAAAAGCCAAAACTTCGCTTACATTACATCCTAATATCTATGGAGACTATCTCATTAAACATGTACTACTAGATAACAGAGCAAAACCTTCCGGGAACGTTAGACCTTTTGCGGTCGTTGTACTGCAAACTCTTTCTCAATTTCAGAAGTTGTCTTTATGCCTCGCTTATTGTTCCCCGAATGAACTTAATAAACAAGATACCACGAACTATACTATATATAGAAAACCTTAGTTAACAAAATAAAACATAGGTCTCGTTTGGATACGTATCCTATATCGTGTAATGTTATTATTTCCATTAACACAATGCAATATCAAGTAGGCAACCAGGGGCGTCCTCCAGTGATTTTCGTACGTCCACCAGTGTTTTGTACACTTTACTTTCTCGGACTCGAAAAGGAAATATATTGCACTTTGTTAAAAAGTGGCATTAAAATTAGACTGGCGGAGCAGGTCTCCATTTGTAGATAATATTTAATAACGGAATCATTAGTGAAATGCCATTGACCGGTTTCGTTGCACCCTCATCAGAATGTTTGGAATTCTGAATCACTTGCCGACCGTCCATCGATTACTTAGCCTCCTTGCTATGAATAGATTGGCGAATACATGCCATATTACTACTAATGGATCTACAATACAGAGAACCTGTTTAGATCTTGAAAAATACTGACAACTCACCTCTGTTACTTTCTTTTCTAACTCTTGCTTCGGGTAATTCGAAGGTCCATTGATGATACAGAACTCTTTACTTTCAAACATTTTTGATACCTAAAATGATAGAGGCGTCATCCGATAAGAGACATGTACATAAAGGACGCTCACCACTAAGGATACTTCTTAAATAGGATTTTTTTTAGATTTTGTATATTTCGCACAAACTTTCAGAGTATGTACTTGATAAATTAGTGCAAAAAGTCTGAAGTTCAAAAGTTCAGAGATAGAACAAACTTTCGACGGAGACACTTTCAGAAAGAAAACCGACCATAAACTTTTACGCGCAATGCATCCTTCTAAGGTGGTGGCTTCATCCCAATAGCAACACCAATAGCATGCAAACAGAGATTCAGACAGTTATTGATTTTTGCAAAAGTTCTTCACTACTGCAAACGTTCTTTCGCTTTCAACTAATGTTGAATTGTTAATTTCTTTCAACCTCATTGTCTAGCTTGTTTGGTGGTTTTTCTGTTTATTTAGGGTAGTTTCAATGTCGGAGCCACTGCTCATCAGGGGTCTTTGATTCAGAGACTGCTAAGGTTTCCTCAGTCTTCCATTCTAATAGTGGTCAAAACTTTACTTGGGATAGGAGTGGCGCCCACCCTTACCACTGTAGTGGACTGCGGTCTGCGGTCGGCCATCTTCTTCTTCTTGCTCTTGTTTTTTCTTCTTCGCTCTATCTACGAGGCTATGCTGCCTTAGAATGACCTAGTCAGTAAA
This sequence comes from Alatinidae sp. Z8VKAUB7J3, assembly GCA_010016025.2. Taxonomy (NCBI): domain Eukaryota; kingdom Metazoa; phylum Cnidaria; class Cubozoa; order Carybdeida; family Alatinidae; species Alatinidae sp. Z8VKAUB7J3. Next base: position 60,764,872 of record JAAAKM020721499.1, read on the forward strand.
TTGTACCAAAATATGATAGTATGTGGACATGCCTGAGTCTTTACTACACTATCCTACACTATCCTACACTATCCTACACTATCCTACATTATCCTATACTATCCTACACTATCCTACACTTTCCTACACTATCCTACACTATCCTACACTATCCTATACTATCCTACATTATCCTACACTATCCTACACTATCCTACACTGTCCTACAATATCCTACACTATCCTACACTATCCTACACTATCCTATATTATCCTATATTATCCTACTCTATCCTACACTTTCCTACACTAACCTACACTATCCTACACTATACTTTACTATACTTCACCATACTACATTATACTACATTATACAACAGCATATTGTAATGCATATTTTAACCCCCTTGAACCATGTGGACTTTTAATGTTTAGTGACCTCCATGCGTTTATGTTTTTTGAATTACTTGAACAACCACCCTCCCTAACCACCACTGTTAATGGTTATGTCTTTTTTTCAACAAAACTTTCTGCTTTCTCTGTGTTTTGATTTGCATGATCTGTGCTCAGATATTTAGCGAAATTTTAATTTTAAATATGCTCTAAGATTTTGTTCCACAGTAAATCTATGATAACGTTATCTAAGCAGAAATGAATTGACTTGATGTTATAATTTAGGGAGGAGGTAAGGGTTATGTGCGTCTGGTATCAGTGACAGTATGGTGTGAAGAAACAGGTTGAATAGGTGAGGCGACAGGATACATCCTTGTAAAACTCCTGAGGAAGTCCATCTGTGGTAATTATCTGGCTTTTGGATTAGCTGTATATATTCTCAATGATCGTGACGATTCAGTCGGGGATACCGTGATGTCTTAGGATGTGCCAAAGACCTTTCCTACACATTAAATCGAAGGCTCGCCGAAAGTCAATAAGTAGATGATACAGATTTCTGTTGAACTCGACAAAGCGTTCCATGAGCTGACGAACGGTGAAGATTTGGTCAATTGTTTTTACTGCCTGTTTCCAGATCATATGGTTGGTGACATGGTGTTCCCAGCTGTCTGCATCAATGTCAACGAACTTTATCCCCTCTTGCACACGTCTTTGTACTGCAGGTAGGGTCGTCCTATCTCTCTCTTGCTGTGGGTCAGTTCATTGTAGAGGAGGTTCTTTGGGATACGACCATCTGGTATTCAGTGTATATGTCCAAGCCACCTCAATCTGCGCTTTGTCAGCAGTGTCTGGATGTTCATAACCTTGTCCTGCCACTTGATTTAAACGATCCATCTTAGGTAGCGAAGATGGAAGCTGTTCAACCACCATTGAGTACATCTTTTTCACCCCCCGCAAACAACTCGTTCTCGTACTCGTACTCGTCGTGGATCTAAACCTCCCTATTGCCGGTGGTCCATCCGCTCTTCAGTCCCAATATGGCGCCCAAACGATTGCCCATGAGTTTTGAAAGTAGACACGCCATCAAGTCTTATTTTGAGATCAATGATAAATACTGTGTTATTATATAGCCTATTAAAGCCACGGCCACCTTTTACGAGTTATTAGTGAAGGTTTCGGCTTAGTTTCCATAGCAACGTCGAACAAAAAGCATTTCGTAACAGTCAGCGGGCCAACAAGCACGCATCACCCATTGGAAAGCAGCCCTCTTGCAATCCCAGCGCTTTAAAAATCACTATTTCCATTCAACTCTCATCCACTACAGTTTGTCACAAGCTATGCAGGCTCTAGTTTCCTCACAAGAGCTCCCACTCTGAAAAGCAAGATCCAATCTATTATCTCTACCAAAAATTCAACTACCATCCTCCTTTACTCTTCCCAAGGAAGAGAACATTGCCTTTCTCATTGTGGGTTTTCTCCTGGCAACACTAGCCAATCACCCATTCCTCACTTTCAATTCAATTCTCATCAACCATTACTAGCCAATCACCCATTCCTCACTTGCTTTTAAACCAGTTTGCTGCTTGTGATCCAGGGCCATACAAAATCTTTACAATTTTTCAAAAGCTGCGAAAAATCTGCTGAAACCAAAGACATAAAGTTTCTGTTACTTATTGTGCATTGCAGTAATGTTGTCCACTGCTCTTCTTTTCGAGGATTTATATATAGTCAGCCTTATTTTTGATATGGAGGACATGTGGCATCTCTTTCTTACGAAGTGATTATTCCATGTAATAAACAATCACTAGTTATAAGGTATAAGTTCATAAGTAGGCTATTGGAGAGATCTTCATCAAAAAGTATTTGCATGGTTTTTCTTTCCTCTAGTCGTAACTGTACGATCGATCCCCGGTAGTTGCATATTTTTTATTTCTCTAGTGTTCTTTTCAAAAATAGGATTGGTGAAGTGCTGAGCCATCAAAGTCTCTGACAAGTCGTAATTGAAGCCAGCATGGGTCATCGCAGGCTAAAGGGGTGAAAAAGAACGGCATTGGTTAATGACCTACGGAATAGGAGTTCTTATAAAGATAAAAGAATGAGCCAAGAACAGAGACTGAAGGAACTGCATGAGCTAGAGTCTGCCACATGAAAGAACACCTTAAAAGGAGTTATGGTGTACAGCTAACTACAAGGTGACAGATTACATGAGACATGGGTAACGAAAAAGGATGCATCACTATGTTCAGTCAATAATGAATCTTGGTCATGTCATGCTTGCCCTGTTCCTTAGACATACTAATTTATCAATGTAGATTGCAACAAGTTAGTGAGTTGTGTGTTTTTGTTTCCCACGATATTGTCTGTAGGGGCTTATATAATTTATCAATAGTTCCACACATACCGGTACATTATTACTCTGTATTGAAAGTTTTTCTACTTGTATCAAATTAAATCTTACGGTTATGTTATGATGCTGGCAAACTATCTTATTTAAGTGTATATTCCATTTAAAAATTTTGGTGTCGTTGCTGTAGCGCAACATATTTGGGTCAGATGACTCGCCAATTTCAAAGGCACCTAGCCGATCACTTGGGAACCTCAGCCGTTACTGGCAATCCTCTCTCAACTCCACCCTTTTCTAACATTCACTCTCATTCCCTTCAACACTCTCATCCTTTTTCTGAATCTGATTTCACGTTCTTAACTTCTGCCTCTTCTGAGTTCTCTCTCCTTATCAAAAAAAACCTTCTCCTTGCTAAACTTAGGCCAAATTTGAATGGAACAATAAGCTCATTGGCACTTTCACTATTCTAATTTCTCCAAGCGCTCAAGCTTAGAAATCAAAGCGTTGCGGTAAAATTTTGCCGCGACTTACAGCACGCCTGATTTGGTGCTTGACTTTTATCACGTTTCAACTAGAAAGTTTATTACGCCGAGTTTAGCGTAGAGTTGAAACCATGCTTATTACTATTATTACGTGTGAAAGATAAACATGACATCATATTCGTGATTGTTGAGCGTTGAGTATTGGTGTACTTCTTTATACATTATGTCTACTGTGGCAAATTTAGAGTCAAAAGAAACAAGACATGTTTAGGAAAGTGAACGAGTTAGATTCCTCCTTGAATTAAAGCTCTTGTATTATTTCCTTCATCTACTGTTTCATTTAAGGGATACTTTATTCATTCTGTTTTAATCTTATTTTCTGATCTGACAAGTATTCGCTTGCCCATCTCATGATTTCGTATTTATTTATTTATTTATTTATTTATTTATTTATTTATATTTTTTTTCTGCCCTTAAGTTTCTTTGAACGTTACTTTTTGGCTCTACCTGTGTTGTATCATTTCCTGTATCTACTTTTTCATTCAAGGGATACTTTAGTTATTCTGTTTTAAACTTACTTTCTGATCTTATAAATATTCTCTTGCGCATCTTATGATTTTGTATTATAACATTTTTTTGATGTCTTAAGTCGACAACAAGAAGCCATCAATGTTAGCAAGCAAGTTCTATTTGGGAGTACAACCACTCAGAAACCCTCTAATAACAATGTTCGGTGTAAGCATGTTGGAGTGACCCTGAGCCATCACAGTGTTGAGGTATTGACCACTGGGGGTCTGGGATGACACAGTTGTGGAGCATTATTAAGGTGAAGAAGACCTTAGATAATACATGGGCAATATACGACCTAGATTTTCAAACCATTTCAAAAAGTTCGCGGGAGTTTGCAAAATTGAAAAAGGATGAGCAGGCGGAAAGAGCTAACTGCGGTATTTAACATCCTACCTCAGTAATTAAGGCTTTATAATGGCCACGAAATGAGGAGGGACATCTTTTGGGCGTAGTTTAAGGCCCTTTCAGACTATGAAAGCGCCATGCAAGTCGACATTCCCTGTCGAGATATGAGATGCACCCATCACCTCCTTTTACGTTTCCTCCCATCCATGAGACCTTAGAGAAATAACATCTGAGGATTACATCTTTCTACTCAGCAGGTATTATTCAAACATGCAACGTGGCATCTGCCACTTCAGTCTGCCTTTGCGATATGCCACTTCAATGTGAAGCTCCCTAAGATTTTTCAGCATTCTCTCCATAAGTAAATTAGCGTTCCCCGGCTATTGTCTACCGAAACTTTATTATTGGCAATCCCATCACTCGTCCTGAAAATGCCCTAACAAATTAGTAAACGGTTTTCCTTTCCGTCCAAAAAAACCCCCTTGGATTATGAGCACCACATTGTTTCATTAATCGACGTAGAAAGCGCTGCCTAAATATTTTCATTTCAACTAAGTCAATCTTTTTATTTCTCATGTACGCCTACAATTGTAACCCACGACGAGGAACCTAAAAGGGTATAGTTTACATATCAAGAATATCTAATAAGTATATCTATGTAATTAATCTTCAATGCACGCTTTTTGGGCAACGGATGGTTTGCAGTACGGAATTGAAAATGTTATCATTTGAGCTTACCAGTAATGTTCCTGGACAGCAATTGCATTACTAATTTTGATGAAGCATGTTGCATCCTGTATATCCTTTCTCTTAATGCTCAGTATGTCCATGACACTGTCTCTAGGAAACGGATCATGTACTGCTGACTATGTTAAACAAATTTGAAAACCATTTGGAAGAGCCCTTGATAACAGAATATCAAAGTCGAGTTTTAAGTGAACACTTGTAATGATTGTAAACATTTTGCAGTAGATGCGTGTGACCGGGGGCTTTAATAAATGCCAGCCTTATTTTATTCCGCCACTTATCAAAGGAGCTGCAATTACAGGTGATGGAACTCAGATGCACTAGATTCATAGACTCTTTATTTTTCGCCGCCTATACAACAAAAATATAGCAGTTTGTTGTTTATTTGTTGGTTGGTATGGTCGCAACACTTTTTTGTGTATAAAAAACAGTCTATTTTGTGTTTTTTTTGTTTTTTTTTGTTTTTTTTCCATCTACAGTTATTCTTTAAGGGAGATGAAGAGCCAATGTAATTTGGAAAGCTCCTGTATATCGTTATGTTATTACAACCTGATCATTGTCTGCTGCTTATCCTTAGCTAATCATTATCAGCTGCTCGTTACTAGCTGATCCTTCGGAGATATTTGTAATAGTAGCTTCTTATCATAGTGGAAACGTTCCTTTGACAGCTTGTGAGGTCCACTTCGACAACACACCAGTTCCGGTAGAGAATGTTCTTGGGGAAGTAGGAGGTGGATTTAAGGTAAACGTGTCTTAATGTAGTTATTTCAGTTTGGTTGCTTTATTTTTTTGCTGCTGGTGTATGTCTCCACTTTCGTCTGAATTATTGTTGTAATCGTCTTACCACCTTGTTTCGGGGGTGTTTTAAGCACGATATAGGTTGTTTTCCGAATATATTTTAGATGTGCTATTGGTTGGAGATAATCATATTTCTTGTACCTACCTTACTTTAGGCGAACGTCACAATCTAATCCCGAACTGAAATGTTCTTGGAGTAAACACTCTCTACCGGTAGTTTTTCAAACGTTTCCCTCAATTGTTCAAATATATGAAGTAGTGGGGTTTCAAAACAGGGTGTGAGCCAAAACGGTGGTCGGTTTGATTGGTTTGATACAGGCCTGCAACTGGGAAAGGGATGTGTTTCTCGTTTGGGGCGTAAAGATCAATAATAAGTCATAAACTCGAGAAGCTTGGCCTCCCCGTGATCCCAGGTCATAAATATATCGTCTATGTACCTAAGTCAACAGCTGGGTTTAACATCAAAACCCTCAATCGCGCGTTCCTCAAGATCCCCTAGAAAAATTATAGCTTATGGGGGTGCAAATTTTGTACCCTTGAATGATTGAACTTGAATGAATGGGAGGTAACGACCATTTAAAATATTTGGTAGCTTCTGCAGGCTTCCGACTACTTTACCAGGGGAGTGGATTCAGTCGGCTCAAGACGGCTGTTGTAAAGGGGTTTTTCAGATGCCCGACTGCCTAACACCTACATGGCCTAGTCTCTACATTTCGACAGACAGAAATTAAATCCTCGAAGATCATTTTTATTCGCGCAGCTTTTTCGTGTCAGAAATGAACGGCCTTTTCTCATACCTTTGGTAGCCCACAAATTTGCATTTGATACGAGAATGATAAAATTATCTGGTATGCGGCATAGAACCGGGTGTGATAAAACCATTATCAAAATATTATAGAAAGTATGACGATTAATATGACCGCTTTCATGTTTCTGTAATTCGTGCATAGACGTTGAGGTGAGAACAAATCTGAATTGAAATGATGTATCCATATTTAAATCTTCCATTGAAACATTTCATCATTTTAAAGGTTACACAATGCCACTTCATTTCATCACTTGAAAGATTTCACAATGCCACTTCCTTGAAGAAAAACACCCAAACACCCACCTTCTTGAGAGAAAAACTTAAGTTAGGTTAACTAGAATTACTAATACAACTTATAATTTGAAGTGGATACCACCGTGTACAAAGTTTAATTTAGATTGGTTTACAACCCCCACCTCCAAATATCAATCCCCCACCTTAGAGACCAACCCCAATCTGTAAATAGGATTTGAGCCAACCCCCACCTAGACAAAAGTTTTTGAAAATATCACCAGTGCAAGGAAGAAAGGCTTTAAAGTGGACTTTGTATCTGAGACCCAGTTTACACGATACTCATCGGCCTTACGTTTACACGGGACTTGGTGGATCCAAACGAGTTTTGATCTGCTGTCCCAACCAGTTTGCGTTCACTTATGAAAGTGGACCAGCATATTATATAATTGAGCTTCTCTTCAACTAGGATCATCTTTGTAGAATGATAATTGCAGTAACCCCTTTTTATTACAGGATGCGATTACTTTTGTTGACATCAAAGGTAAATAATTACGTACGAAGAAAAGGAGACGAGACATTAGAGGCACATTTGAAAATGTTGGATTTTTTGTTAAAATGATGCCAATTTTTCAGTGTTTACTAGCTAAAATATGGCCTAACCCCCCCACTCCCTCAATTATGCTCTCCGCCACCCGCCAGTCCTGCCATGCTTTTTAAAAGGGTTCACCGATTTTCCAGAAGGGGTTGCACAACAATAACGTTAAATGGTGAACAAGCTGGCCCGTACGCCTTGAATTAATGAAGCATGTCCTAAAATATGCTCATCGGTAATAAGCATGCCCTGCAGAGATAGTCTGGCTACGGCACTGCACAGAAAGGACTCTGTTTTAATTAAATATTATAAAGACTTTACTATCTCAATTTGTGCTTCTCCAAACTTGATTGACTCAGTTTCAGGGAGGGATGATGCAACTACCTTGCCTGAACATTTTCTGCAGCTGAAGGTCGAATCAGGTTTCAGTGTCCCTTTAATGTCGGTACAGTGCCTGTGTGTCCGATGATTGCATTTGCTGCACATAATAGAGTTTCTTCCGACTCTTTTGAAGCAAACACCACAGGCGAATTGACTCTTGTCAACTGGCTTTGATACACTATAGGAGCTAAACATTATTTTGGTCTTATTCATGTTAACTCTTAGACCTTTGGATTCAAAGTTTGCGTGATTATAAAGGCAAAGTTCACAGACCTTGCTATCTAGTAAAAGTGTGATAATGAAGCGTCAGTTATAGCATCTTCCATCTCAACTGGGCAGAGACAACTCATTAAATAACGCTTAAAGATCGAAATCTGTTGACTTGGAGCCAAATTCGAATCTTCGAAAATATATTCGAAACAGTCGAGCGTAACGAGCGACGTGAACAAACAATGAAGATTACTTGATACTAAGTTAAAAACGTTAGAGTAATTCCTACCTAAAGACGAGTGAAAAAGGGTGTACAATTGAGACCAAAAGTCAGTCTTGATTGAAATTGTTAGAGTCAACAGGGAAGAAATTTTTGCCGAGTTTGAAATTCTGTACGCGCAATTGAATAAACACAAACCTTTCTCTGAAGATGAAATTAACTCTCTAAAGGCACGGTTAAGCGATTTGGCTCATGCTTAATGTGGCACACCTATCGACCTCGCAGATTTTTACATTCATAGGGAACTTTTTCAGGCTTTAAAATCGCTTAGAAACAACAAAGAGATCCTCGTCACAAAACCTGATAATGGATCAGGGGTCGTTATCCTAAACCAAAAAGATTATATCCACAAAATGGATAATATACTACAGGATTCCAGCAAATTTGACAGAGCTAGCGGAATAAACAACCATCAAGGGGAAAAGCCTTGGTTGTATTCACAGATCTAATCACGGTATGCAGTGAAGAGTTTAGGCGCTCCCTCAGTCCCTGAGCGACCAGATATTGACTATGGATCGTGTAGTGAATCGCAACAAAGACAGGTGATTCGTTTTTAGGTGAGCCTTAAAGGCGCACTGTCTACCGATCATTGCTGAAGCATAATCCGTAGCCCATGCACAGACATTTCTTAAAGGAATGCCTTTCTCATTGAAAAATTCTTTTAACAGTTCACTTATAGATACTGTTTTCGACCCCATGGAAAGTATCGAAGATCGTTAAGCAGCTAGCTCAAAGAAGTTTGCTAATGGAATATCATGAACTTTCAGGGCAGCTTGGGAGTGTGTTTTATCCCCACATTCGGATAACAACTCTATCGTTTAAAGAAAGATTTTTCTTGCTGTGTTTTCAATGTACACAGAGCCCGTGCACGTATCTTAACGATTAAAACGTTTCAGTCCAAGATAATGACTACATTTTGATAGAGTAAATCTTGCACATCAAGTTCTGTACCAAAGAATTACGTGGACAATTTAGAAATGAGCTTCCTGTGTGTAAGTATTACTCTAAGCTTTTTAGCGATTGAACTTTTCCAGCGCCCCGCAGAAAATCCGGGCGTTATGCTATTTGCTTAACCAATCAACGTGCAGAAAACGTCAAATATTTGAGTACTCGTGAAAGGGTTGGTCATGGTGGCTGATTTAAATAGTAACATAGATTACATTACACCTGGTGAATGAGTCATCCTTGAGTCGCTCTGAGATATCAAAGGGTCTTTCGAGATTTCGGGTTTATTCAAGGGGCTTTGGGGGAATTTAGGGAGAACCCCGTGGCCAGGGTTAAAAATCCTTAAAAAGTAAATCTATAAAGCTATTAAAATCAACGAACTGTTGTTTTGTTACCAGGTAGGTAAACGGTGCAGGCAGTGCCGGTTTTTGGCAAGAGGGGCCCTGTGCCATAAAGTGCTTTAGGGACCCTTTAGTGTCATTGAGTGTTAGGGACTGAAGGAGCTCTGTAGGGCTCCCCAATTTCCATCTTAGGTGCTGTACCCTGTGCCGTGGCACGGTCGAACCCCCCCCCCCCCTAAGACCGGCACTGGGTGCTGGTGTTTGCATATTCAACACTGCAAGTCGTTTATTAGCTGCCGTCACACTGACGCTTTAACCTGCAGGGAAACGGCGACTTGGATTAGGAAATGTTTTTTTTGTTTACCCATGGACGCACGGCCAAAGGGGCTGAGGGTGGCTGCAGCCCCCCAGTTTGTTAAAATGTTACATTTTTTCGGGCAAAAGGCAAAAAATTTTCATTGTCGTAGCATTATGGAAATTTTTTTCCAATTCAAAGTGGCGGTAGTTTACCCTATCCCCCTTCGATTCAACCGTCTTCAGAACCGTCCATTCATGTCCCAATACTTTTTGGGCAAAGGAATATTTTTTCGGAAAAATAGTCCACAGCCTACTAAATACCCTACTAACAATTACTAAGCGGTGCTATGTACATATCGTATTACTCGAGCAACAAATGTTTTCTTTGTCTTCTTTGCCAAAGAAAAGCATTACGTGGCAAACAAATGGAGGGCCTCGACCCAAAAATCGTCCTCCCTGATGAAACCGCCACTTCTACCTTGGGATAATTATTGTAGTTTATTTCCGAACTATATTTATCAGATACTTCGAAGCCAGGAAGAGCTAGCTAAAAAAGGAAGTGCATGGCAAAGCATAGCAAAGCATAGACAAAAAGAATTCGTTTTCTCGCTAGGACTCTTAATTAATCTTGTCGTAGTGGACACTGATTGGTCCAAAAACACAAGCCATTCAGGTAGTCCAATTTCTGATTGTACGTTTTTGTTGGCTTAGTTACAAATATACATTATATGCATCATATTACTTAGAAACGCAAAGTTTCCTTCCATCTATATATTTACAACGTGGTTAGACAAGCAAACAAGCTATTACATTAATGACATCAATTACGCAAAGCAATACCTAAATTTCAACGTTTGTCATAAAGAACTCAATTTCCAGAACACAACACTTAAGGTACCAAAGCAAAAATATTGACATACTTTCCTGCTTCCTGTACTATTGTATCTATTGTGTATATAATGCAATAAAATACTATAATGTAAGGAACAGTACTCTTTTGTTATATGGTGTTGGGATCGATTTCCCCCTGAAACTTTCGGTGGTTGCGTTCTTAGAGCTAAAAGTTTAATCACTGTAAGCAATTAGGTCTAGAAATTTCAGCCTTTCCCAGATTTAAGTTTTCGGAAGTCGAATCATCAGTAACTTGCGATTCTTCAGTTTAAAGTTGGCTAATTGCGCTATGCAACGAAATTCTGTCTCCATAAGCTTTAAACACAATCGGAAATTTTTCAATGACCAACTGAAATTGCTTTAAAAAAACACAAAACTGTATGCTAGACAAAGTTTTTCATAATTTCAAATTTAACTTTGAAATTCGTTGTTCTACTGTTTACTGCTAAGGAAGGTGAAAACATCTTCCAAAGAAACATTGGAGTTGGTACACTAACCACGACGTAGGTAATCTTGCGCGGATTTGAAGATTTCTGACGCGAGCGCGATGGACCTCGCAGTTGTAAAATGAACGAGATGCTTTGCAGTCAAACGGGCCTAAAATTATCCGAAACGGTCGACCCTTTTACGAAAATACTCCTTTGAACTCGAGATGATCTGGCAGAATCAAGGTAGTTAATACCATATTGTAGATGGAGAAATACAAGCTTTGTCTCTAGAGCTCGATTCTAGCGATTCTTATCATATGCCTCGATTTGAAGAGACCAAACTTTGTTAATCTACCCACACACTTCTTAGGAAACCATTAGTTTCATACTATCATACATTTGTGTCTGCCCGATTCGACATCAATTAGAACGATATTGGCAGAGCGACATGTCCTTCAGGCACAGGGCTGTCAGGTTGTATTTGTAAGGTAACATGTGGTGGATTTCAGTAGCATTAGCTCTTGAGTACTAATAGCGATAGGGATGGTCTTCACATTGAAAAAAGCATTCTGCAGTCTGGATAATAATAGTGTGCGCACAAACTAAAAACTACTGAAGTAATAACGCCTGTGCGGTCGTCATTTATATTCCCTGTGTCCCGGTCGTCATTTGTGTCCCCGTGTTCCAGTCTGTAATTTCTCTTTGAGTGTCCCTGTCGTCATTTATATTCCCTGTGTCCCGGTTTTATATTCCCTGTGTCCCGGTCGTCATTTGTGTCCCGTTTGTCCATGGGAAAAACAATCCTTATTCAGATCTATACCTCATTGTTCTAATGATTGCCCTTAAGCTTTGTTGATGGTGATTGCTAATCGAACTTTCCCTGTGTCCCAGTCGTCATTTATATATCGCCCTTTGCCCCCGGCGTCCCCGTTGTTGTTGTGTCCCTGTGATAATTAGGGTATAGAAGGGTGTCTTGCCTTCCGAACCTTAAGCAAGGGTTGACCTATTGCTATAAAGCGCTTAAATTATGTTATTCGCCACTTTTTCACCCAAAACCAAAATATGTTCACACTGCCCTTACGCCCGCGCTCGGGCACGTACTGCTTGAGATGCTTCCCCCAGGGAACCAGACCCAACGTTTAGAGACAAAATGCAGTCCCAGTTTCAAAGGTCACATGGCCATCGACTAAGGAGAACTCTTCGCAATCATGTGAAGACTGAAGAGAGTTAGGAATGTTTTCCAGGAAGTGGTATTTAAATCTTATTTTCCTGAAATCGTGAGAGTACTCATTCGAAGTGTATTGAAAACAAATATGCGAGTTTCTCTTCCTACTCTACAAACAAAAATGATATGAATTTAACTAAAGGAATCTTTGGTGTTAACTCTTCTCAAATTTGAATATTGCCTTGAGTAACGGATTCATTTTCCTAAACGTTTTGCCATACACTGATCACAGCAATCGTATGGAGTGAACTGAGAAAGCTACTACGATGAATTTGTAGGAAATGAGAAGATCCTAGAAAATAACGGTCACGAGAGCGAGTCGCTTTCTAGGATCTTCTGGTTTCCTATAAATTTCCAAGGGGACATTTACAATCACAGGTGCCTCTCTTTTGCAAGGATGTGAAGGCGTGACTACCATGACGTAATGGACGTAGGACTGGTATTGCCCTGATACTTTTTGCTCTGTAAAGAACTCTTCTTTTCTCAAAATTAACATTTCAAATCCTCTCTTCTCGATGATAATTTTAGCATTGTGATTCTGATTCATCCTGTACTTATAAATACGTCTATTGAGAAATGATGGAGCACTTAATTCTGAATCTCGTACGAAGACTAGGTGACGTACTAAAGTGTGACGTCACGATTTAGTGAATACCAGAAATTTGATAATGGGCATGTTTGCTTTCGAAAGAAGCATTTACCGTCCGAGGACGAGGCTATCCTCAGACTCTCAATATTTTCTTTGATAGACGATTTTGCTTTTGAAACGAGGCTGCCACGGACGTGTGTTGGCGGAGGGGGTCTGGTTTTTAGGAACATAGCTATACTTTGAAGACCAAACATGGCAGAGTAGAGCGAGGTTGTCGTGGGTTTACACGTGATACGTTAGGAAACAAGACTGTCTCGGAGAAGCGAGGTTGTTTCTACGAAATTAGTCTCTTTCCACGGACGAGGTTGCCCCAGGTATCGAAATTTTCTTTTGCGCATTGGCATCTCTAGGAGTCTTTTCTTACAGTTGCAAGCTTCCTGCTATAAAGAGAACATAAATATAGATGTTAGTGTTTTTGGTGAGGCGATTTCCTGCAGAGAGACAGCCCCACGTCGACACAAATATATACATAACTGAGGCAATAAATTTTAAGAAAACATTGATGTTGAAGGTTTTGATGAAATATTTTTGCGTCAGTAGGTTTTTGTCGTTGCTTCTAAATACCTTTTTGGGGGTTACAATATACTTAAGCTTAAATAATAAATACTTTTCAGTGATATTTTAAAAGCACACCAAGTGACTACATCAGTAACTCCTGTGTTCCCAATAGCATTAGTTCTAAGAGGTAAGGAAGGTCAAGATTGCATTGGTGCTCTATTGGTACAATTTACAGTAACTGAAGCCATAACTGGTTTATAAGCATTTAGCTGTTGTGTGCATATTCCTATTGCAGTTTCTTTACAGTTCTGTTTGCATAAAACCTCAAATGCATTCAAATTACCTTAGTTTACAAATGCTTAGAATATAGTTCCAGTTTACCAGTCTGAATGTAACATCCTTTAAGTCAATAAGCAAAATAAATTTATGTTAAAACTACAATACTGGCAACAACCAATAACTATACAAATCCCATACCCACAAGACATCCTTTATAATCTAAACCTAGTTTTTCAAGTTTCCTCATGATCGCTGTACTGATTGACTTTGCATCTAATTCGTGCATCGGTATAAATGATAAGAACCGTTCTTCGATAGTGGAGGAATCCCCATCACAGAAGCGTATCAATAAAGACAGTTGTTCGATTTTTCGTAGATCTTTTGATTCGTCAGCTTGGATTGAAAAGTAACATGCTTTTTTAATGCTTTCTGTTATTTCTTCTGAGACCATTGTAGCAAATGTCTCAATAATTTCGTTTTGTATGGAGTAACAAGTGTATTTACCTTGTTATACGAACGCAGTTCATACTTTGATGAACTGGGCAAAAATTAACAATGTTTCCTTCAGGAGCCTCCACTCGACATTCTAACATTCATCCTTTTTTCGTCCAAAATAGAATTTAGACAGCCCCTCCAGCTTAAGTAGGCCTGTTAGCAAATAGGATGTTTTTTTATTTTAATAAAAAGATCGGCTACTTTGCGTTCTTGACTCCAACAATGAAAATTATGGCCCATGGGGTACAAAAGGTTGGGCATCCATGGCATGAATAAATAATCCTTTGGTAATCATCTATAAGCAAGCTCATTAGCTCATGGAAAGTGTTGAGTCATTTGATACACTAGTATATTTTGTGAATCACAATTTTCAGCCGTAAATATTATACAGCTAAAAAAAGAGGCTGTGGTTCGTGATTGAATTGTGATGTTGAGTTCGAAAGTAGGAGTTCAAATGCATCATGTTCGGCTGTAAAGAAGGGTAGTTTATACCTAAAACAGATTAAACGTTAAAACCTCTTTATGGTATTTAAACAGTGCTCAAGTCTTTGCGTAGTTAGCAGAATAACCGATGTTATCGTAAGTAAATATTGTTTTATATGGCACAATTTATGGAACTGAATACTTAATCTGTAAAGGTATTCCAAGTTTGGCATCCCCTCCAAAATACGTGACAAAAAGTGATTTTGCAGGAATTCCATAATCCTGCGTTAAAAGTTCCCATGCCATTGAGCAAGCTTTAGTCTGACAAAAAAGAAGAAAACTGTTTAAGCACAGAAACAAGTATTGTGCAATATATTTACACAAACTTTTTTTTTTAGACATTATAGCTTCTATCATAAAGGCACACTATAAAGAAGCAACACGGAACACATAAACATACCTATTCCAACATTTATATACATATATAAACGTACAGACGTCTTTCTTTAAAATTTTCCCCTTTATCCCTTCGCTCTTTGCTAGGTTGCAGTTATTGTCGCTACCATGATGTACTTCGCAGCACACATCTATTAGTTAAAATCTCTATGCTTTTCATAAGAAACTAAAAAAATAACCTTTGCTTATGTACTCCATCTCTTCGTTTTCCCTTATCGTTCTTTATCTATGTTTGTCAAAACTTATTATAAAAAAAGATATCTTTCTCTTATAGCTATACTATACAGCAGCATTTTTTACTTGTGCCTTGCTGTTGCCTCTTACTTGACCATTTATGGGTCACGGAAGTTCCAAGAATGGAAGGCAAATCAGAAAAGAAATGAGAATGTTGAATGATAACACAGAAGAAATTGATGAACAGGGCACGCATAAATTCGAATCGAATTCGAATATGAAAATAATTTCGCTTTATTTTGTTGAAAGTAAATGACGTATCAGCATTCTAAAACTTTAACAGATAAATATCATGGATAACGACCCTGCTACTGCCGAACTGATATGCTCACCAAACGAAATTGGTAAAGAAATTTTGTCCTCTGGTGAGACGGAGTCGTATGCTAATGGCTTCATGCGTGCAAGGATGTTTGGATCCCAACGATTGGAGAATTTCTCTTAGCTCAAAGAGAACCGGGTAATATTTTCGAACGGAGACAGTATTAGATATTTATTTTTGTTTGGTTGTTTTATTTTACGTAAAGCAAAAAATGAAACGTCCTATTTTCAGTTGGGCTCTCAACTGTAAGTTGGACCCCCTAGTTTCCCTTCTCTCAATTGTACCCCTTTTAAAATCTCAACTAACCTCTAAGGGGGTCCCCGGACTCCCGCAGAAAAATCATTGCTATAGTCAGCGCGTAGCCATGACGTAGATGCAGACTGCATCAATTTTTATTCACCATATTAAAAGTCTTTCCTAGAATATGCACATAGAATGTTTAGCTACATATTTAGGTTGTTGGTCATGCAACGTCATTTTGTACTCCTTGGGCGTGGCTTCTAGATCTCGATTGTGCCAAAACAATACCCTGAGAGCAAGGGTGTTATCTGGTGCACTTTAACTGCATGGAACATAGCTTCTACATCATCTACAGTGGCCAGGCATTGTTGTCGAAAATGCATCGGCACCCCTAATAGAATGTTCGTCTGATCGGCCCCTGGAGTAGTTGATTATTAAGGAGGGCATTCTTGTCTGTTGCTGGACAGTCAAACACTACGCGAACGTCTTCTAGCTTCCATGTATAAAAACTGGATTGTTCGCTAGAAACCATGCAAGGCCCGCCAAGACGATGGCATTTTTGACGAGAGTGAAAATATGCAACATTCATTATTACTAAATCGATGTCAAAAATGTTTTAACTTTAAAAGGCAGTTTATTTTATTCTTCATAAAGCCAATGGACGAACCCCACAAATTTTATAGGTAAACGTATTGCATTCTCAGTTATGTTAATCACGACATGTCATTTTAGGCAAGACCAAAACCAACAAAGTTAGGGGAACTGTATTTTATTTCCAGAATTCCAGCTGTCGTATTGAAGGAGTCTTTCTCTCCACTTTCACTAAATTAGAATACCAAAGGTCCCACTGATACACTGGAGAGTATGATTGACTAGAATCTTTTTTCATGAAAAGCAGCTCACGCAATTTATGAATGAAAATTATATTTCCATATTACACATCCTGAATCATTTCAGCCCCTTCTTCACTGTGTTCACAGAATGGGCTTTTCCTTGGCCATGGGGTGATAACTTGGCCCACCCACCTAATGCAGATCATGCCAGTGATTGTAACGTGAATACTAGAAAAATAGACATACCAGCCTGAAACTGCGGGCTGCAACATTTGGGGCAAAATTGAGCTTCAAGATGAGAACTCCTCTTCAATTATAATCTGACGCTTCTCAAAATCGTACTCAAGTGACAAACTCTGTCTGATAAAACTTATCCAACTGCAATCTTAGTGCAGTATGCAAGTACACTTCTTACAGAACAATTATATTTGAATTTAAGTTGGGTTTTGCTCGAAATTTAAGAACAAGTTAAGGTCAAACTGAGGCTGGCCTTCCTTGAGGCCTAAAGACTAAGTAAAATGTGTGATAGGAAAGTATGGGGTTCGATTCCTCGTGGTCCTACGTTTGCACCATTAAGCTTTTCATCCTATGTCATCATCAAATCACGTCAATACCAATGGCTGTGTGTTTCAGAATCGGCCGAATAACAGAATAAATAAACGGACGTTTCTATGACAACTAAATGCGTTAAGATATTTGTTTTCGCACTGTTTCTGCTAGAGTTGCTTTTTCTGTTTGTGAAGTATGGTTTTGCGGAGTGCATCCTAAGCAGGAAGGTAAATCCGCTGTAGAACAAGTAAAATTGCTTTTATCTATATGAAGATTTAAGACATCAAGCCACACGAGGGAAAGTGCCTAGTTGTACGTATGATAGTGTCATAATATTTTAAGTACATCTTGACAATTTTGTGGCAATCACTTCATCCAATGACGCCACATCACTGATTTCAAACCATAATAGCATAAACAGTTCAGTTCTTCATGTTGGTTATGAAGTAACCATGTTTGTTGATGGTGTATTCCTAATCTTACCTTACCTAACTTATCACTACAGTACTCTTTCCAAAATTGAGGGCTATGGAAGACTGGTGTCGATCTCTACATCAGCTTTCGATCTTCCACCAGTTTATATGGACATCCATCTCAACGCAGTTAGAGACTAGTCTCTGCAGGAAATAGTGAAAATATTGTGTACTTAAAATTCTTTTTTTCATCTGATACTTCTCAGAGTACAATGTTTGGAAATTATCTAAATGAAACAAACAAAAGATTATACCCAACTTTAAGAGGAACCGTGGCTAGCTTTGCCTCTTCTACTCTTTAAGAACTTTATTAAGAGGAACCGTGGCTAGTTTTGCCTCGTCTACTCTTTAAAAACTTAATTAAGAGGAACCGTGGCTAGCTTTGCCTCTTCTACTCTTTAAGAACTTTATTAAGCGGAACCGTGGCTAGTTTTGCCGCTTCTACTCTTTAAGAACTTTATTAAGAGGAACCGTGGCTAGTTTTGGCTCTTCGACTCGTTAAGAACTTTATTAAGAGGAACCGTGGCTAGTTTTGGCTCTTCGACTCTTTAAGAACTTTATTAAAAGGAACCATGAACCTTACTTTCAAGGGATATCTTATAGGCCAGGCTGACTGTAAAAGAAAAATTTAAAAACCTCAACAACAAGAATCGTGTGTGAAAAAATCCCAAAGAGACTTTAAAGGAGTAGACACTATGCCTCAGAGTTTAAAAAGCTTTTAAGAAAGTCGTTTATTGAGGATTTTTACAAAATTTCAAAATTTTGTGTAAATTTTAGTCCTTGTATTTCATCAAATGTGTCTTCCAAGAAAAGCTTACCCAAACACGGAACACACTAAAAATAAGAAAATAGGAAATTCTATTTATAAATCATTTGACGTCTGGTAACTTTTTTACACCATATCACGTAGCGCTGGCATTAGATAAGATATTGTTAGGATAGAGCCAATTACTAAATACGTGCTCAAACTAAAGTGGATTTAATTAAGCTTGAGCAATGGATATCACTTGCTTCAGTTTACTGTTAAATAACAGTCACCAATCCGAACTGCATTAATCATATACAGTTTTTGGTGGAAGATAGATGGCAGCGATCGTGTTCAAGTTAACTGAAACTTCTACTTAGTAATGAAATTCGTCCAATTAAAGCCGGCCACGATGCGACATGAAAAGTAGCGGTCGGCCGCTCCCGCTCGTTTCACCGCTTATAGCTGATTTAAATATTGAATGAAGCACAATGTCAACATCTCAAATATTAGCAAATTTATTTCTCCAAATGTCTTAAGAAATGACACTCTCCTTAGACACACTCTGATTCAAAATCAGTAATAGTTTTGTAATCAAAGACTTCGTAATATATAATTGTCTATTGTTTAGTTTAGAATAATAATTTTTATATGTTGCAAGTTCCATCTGGTTTTCATAAAATCATCGGGGTCTTAGCGAATTGAACAACCCTACCCTATGATGCATAGTTCCAGGTCACCCTTAGGCAAGGTGTAGTACCTGTAAGCCTACTCCAAATTCCTCACCGGTCATTAGAGAAATAGAAAATCGTTAGGGGCAAAACAAAGTTCCCACATAATACATTTCCGTAACGTCGGACGAAACGTTTGCAAATTATTGTTTTATTTAACCTTTTAGCTGGCAACGTTCCCATATGGGAACATGCCACAAAAGGGTGCGTATTTTGCAAAATATTAAATAGATAAGGAATCAATCATTAATACTTTATTGTAGTAGGACATAAGTCTCTGAGAAATGTATTCAAGTCCGGATGTATGTTAAAAGGTACGACAAACAAGTACCTGAAAACAATGCAAAATCGTCATTTCTGATACGTCCTGGCTATTTTTCTAAGATATTTTGCCCACCAACCTAATGTTTAGAAACTACGCCTCTACGCAGAAGTGTATGTAAATTAATTTTACGACTAGCGGGGAAATGTGCTCTTACGTTCGCTTGAATATACGGACATCACAAATACGTTTTAAGAGTGACTATAAACGTGGGATTAAACGGCAGTACTGGGGAAAACACAGAGGTGAATGTAAGCAACTACACGTGTGATCAAGAAAACTCAAGAAAACTTTAAACTCCTGGGGACGAGATGGCTATGTAAGAAATCTCGATTTGAGAAAGGAGTGTCTACTACAGGGCAAACGTCAATCGTCAGATTAACTGCACTACTATATTTGCCTTTTTGCGTACACGCGTGCTTTCTATACACGTTTTAGATTGGTCTCTTCTTCCACTGCGTTTTTGGTCATGCGCGCCATCTACTACTGTTGTTACAATCGCGTCAATGGAAAAGGGGGTTATGCGATGATTCATTCTTTCTTTCCCCTTTATAGTATTCTAGAATACTCCCGTTTTCTTCAGACTTTAAGATCTCTTCCTCTTTGTTTTTGCTCATTCGTGCCATCTGTCGCTGTTGTTACAATCACGTCAATGGAAAAGAGGGGTCTGGAACTGCAAGAAGCGAGATATTCGTAAAATGATATATCTACAACAACCGTTCATGTTACAATTGAAAAGGGATTTACTCTTTTATTAGAGTCTACTGCAACCAAATAAACCGTCTGACAATTATTCAACAGTAAAATAAAACAATCAAACACACATTAAATTTTAAAAGTAGACCTTCTTGCCAGCCATATTGAAATGAACGATAGTTACATGGGGTAGTGAATCTACCTACGTCATTCACAAATCATAATCAAGGTTTTATGTATTGGCGATACTGGAACAGTAACAGATTATGTGATAACATGATTCATGGCCACCGGGTGCTCAACTACTTCATTTCAACACAACGTGCACTTCAGGAATTACATTGGGAATATATCTAACATGATGATATTTTGACTTACTTGAAAGAACGTATTTGTATATAAATTAATTGTGCAATGATTGGAATTCTTGTCATGCACGAGGTTTTAAAAATATCGCTGGATCGCTTCTATAGATACATCCTAAACTGTTAACAAATGTATTGAATATTTTGGTCTGTCAGGGTAACAGCCGCTTGTGCGCAAATTGTTATCTGTATTCCCGTTTTACAAATTATAGGCTTGTTTATGTGTCTCTATGGTAGCTTATCTGGTCAAATTAACTTTATTGTCCTAATTTTTCTTCGAACGATGAATTACGTTGACAATATAGGGGCAAATACTTACAAATATACTGATTGAAGCACCATCTACTGAAAGGGAATCGGGATGCAAGTTTTTTTTATACAAAAAGCATCTGATCGAAATGAAAGTCATATACAAATAATCAATCACATGGCTGGTCGCAAGGGACCAGTGGCATGTGGATAGTCGCAAGGGGTAAGAGTGTAGTTTTATGTGACCAGTGGCTAATGACAAGTGATTGGTGCCAAGTGTCTATTCTCAAAATGTCAATGGAGACGTAAACAAACTTTGGTTTGAACATTTTATTGGTATTGCAAAACTTAAAAACACAAATCAGCAGGCAACGCGTTTAGATCAAAGTGCTTTTCTTCAATTCTCGTCAGTCGACCTGCATCAGTAACGAGTACTTACATAAGAGACAATTCATATCTAAGGAATTCTTTAGGTATAAATAGTATTTTACGTATGTACTAATTACCGACGTAGATCGACTGACGTGAATCGGTGAAAAAATTTCTTCGACCAAAACGCGTTACCTGCTGAATTGTGTTTTCAAACTTCGGTTTCTCGACAGAGCCAGTACATTCTTGTATATAACAACTGTCTCTATTTTCAGACCTCGTCAAGACTGATAAAATATATGGAAGTGGTCAAGGGTTGCAGATGATT
Source organism: Alatinidae sp. Z8VKAUB7J3 (assembly GCA_010016025.2). NCBI lineage: Eukaryota > Metazoa > Cnidaria > Cubozoa > Carybdeida > Alatinidae > Alatinidae sp. Z8VKAUB7J3. The sequence continues at coordinate 60,786,415 of JAAAKM020721499.1, forward strand.
GGTACCTGGAAGCTGCAAATCAATTCGTAACTATATTATTCATCTTAAAGATTAGCAACCTTGATCAATGGTATTAGGAAATACCTGTGTCTCGGCTGTAAATTAAAATCTCCTTATTTACATAACACATAAGAAAAGAACACTAGAGAACTAGAAATGCATGTCACCACCGGGGATCGAACCCGTGACCCACGCTTTTGCGGCGTGCGTTCTACCAACTGAGCTAGGTGACCTCTGCAATATATATACTACAGTAGGTAAATACATATAACACTACATTTTGGCTGCTCAATACCATCTCTCGAAATCTTACAGATGCAATTTCGAGCTTTGAGTAACAATACCGTAGTCAGGGGGATGAGCATCCTCTAGAAGTGGACTTCAAGGTAGAATAGCATTTCCTAGCTCATGGTCGTCGGTCCCAGAATTTTGAAATGTGTCAGAGCATTTCTCAGACTTGTTGAATACCCTGTCCCATATATCTTTTCCAAGATATCAAATATGCACACCTAGATCTATTCACGTCTTGTCCCTGCATGTTAGGGCCCTCTATAGAACATTATGCGTGGGTATCAGTGCACCCATTGATACTCTTTTGAGTAGCATTATTATTGCCTGTTTACCCAGCAAGTGATCTTGGCTGATGGAGGTGACCAATTAATCAGTTGTTAAGCAATATTCAGGGTGTTTTTGATTTTGACTTTTTTCAGGTATTATGTTTAATCACTGCAAAACAATGGCACAGTAATTAATTTTCTGCCTCAAAGCCATATCATTAAGGATTATATAAATCCATGCTGACTGAAAATTATAGTTGACTGTAGTTATATCTTCTATTTACATAGATAGGAAAAAACCACACACATGATTTCTTACGTTCATCTGATTGTTTACATTCATCTGGGAATTCCAAGAAGACAATATAGCAGGTATCCTGCCTCCTTTGTGTTATCAGAAGCCAGGACATGTTATACCATCATATTGTGCGGCTTTTGAACCCTTGTAAAGGGACGGAGGAACAGGGAGTATAGGGGGCCATGCCCCCCCCTAAGATTTGCTAGATCTCAATTTTTTTCGAAACCACTTTTCAGCTCTATTAAAAGTATTATTATTATGATATTGGTTGCGGCAGATATTGTGTCACATTCACAGCAAGACATGCCTATCAACACGAAATACCCTCAAACAAGAAAAAAACAGACTGACGAGAAGCGAAAATTTATTAACCTTGAGGTTACAGAAAGACTAGCAGCTAAGACTAATTTCGCTCTCTGATAAAAAATCTTGACTTGTTGTAAACAGCGTGCAGATTTGGGCTGAAAACTGGCATGAGTTTAAATCACAAATCACCAAGTTAAGGAGCATCACCAGCAGCATTCATCTGTTTACTTTGGGTCTTTCTGCACTATTAAATTTAATCTTACGTTATTGCTGGTGATTTTATTATTTCAAAAATCCACAATATCAATATCTGCTGATGGTTCTCTAATACATCTGGTGTCCTACCAAGATCGTCTCTCGGTAGTAATACTTATAACATACCCCTTCTTGTCTGAAGTACATTAAAGAAAACGATACCACTTGTAGTACAATTCTGATCAGACGAAGCAGTCCATGCTTAAAACCTCTTTAACCAAAACTGGCATAAGGAAAACCCTTTAAAATCCAGTGTTAAATAGGATTAAAGGGTTCATTTTAGTCAGATTGTGTAGTTCCCAAACGATACTGAAATTCTATGGCTCCCCTCGACCTCCTCTCTACCCAGTGGACAGGGGTGGTCGTGCAGTAGTTTGAGAAATCAGGGAGTCGCCGATTCTTTTGTTTTAATCTTTCTTCTGTTTTTCTGCGCTACTACGGTTAATAGTCTAATTCTTAAAGATTACAACCCAAAAGCATACCATTTTAATATATAGTTTCTGCCTATACCGAAAGTCATCTTTCTGCAATTCCTGTGTGCAAACCCATGTGTCACGACATTTGCAGTATTGTTATGTACTTAAGATATTTTACGAAAGTAAAGCTCCATTTGACACCAGTATATCTTTCAACGATTCTTTTGTTTTAATCTTTCTTCTGTTTTTCTGCGCTACTACGGTTAATAGTCTAATTCTTAAAGATTACAACCTGACTAACCTCTTTCCTGACAATCGACAGTTGTTAAGAAATAGTTTTTCAATAAAGCTTCTGCTTCTTTGATTTGATGCGTGCAGCTTTCTAAACATCACACTGAAAAAGGAGAATATCGTTCTGCTAATACACTGAACGAATCCACTTGCTAATTGTCGACACATATCGCGTTTTCAAATTGATGTCTTGTATGTAGGGCTTACTATTTTCTAGAAAATCCGACATGTGTCGGTAACCACCAAGAAGATACATTTAGGCATAGAACTTCAATCTATGTCAAAGATCCCTTATTTAGAGTATTAGCAGAACTACAGTGGTACTTCTTTAGTAGGCCTATACGCTTTAATGACATTCTGTGCTGCATCTTCATGAAGATTTAATAGGATCCAGAAAATCTATTAAGGATCTTTCTCTGTTGGCCATCATAACTGCACATTGTTCTTTCAGAGATAGTGTTAGAATCTCGTACCCTTCTGAATTATTGCATGCTCCTTTTAGTCCTTTTCCCGTCTCAATTTTTCGGTTCTGATGGTATTATGTCCTCTAACATCTCTCCGCATCCTCTATGACAAAAATTAAAAGACAAAGATAAGAAAATATACAAATGTCAAAATGGAGTGTTGTTCTATAACTGTTAGTAAATAATAGAACGATATACAATAATTGATTTCTCCATCTTTGGCACATCTTCCACTACGGATCTGGGGGCATTCCGTTTAAGTGAGAAATCTCGCAATCCATTTTGACACAAAAAGAACCCATTCCAATTAAGGCTATGTCAAACGGATTTCGCAACTTTAGGCCCATAAATAAATCCCCGCTTTTAAAACACAACCTTGTTAATGACTTTTTGGCAGCTGGTACCGCTCATGTTGGTTTACTAATGGCATGTCAAAGATTGGATTTCCAAGTTTGGACGTAGACGGCTAATGATGAAACTGTTACCATCATCATCATCATCGTCATCATAAACTCTGTGTGGGACTCTTTACTGAATAAATGTATACAAAAAGACGTTCCCGTCGAGCACATGGCAAAGGTCTGGAAAGTGCAAGAGAATCTTGTAATTCACTTGACTTGACTTGACTTGACTTGACTTGACGTATTTCGAGCTCGCTCGGACACCATTGACCAGCTCCCTCCATTTTCCACGATCGTTCACGATCTTCTTCAGCTCATCGGTGGGTGTCTCTTTTTAGCTGGTCCACATAGGTTGCTGTTGGTCTTCCCCTTTTTTCTTGCCCCTCGCTTCGGTTCCACGTCGCCTTCCTCTCCAATAATGATGTGTTGATACGCTATTACGAAAAACCGACAATAGCTTTTATTGATAAGACTGCGGTACATTTTGCTAAAAACTGTCAAACGCATATTTCAAGATAATTTCAGAGAGCAAATTGCGGAAAGGGAAGCGGATAGGGCGGAGTATAATGCTCGATTTCTTTTGGTTCGAAATGACGTTCGTTACTCATCTCATCATTCGTCGAGGACGCAATACGCTCACAGTAGCAAGATCTGTCTTACACCACACTAACATCTAAGGGCCTTAACATAAGAACTAGTAAAAGACCACGTTGTAGAAGGACGTAGAACGCTGCTGGATTTCGTCCTTCTCCAAATTGAAAGTGTGTGATATATAGCTGATAAAACAATCCAGGAACAGTCTTGAAAATGCCATCTGCCAACCAGAGTTCTGCACGCTCCAAGCAATCTAGGAGCCATAGAGGATAATCCGTTCTGGGTCTTCGCGTTCAGAGTCAAAGACCAATTTGTCGACGAACTGCTCAAGAACTTCAAACTTTCTGGAATTTGGCGGCTGACAAAACCTGCCGTCGTTTTCGTTTTCCTCTGAAGTCGCCGTTGCAGAGTTGGCTTGTTAGGTAGTCGCATGTTGTTGATGATATTGATATTGATTTTAAAGTTCAACATAACCCGATACTCAGTTGATCAGTTTTTGCACCACAGGGAGAGCAGGGTTGCTTCACCTCCTCCACTATTTTGCTAAATAATGTTTTTCAATTAAACAAAGACCAAAATAAGCACTGAAACAAAAAAGAATGAAGAAAATAGAGTCACTTTACAAATTTTAATTGCTAAAGATACAAAAAAATCTTCTTTGAAGATCGAATTGAATAAAATGAACCAAACCAGTTGGTTAAGTGTCACCCCTCCCCCCCTGTGATTGGTGGCGTCGCCCCTGTTGATTAAACTCTTCCGTTAAAGTATTTCATGTGATTTCTAAACTCCATACGTCAAGAAAAAAATTCTTTATTTTGCAGACTTACTTGTAACAAAGGCATAGTATGTTATTTTTATGACTCCAAATGTTTGTTTTTAGTAATATCAAATTTATCAGCACTCTTTCGAGAACGACATATCAATGTATGCATCTTATAGGATGAAGAACTGTATATCAAGGGAAAGGCTGGAGTCAAAAAGTTGCCCTTGTTTTGCTACAGTCAATTGCTGCTACCACTTGAATTCGTATTTCTCCAATTGTCAGTTACCGATTTTCAAAGAGTAAGGGTGAATCGTGAAACCTTGTCTGTTTATTATCGACTTAACTTAAGCTATATTACATCCTGACAAAGACACAAAGCCATGATTTGCTAGTGCATGGGGCTTACATAAATTCCTAAAATCCTATATCCAAATATACTCATCTTTTACTACAAAATTTATTCAATAGAATTTGCTTCTTTACTTTAACTGCAACATTCTAAATTTCTTTTCTATCTAAATGACAGGTATAACAAAAGGTCAAAGAAACAGGAAAGGACTGTGCTTCAGCAAGGAATAATACTCTCTGAACCACCCTTGGCTGCGGCACAGCCATAAGAAGCTGCTCCTTAAAAGATTCGTAACAAGTCCACTTGATGTACTATTAAAACATGCTTTGTCTTTCTTATAATCTCATTGAAAAAAATTAATTAAGGGCTAACACAATCTTAATCAATTTTTTGAATACTACGAGTGACGAGAAATGCTCATTCGTATAAGTGTTTGTTTCCTTCCCTAGTAATGTATATTTGTCAAAAAGTGCAAAAGAAGTTTTGAAACCGAAGTTTTCGCCCTAATATCCGAAAGTGCTGATGAATTCATGGATCTTCCAGGATTAATTAAATTCATAAACAAATTAAGTATTTAAACGAAATTGGAAAAAGTACAGTCATCTGTGAGTTTCATTTCCCCATTGAACAGATAAAAGTTTCTGCAGGGGGAGCTGGCTGGATGTCTTTGGTTAAGGGGGCTGTACCATCGATTTTTAAACTGGTGACTGAAATATGTGGAATCAAGGAAATGACTTGAAAGCCTCTAACTAAACATCTGCGTGTAGAGGATCATGTTTCATCTTCTTCTGATTCAGATCATGAGTGCGAAGTTTTGAGGGATGTTGAGGAGGAGACTTGTAGTAAATGTACTATGCTATCTGAACAACTTAAATGTTTGGAAGAAAAAATAGATTCATGACCTGTGACAATAAAGGTATGTCTGATTATGAAAAGTTTGCAAAGCCATCTATTGTCAAACTCGCAGATAGTAGTGAAGTCATGGCCTGTGGAAAAGGCAGTGTGAACTTTTCGATTTATGATGGCCCCGAAAAAGTTTCCCTCAAAGTCGTAAACGTTCTGTATTTGCCGAAGTTAAAGAGCAACTTAATTTCATTGTCTGCCATGACCGATCGTGGCGCAGAAGTCCGCTTCACAGATAATGTATGTGTGGTTTATCGTCGAGATGGAGAGTTGCACATCGGAGTGAAAGTAGGTTGACTTTGGAAATTGTACATTTCATTCTTCCGTATTTTTTTTCCTTTCGCTTGTTTGTTGGCTTGCTTGATATAGACAATAGACGTCGTGCCGCTATAAAGAAGCTGTCCGCTAAGTTTGTCTACCTCTCGGCCTTTTGGCAAGGAATGGATGAATAGAAGAATGCAGCGAAAGTCAAATTATCTAAAAAGATATATGGTAATAGTACAAGGCATTATCTGAGAAGATCTACTTCTAGCACTTATGTGACTATCTTTGTGTCAACAGAGAAGGCATGAAGACTTGGGGCTCACAACCGGCTGTTTGCAGATCTATCCCGTAGGTATCATAACTAATTTCGTTTGTCAACATTTTTGAAATTCATTTTCAGATAAACCAACCCTCTTTGCTGCTAAGACTGATACTGGTTGACTGCACTTAGTTTAACATCCGGAGCCTGCATAGGCTTCTAACATCCTAACAGTATAGGCTACAAATATTTGATTATATTTTTAGAATGACTGAATTTAATATCAATTTATCAGTATAAATAATACGGCAGAAATTAATTTGAGTCTACAGTACCAAGTGAGCTGGATTATAGCATAGAACACATTCGAATCTTGTTTTAAAATTTTGTTTGAATCTTGTTTTGAATCTTGTTTGAACCATTTACAACGGTCGTGTTGTTCTTTGTCAGCTTCACTCTTTATGACACAAGTTGCTGGATTTCTAGTGACTAAGGCCAGTGTGTACAGTTGTGCAGTCGTTTTGCGGTTTTGTAAGTAGCGAGTGCAGCAGCGGGGACACATTTAAGAGTGGCCGACTTAAACTACCGACAAGATGTGTCCAGCGTAGATTTTCCTGTGCCGTACTCTTTCAGTTTCTCATATCAACATTGATTGTCATAGATGAACGTTCTTTAACCAACCGAACTATCTGTCGTCAGAACAACAAAGCCAACATTTATCGAGGGCTCTGTAAAATCTGCACAAGATGCGCTTGTGTAAATCTGGTTCTATGAGCACTTCTAGTTGTCTTCTTTTGTTAAAAATACCATTTTACAATGGTAAAATCTGCACAAAATGGGCACATGTAAGTCTATTTCTATGAGCACTTCTAGTTGTCTTCCTTTGTTAAAAATACTATTTACAATGGTAAGATCTGCACAAGATGCGCATATGTAAGTCTATTTCTATAAGCACTTCTAGTTTTCTTCTTTTGTTAAAAATACTCTTTACAATGGTAAAATCTTCCAAAGACAAAACTTGTGAAGGAATAAAAATTATTTATAATCTTTCCCTTTCCTTTGCTTACATTACACGGGGACGAAGATATAATACGTTTCTTACATTCTTACAGATGCAGTTACACACAAACACAGACACACAAACACAGACACAAAAACATAGACGCACAAACACAGACACACAAACACAGACACACAAACACAGACACACAAACACAGACACACAAACACAGACACACAAACACAGACACACAAAC